>NQII01001294.1:58966-103938 GCA_002778355.1 Clitarchus hookeri
CCCTTTCATTACTCAAAAATATTCCTTTCTCAGTTCGTTTGTTTGTCAAACAAAACTCAGCCGACTTCAACAGCCTGAGAAAGACATAATACTTCAGATTGAACCATATTCCCCGTAACGCACTTTCTCGTTCAATTTTCCTTTAAAACAGATCCTTGCATTCGATTTTATACACCACTGAAATAATAAGTTTTTCAGAAAAGCAGTAGAATAAGGTTCAATAAATTAAAAGTGCACACCTAAGAATACACAAATGTATTATTTTACTTTTTCTATGCATTCAATCTTTGCGTTTCTCTGATGTTTGCTGATAATAGATAGCACACAATGGTTTCATTCGATGTAATCCCTTTCCTTAAGTTCACCGATGATNGCTGATAATAGATAGCACACAATGGTTTCATTCGATGTAATCCCTTTCCTTAAGTTCACCGATGATTAAAGATATCTCCCCACTGTGCAAAGCAATCAAATGTCTGAGTCTAACAAAAAGTTAATTGGGGTCTTCAGGATATATATAGTCTGTGTTCTTGTCGTCTTCTGCATTATTCACGACACTTTTTTCAGCAAAGTCGGTGAGGAGATGTNGTGCACACCTAAGAATACACAAATGTATTATTTTACTTTTTCTATGCATTCAATCTTTGCGTTTCTCTGATGTTTTCTGATAATAGATAGCACACAATGGTTTCATTCGATGTAATCCCTTTCCTTAAGTTCACCGATGATTAAAGATATCTCCTCACTGTGCAAAGCAATCAAATGTCTGAGTCTAACAAAAAGTTAATTGGGGTCTTCAGGATATATATATAGTCTGTGTTCTTGTCGTCTTCTGCATTATTCACGACACTTTTTTCAGCAAAGTCGGTGAGGAGATGTNATATATATAGTCTGTGTTCTTGTCGTCTTCTGCATTATTCACGACACTTTTTTCAGCAAAGTCGGTGAGGAGATGTGTGAGGACGTCGAAAAAATCGTCACTGTTTTCACCGTCAACACGGTCTTCATTATAGTATACATTGCCCTTCCCCTTTTCGAAACTCTTCGAGCTGGAACGAAATCTCATATACGCTGAAGAAACCTAGGAAAAATAATTTAGACATGACTCATTATAACCTGTTTTATTTACGGAATATTCTCACAACACACAGCGAGCAGCTTCGCATCGAAGCCGAGGTATTGACGGGGGAGCATGTCATGCAAAAATAGCCTCCCATGAACCCTGATATATATCGACTCGGGAAATGTTTATTGAAATACTACTGCCGTCGATACCAAGCTCGATGGAAAAACATCACTTTGTATATTTACGAAAAAAGATCTAATATGAAACGCATACTGTCGGGTATAACAGATATCACGATCAGATCATAAATATATGTTTGTAAATATGCATAAAATCTGTTTTGAATCATGGTTATTACGTTTAGGCACATCCTCATGTTTGTTAATAATGCCTTGCGCCTTAGGGTAAAAACGAGCCCATGCTTACACAAGTTAAAGTTCTCAACATCACACCTCAGTCCTTCACAATAGATAAAATAATTCTTTATTCCATTAAAATGACGCGATGCATAAATATTTACAAACGGTTCTGCAAACACTGCGATACTCACTGTCCCAGAGAACCACGAAACCTGGCGGTAGAGATCATTCACACTTTCTACAATGATTATTTGGCACCGACACAGGACCGGACACGTTCAATACTCCACACCATCCTCTCGACAGCAGTTGCACAGCTACTAGAGCGCACGCCTCCCATCAAGGCAAGCTAGGTTCGATTCCCGGCAGGGGTCGCACCTGTATTTTCGCGCATGTGAGAAGAATGATTGATGCCATTGCCAACAGTATCTCCCGTGGTGGACTTGACAATGTCCGGCAGATTTTCTCAGGACACTTGAGCTTCTTCGCCTATCTGAACGTCCTCACCCATTCAACTGCTAAGCTCTCTCTCAACTCAAAACACTCGGTGTCCCCTGAAAAAAAATGTACTGTTGTGGGTGGGCCACCCATAACGATATTTTCGTGCTTTAAAAAAATCTCTTAATACCAATGTTAATCAATGCAGATCACTGACGAAGTATAACTGACGTGTAAAAGTAATTTCATTTTTTTCGAGTCAGTCCAGTGCAGTTAAGGCGTGTAAACGACGGCCCATTTAAGCCACTGTTGCTCGTGGTGAAGGACGAAGCCACGCTATGTGTGTGGCGCAGTTGCGAGTGACCCCTCTCGGGTGCCCGAGTTACTTTATTAACAACCTCCAGCAGCGCTCTTTGTTCCAGTTGTCTGGAAACACCCTTCCCCTACCGCGCCTCTTAATTACTGGAAGTCGTGTATCCAGCACTCGCGCTCTTCTCAGCCACAGAGCGTGTTAAGAGCCGTCGCTACACCTTGATGCAGCGACAACGACGAGGTCACAGCTGGGGCACTGCAAACACTAGGCATAATCGTCCGCCATGTTTGGTCATTCCGGCGTTTACTTCAGTGCGCGTCTAGTAGCGCAGATTTTCATCCCCTCCGACTTTCCCAAGGTTTGTTACAAACAAATGAACCATAAAAAACTATTTTCATATCAAATTAAGCTTTTCCTTTCTTACCTGCTTGGAATATGGTGTTTCAATTTGAATCAACCATCCTATTCGTTAATATAGAATGGAAGTTCGCTACGAAAATTCGCCGCTCCCACCATTGTGAGTAAAAATAACATTGTGTCCAAGGGGCCGCGGTTAGCATACTCGCCTCCCACCAATGCGAACAGGGTTCAATACCCGGCCGAGTCACTCCCGGATTTTCGCAAGTGGGAATCGTGCCGGACGATGTCGCTGGTCAGCGGGTTTTAAATTTGATAAATTCGTGGCATTTCCAAAGCTGGCGTATGGGTACTGTTATGAATGAGCTTTTATTTTAATTCATACCTGAAAGGGGTTATGGGCGTACCTAAACGATGAGTATTGATTAGGTAGAGCACAACAGTATAAGATGGAGTTTATTGAACATAAAGATTATACAATAACTATTTATGTGACTATTGCTCGAGGGAGCTTAGATGGAATACCAAGATGCTAACTAATTATATTAAGTATTATTACCTCACGCCATTACTATTACAATCTAATTGGAAATGCCCCACCTTGTTCATGTTGCCGGAGGCTGGTTCTAGGAGGCCGTTAACGACGGCCGGACACACCCATCTCCACGTCTTCTTGGTCCGCTGACCCGATGACAAAAGACGTCGGTCCCGGCGTTACGCTGGCCTATATCGGGCGCGTTGTTAAATATTTTCGGTCCCGTTTACTGGCCGGTGGAGGGGATTTCTGCAACTGTCTTTTGCAAGGTATTATTGCAATCACGCTCGTGCCCTGGTTAAATGTTTGAAGGTGTGATCAGGCAGGCCGTTCAGCTAAGGCCTGATCATTTTATAACAGTACGTATTTGGATACTACCCACAAGAGTAGAATGAGGAATTGAGTATGCCTTTAACAGGGTGTACTTTTCTTGGCCATAAAAATAGTGAAGATAGCATTCAGGTGCTGTTTATTCAAAACGTAACACATGTCGTAACCAATTACAGACAAGTCTGGTGTGTAACCATTTATATCGAATAGATGAAAGTAACACTCAGTCGATAATTTATCAATACAGACCTAAAGAAAAACAAAGGAGAGGAAAATCAAATAAACCCGCGAATATTGTGATTAATGGCATACGTTTTGTACGAGCACCAATATATTTTAAACGAGTTTGTTAACTGTCAAAGATTAAACCTATTATATTTGGGTTATAATTTGATAACTNGACCCTTGAAAATATGGAGTAATCAAATAAACCCGCGAATATTGTGATTAATGGCATACGTTTTGTACTAGCACCAATATATTTTAAACGAGTTTGTTAACTGTCAAAGATTAAACCTATTATATTTGGGTTATAATTTGATAACTGGCTTACTCATATTCAGATTATTTTCATATGTATCTTAGAGTATTTCTGTCCAGAATTGTTTTGTGCGGTTTTATATAGTTGTAAATAATTTCTCCTAATGTTGCGTACAGTTTTTCTCGCTTCTTTTTCGAGTTACTTAATCGTCAGGCTAAATATAATTAAATTCGGAATTTCAAAAAAATTTTCTCGGGCCTCTTAACTCAGGTAATACAGTTCTTGCAAAACACATCACAATGTGTCGTTACGGGATTACACNGTAATACAGTTCTTGCAAAACACATCACAATGTGTCGTTACGGGATTACACATGAAACTCCGAATTGGAGTAATTCCAAGCGTGGGGATTCACCAACGATAAGTAAAAGCCTTACTTCTTAGTGACCATACATTTTTCTTTGTAATCACGACATAAGTCGCCAAACTGTGGAAATATTTACCTTAATAATTATGTTTTATTTAGTATAATACATATTTATGTAATAATGACAAGTGANCAAACTGTGGAAATATTTACCTTAATAATTATGTTTTATTTAGTATAATACATATTTATGTAATAATGACAAGTGAGTAGTTCAATTTTTTACCACTGTATTTCAATTATTACATCTGCATAGATATTTCGAAAAAAATATTTCGTTTCAAAATATGTATTTAAAAAGGCGAAAGCCAGTATAGAGCCTAAGGCCTGGTACTGTAAGACCGTTTGTTGCTGTTTATTTGTGTACTATCTTCAAACAGACCTTAACTGTTATTAAAGCGTCCTAATATAGTCAGCTATTAATATCTAATTAAAGAATAGACGATGTTTGACAAGGAATATGTCTTTATATATAGACAACACACTACATACAATCCAGCACGATACTTTTGTCAAGAAGTAGTTAATATTTTTATCTCGAAATTGCTTTCTCAATTCATTTTCACCAAGTCATTAAACGTTTTGACGCATGCCATTAATTTTTTGTACAAGAAGCAATTTCAATTTGCAACGTACAATATGTCACTGAATAATATATATCCTGTTTATATGTATATATATTTATATATATTTATTTATATATACATACACTACATATATATCGAAACCATATACAGTTTTTTTTAACCTATTAAATTGAAAACTTTACCTGAGCACTTAAATATACGTATAAAAAACATTAGTTTTTCTAATTCTGAAGAAAAACTAAATTGAAATCACGAATAAAGCAGAACATTAAACGTCGCGGAGGAGACTTGCATTTCTTCTTGACATTTATTACGTCTGCAGCAATAACTTCATGTTCCTTTCATTTCCTCATTTACGCTTGTCCATGAGAAATGCATTCTCAGTCACTACGCCTCGTGTTTGCTCTACGTAATTATAACATTTCCAATTACGTAGTTTTCTTTTCCTCTCAGCAGCGACCGTTGAACGAATAATACCTCCGATGTCATTTCCTTTCCACTGCTCGTTGCTGAGTGAACATCTCGTCAGTTACTTCATTATTATTTGATGTGCTTGCCATTACTATCGCCATAAACCTTAGAGAACAGCTCTGGAATGTCGATTACAACGAGGGAATTTTTTCGTTCAGAAGATGGCTCTTAGATCCACCCTTGCGGAACAGAAACTAAGGCGTAAATTCTTTGCTGAATGCGAAGTCTTTCAAAAACGAATCTGGTTTTGCTGACACCCAAAGCGAAATTTCCAAGTTATAGATTTCTCTTTATTCTGTTCTTTTGTGGTTTCCGTTCCAAGACTCGTCCCCGGCAAGTCCAACATGTTACACGAAATGTTGAAACCTGGTGTTATTCTAGTGATCGATATTCTTCACGGCGTTCCTGAAAATTAAATAATTATGTTATTGAAGGAATGCCATTTGATTTGTTTTCTAAGGTTATCTTCAGCTATGAATGAATACAAAGGAAATAAATTTAATATGTAGCGCGCAGAAACGTATGGTCACAATACCTTAAGATTTCGACAATCCTCTTGGAATTAAAAACATTCATGTTTTGTTTTCATTCTTATGTTACGTTTTGATATAGAGACTAAGTGAAATGTTCACGCTATATTTACAATAGTGGACTCGTCTGTTATACAGGGAGCGGCAGAAATAACTCCCGAATTTGAACGGCTAATAAAAAATACACAAACGGTTCTAGTCAAAATTTTATTAAACCATCTAAAAGAATTATGTTTGCCATTTAGTTTGATTAAATTTTTTTCATTTTCACTTAATCTTTAAACATACAATTTTTTTAATTTTCACTTAATATTTTAAAATAATCTTTTTTTAATCGTCACTTAATTTTTAAACATGATCCTTTTTTTAATTTTTACTTTTTAAAAATGATCTCACTCAAATGCCAACTGTGACATGTCTGAAGCCTTACTCTGAAATTACGCATTACTCTTCTCGTCATCTCTTGTGGAATTTCCGCGATTTCGTGTCGGATAGCAACTTTGAGTTCATCGATTGTCGTCGGTTTGTTTTTGTAGACTCTACTCTTCAGGTAACCCCAGAGAAAGAAGTCACAGGCGGTAAGATCGGGTGAACGAGCTGGCCACGGGATGTCGCCTCGCAGTGAGATTAAACGCCCTGGACACATTTGTCTTAGGACTGCCGTAGATTCTCTTGCTGTGTGAGCGGTGGCACCATCCTGTTGAAACCATACAGCAGGATTTACACGTTCATTCAGTTTCGGCCCCAGGAAGTTGTGTAGCATCTCTACGTAACGATGAGATGTTACTGTAACTGTTCGTCCTTACTCCTCAACAAAATACGGGCCTATTATTCCAAAGTCTGCTACAGCACACCAAACAGTGACACGTTGGCTATGGAGAGGTCGCTCACGAAGTTGCCGAGGATTATTTTCTGCCCAATATCGAAAATTCTGTTTGTTGACGAATCCTGATAAATGAAAATGTGGTTCGTCACTTGAGAGCACAACTGCGTCTGTTGGAAAGTTTTCCAGGATAGCCTGACAAGATGCAATACGGTTGGCCCAATCAAGTTCACTAAGTTCCTGCACAACCATGATTTTGTACGGATTAAAGTGGAGGTGTTGGTGTAAAATTCTTCTCACAGTACGATCTGATATTCCCAAGCTGGCAGCGTGCCTACGGGCTGGACGTCTTGGAGATTTGGTAACTGCTTGTTGGAGTAATTGAACGTTCTGTGTAGTTCGAGCGCTGCGAGGTCTACCTGGCGGTGCATTTTTTAAAGCCGAATCTGTGACTCTAAAATTTTTAACCCACAATAGAACGGTTTTCCTGTCAGGGACTGCACCGTGCCGACCTATTCCGAAGCACGTACGAAATAATCTCTGCGTTGTGATTACAGAATCGCCATTTTTAAAATAGGTTTCAAGGACGAACGCACGATGTTCACCACTCCATGCCATTGTGGCGACTGAAATGGCAGCAGTGGTGCTGCACTATGATCAGGATACCTAATTATTAAGAAAGGGGAAAAAAAAAAGACATTGAATTATCTGCCACTTAAAGGAGCACCAGATTGTCCCTTTTAGAAGTGGGTTCCGAAAAGATAATTGCAATGTGCGTGACGTCTTGGAATTAATTGACAGACATAGCCTACGGTGCGTGTTTTTTCGTAGATCAGTCCATCCAGCGCACGTATAACAGTTTCGTATTAAAAAAAGCCGTATATCAAACACACTGCAACCCATTCGGACCCAGAGTACACAATTGCGTACATTCCGCAAGTGTANACTAGCGCCGGGCCCATGGCGGTGGCAAATTCGGGAGTTATTTCTGCCGCTTCCTGTATATTAGTGTCGTGAGTTAAGTGTCAGGATACCTAATTATTAAGAAGGGAAAAAAAAAAGACATTGAATTATCTGCCACTTAAAGGAGCACCAGATTGTCCCTTTTAGAAGTGGGTTCCGAAAAGATAATTGCAATGTGCGTGACGTCTTGGAATTAATTGACAGGCATAGCCTACGGTGCGTGTTTTTTCGTAGATCAGTCCATCCAGCGCACGTATAACAGTTTCGTATTAAAAAAAAGCCGTATATCAAACACACTGCAACCCATTCGGACCCAGAGTACACAATTGCGTACATTCCGCAAGTGTAGGTCTGTACTGCACACTTCGAAGCTCGACTACCAATGAACTTACCTGCGGGAAAATTATTCGCACACCGTCTTACAAATCTAGATCATAATTTGTTCATATAACTGTAGCCTAACACAGAGCCTACAGCGCAATGGCTGTGACAACGAAACAGGTGTTGTGCAGCTACAGAGTTTAAACGGTAAATCAAAGTTAAATTATTTCCTCCTCGACGCATAAGTTTAAATATGAAGGAAGGTATTCTACGTTGCATTTCTCAAGGAATACTAACACGTTAAGATATCTTGAAAATCTTTATGTTTAACCCTCTTAACGCCATTTGTAGACGATTGTCGATATGTTGAACAGGAAGATTATATTTGACCAGACTGTACTCCACAATGTTCAGTAGCCAATGATATTCCGCGTGTGAAAGTGATTCGTATACCGCGCTGCTGCTCAACGCTACAACTGGTCACTAAGCACAGAGGTTACAGTTTATTGGTTGTGATAACAAAACAAGTTCTTGGCCAGCTTAAGTATACAATCGCATCACAAAATTTCTAATCTTTAACACCAGAATAAAAGGGCTAATATATTTTCAATAAAATTTAATATTAAAATTTACACCTTGCAAAAAAATACTACATGCTTTTTTTATATTTTTTAACGTGGCAGCATTTTCTGAGAAAGTCGCGTTAAATATTTTTTTTTGTTTGAANAAAATTTAATATTAAAATTTACACCTTGCAAAAAAATACTACATGCTTTTTTTATATTTTTTAACGTGGCAGCATTTTCTGAGAAAGTCGCGTTAAATATTTTTTTTTGTTTGAAACAATGAACTTTAAAATTTATTCATTGAGAAGGAATTTCTTTAACACTGATTCCTCATTTNTTTTTTTTTGTTTGAAACAATGAACTTTAAAATTTATTCATTGAGAAGGAATTTCTTTAACACTGATTCCTCATTTAAACTCCGTGGCTTGCAGGCTTGCCAGGCAGAGCCCTTATATGAGAAGTTCCTCAGGAGCGCATTCGGCACGCCTTCGCGGCGTTGCGATGAGTGTAGCGGGAGAGGTTGGACGAGGGGAAGAAGGGAGGAAGCTTTCTCATTCTCAAGTATTCTGCGAAGAGCCGGCTGTTAACCGGGAGAGCTGATGGATTGTTCTCCTCTCGCGAGTGTTTGCACTCGGGTGATACGTGCCCCCCTTTGCGGCACGCGAGAGCTAAAAACAATAATAATAATGACGTCGGCTGTTTCACCACTTCCTCGTGGCTCTCAGAAGAGAAGAGCTGCGTGCCCCTAAGACATTCTGCCGGTCTTCTGTTCGACAAACATTAATATACCAGAATTGTTGCAGAAAAAATATGAATTTGAGTGAGTGAGTGACGAAATTTGGGTGGCTGTTAACGTCGAGGTCTTGAGAGCCGACGAGGGTGAGACGAGGTGAGTGTAGAGCAGCACCGGAATGATGGGGTAGGGGAACGGGAGATCCCCGAGAAAACCCGCCGACCAGTGGAGTCCGGCACGATCCCCACACGCGAAAATCCGGGAGTGACTCGCCGGGAATCGAACCTGGCTCACCTAGGTGTGAGGTCAGTATTCTAACCACTACAACACCGCGGCCACAGAATAGGAATTTGACAAATCGAATCATTATTGTTCAGCCATGGTTTCTTCGGTCTTTTCGAAACAAATCTTTAAATTATCACCCCTGAAGTAACATGTAAGCCTGTTTTTTTTAATAACTTGTATACCACAATATTTAACACTGTGATTAACTTTAAAGTATTTTATTTGTGATGAAATGAAACTTTAATACTTATATCAATATGAATTAAACATCGATGTGTTGACAACGACTAATAAGAAATAGTTCACAGTTAAAATATTGTTTTAAACTAGGTTTTTTGGTATGCTATTTGTAAATTAAACGTTGCCTATTGATGTATTTACATTTTTAAGTATCACTGATGGAAAAAACATATGTCGTTATTCCTGTTAAAAATATGTACGTAAAATACGGTGCGTAGGCTCTGGTGACCTGGTGTTTGTTTTTTTTCTGCCGAGGAAGACATTTGAATAGGTGAAGTGGATCTTGTCACGCTCTCTTTCTCTCTCTCTCTCTCTCTCTCTCTCTCTATATATATATATATATATATATATATATATATATATATATNTCTTTCTCTCTCTCTCTCTCTCTCTCTCTCTCTATATATATATATATATATATATATATATATATATATATATATCATCTCTCTAAAAGATTCGCAGCACTGGAATTAGCAGTAAAATTATACATGTTTTCAATTTTAGCATACATAATACTTATTACAGCAAAAAAATCATATTTCAATTCGTGATTTAAAATTTAAACGAGATTTTACTGAGTAGATACTGATTATAACATTTAGATGTGATGGCGGGACGGTTACAATTTGGAAGTTGGCAAGAATATTCCTTACTGAACCAAATGTTATTATTAAATCCATTTTCGAAGAAGTTGGCACTTGCACAATCAACTTAAAAACAAGTCACCCTTAAAATACAAAAGCGTAATTAGATTGATTATATCAATAAAGTACCGGTTATATAGTCAATGTTTTGAATTGAGTGTTAGCAGATCAAAAAAATCTACTTTCTGATTAATTTTAATACTGTATTATCAGTTGAGATATAATTGACCTAAACACGGCAATAAATTATAATTAACATCCGTATTACAACTGAAACCTTTTACTGAAACAAGCAATGCGGCCTTAATTTTTAGTGTAAAAATCATCTTCGTATTCATGATGATTACTCGTTTTAATGCACGCAGTTAACGTTTCATACTTATATTGCATTGGTAATCGCGATTATACAGTAGAATGTTTCATTATAATAGGCACGGTTCCACTTCCACATTTTCAACTGCTTTTGTCAAAAACAGAAGTGGGATAATTATTAAATATGTATTACATTCACAGCTATATGTTAGAAGTGATGCCTACTATCACACATTGGATTATTCCAAGTTTAAAGGGTTCTTATATTCTGGCAATAATTAATTTACCGGCCGCTCAGTGGAAAGACAGCGGACCATTGAGATATAAGTGTCAAAACTAAAGTTTGCGGAAAACCATTTAAAAATAATGATTTCGTAACTCACTATTTGTTAACCTACTAGTCATCTTAATATCCAAATATTAAATGTTTGTTAGCAGTAGTTGTAGTGAGAATTCAGACACAATCTCATCTTGATGCAGGATAATTAAGTTTAATTCCCCTTCAATAAAACTGTATATTTCAGCCATTTTCAATAATTTCGATCTGTGCCGTAGCAACACGAATGCTGAGTGCACCATGCAAATGTGAAGGAACACGCTACATAAAAAATGATTGAGATACATGATTATTTCATTTCGATCACGTCGGACGGAGCATGGCAAGCTTATGTAAAAACTGCGTACGAATCATGCGATGTCCTATAGCGGAGAATTCCTGTATTGTCTCCGGAGACGAGGAAGATGCAGCTTGCCGACGACGTCATGTTACAATATTATCTTCTAAAACAGCTTCAAATGCGCAAATATGTAGACATGCATATGCAAAAAATTGAGACATACAGAATTTAAACTTAAAGCATTTTTAATGTAACAATTTATTTTGAAAACTTTTTATAGTTACACAGTTATAGTTGTACAATTTGACCCGCAGCATAAACAAGAACAAAACATAAAGAGAACTGAGTAAACAGAATTAATAGTATATGTATTGTTTAGACTGTACTTTCTAAACTGCTTCTTTAGTTTTTTCTTAACTCCTTATTTAATATGAATTTTCCTTGAAAAATTGGTTTTATGTCCAGTGATGAATTTAAATAGTATGTGTACTGGGGTTTATCGGGAGAGTGGATACAGACACATTAACAGATTGAGCAAAGGTACGATTCCTCTTTGCAGTGAGAATTTTCGAAACCTACTTCAAAAGGCTGGCCAGAGAAACTTCATCTGGAAATTGTCCACGAGTTGGTCCTTCTCGGCATTAAAATAAAATTTTCGAAAAGGTAAATCTCGCTGACACGACAATTAGTTTACTTATGTGCGTATGGCAAACTTATACGTTGTTTCTGCGACAGTAAGTAATGAATCCTGCAGAANTGTGCGTATGGCAAACTTATACGTTGTTTCTGCGACAGTAAGTAATGAATCCTGCAGAAGAATATTCGGAGACTAAAATAATGGTTTTTCTAGAGTAAGCAAATATTAACAAAAATTTTTTGGAAAGATAAATTTTCCTATAAAGTATATGGATGCAACATCGTCCTCTGTGGTGTGGGTAATTTCGATACCTGCTTAGAATACGAAGAGCCCTGGGCTTGAATCCCGGATAAGGCATAAATGTGAGTGCCGTTTTGGATGTAACACTAGTTTTAGTAGCTACAGTATATACTCTTACCCTTCCTCTTACCAAATTAGCACTTTTATACAAAGCGGAGATGTTGATAAATAACAATTTAGAGTCTTTAAAAAAACTGGCCATATTTTCTTATCGCTACCAAACTGTCTATCTACATACACACGTATATATACACACAAGCGCATGTTTACTTTCAACTAACATACTGTATTTAAGTGCTGGATAAAAAAATATAAAATAAATAATTTTATCTTTAAAAATAATGTATTCATAACATTTCACCACTGAAAATCTAAATAGGCTATAGATTAATACTTTTCCTTTGCAAATAACGTTTCAAAAAAACTCAATTTACGTAACACAATTTTTTACTGGCCATTACCAGCATACAAATTTTTTTGTTGAAATACACATCAACAATAATATACATATAATTACTTATTTTTCAAATTCAAAGTTGAAATATAACTTCATACATACAATACGCACCGAAATTACGTGACGAAATAATCGCTTGCAACAAGCTAGAGGCGAAATGTTTATGCACTGGCCGTTGCTTATTGCTTTCGTCGTGTTTTTTGTTCACTGGTACCCAGAGAATTCATCACTAGATACTTGCAAAATTCGAGTTATTATTTGGGGACATGTTAAACTTCAAACACACATACCTTTTCAATTAGATTACCATTGGACCATATTTANCGAGTTATTATTTGGGGACATGTTAAACTTCAAACACACATACCTTTTCAATTAGATTACCATTGGACCATATTTAATTTTACACGCCCTGAGTAACGCTGCGCAAAACAAACGAACACTTCACAACTGTGCAGTCCAGTAAGAAAGGGAATGTCTTTACATATATGCAGCGCCCAATGGAGAAACGACACCGGCTCGAGTATATCATCACTGTGAAATTTTGTCCGACGCCTCATAACTAGATACCTGAAGAATTCGCGGATTCATTTTAGGACAAGCTAGAATTCAAAACGCATGCGTTTATATAACCTAATCCATTGGCCCACGCCGTATTTGACACTTCCTGGACAATGCTGGTCCAATCGTTGCCTTCCACTGTGACAGCAAGCAACCAATATGCAGTTGATGTTGGCATTTTTGTACATAATACTGTAAAGTCTAGCCTGCAGGTCATTGAACTCGCGATTTTTTCCGGTCTCTACTCATTACGCGAAATTTGCAGGTCTCAACTCACTGCGGGTACCGACGGATGGTTATTGATGACTCTCTGTGTTTAAGGTTGTAGGCAGATTGGCGCCCGTGCCTATGGCAACAGCGAACCGAATAAATAGTGTTTATGAGTTTATGGAGTCTATTTGCTTATTTTATGGTCAAGCAACTTGTATTATTTCTCCTTAAATTTTACAATGATCGTAAATGCATGACTTAAAAATAATACTTATATTACGCATTAGATTAAAACACGTACTAGAATAATCGTTTGTAAAGCAACTCAACTAGAGGTGCTCTACCTTGATGAGGTAACAGTACGAAATTAATTGGACTATCGTACTTTCTTCCTATTAAAAAATATACAGACACAATTATACTGATTTGGATTCAGAGAAAGGATATTCTCATATGGTTTTACTTATTCCATTTTATAAATTAATACCTTTGGAGTATTTTAAAATTACTATTTTTGCTCTCTTATCTCGGGAAATCTTTGGAGTCGTGGTGGTGTAGTGGCTAGAGCGATCGCCTCTAACCAAGGCTAACGGATTCGATTCCCGGCGGGTTCGCACGTGGGGATAGTGCCAGACGATGCCGCTGGTCGGAAGGTTTTCTCAGGGATCTCCCGTTCTCCCCGTCCTTGCATTCTGGCTCTGCTCCATACTCCCATCCGCTACACACTCGTCGGCTCTCAAGACCTCGATGTTAAGAGCCGCCTAAATGTATTCACTCACTCACTTCACTCACCCAGCTCGGGAAGTCCCCCGATACGGAAGTGGCAGGTGTATTTTCTCGCGGCCATAACAGCCCGCGAGGAGATCGAATCAATTTCCACGGTTCCCTCGCAAGTGTTTTTTCTCGTTTCCACGCCGGCTGCGAGCTCGCCTCGCGGTAAGCGGAGGTTAATTATTGTCGCTGACGTAACCGGCCACAAGGTTTTCGCGTCTGGTGAAAGTCGCGGCCGGTCGAACGATGACAAACGGTTCGTACCGATAACGCTCGCAGCGATGCGCACTTGGCATTCCTGACGAGACCGCGTGCGCGCCCGTGCTTCCACTCTACCGGCGTCGACGTCGCCGATTCCACCGAGTGGCTTGCGGTGGTTCTGTCATTCATATCCCATTACCACGCGGCAGAGGTTGAAACAGCCCGAGTCCCGCGCCTCGTTGCAGATAGGGCCTACGNGCGGTGGTTCTGTCATTCATTTCCCATTACCACGCGGCAGAGGTTGAAACAGCCCGAGTCCCGCGCCTCGTTGCAGATAGGGCCTACGTCGACATCGCCCAGCGTGGTGCACGGTATCCGTTGGCGTACCTTACACTATCTCGCAAGTGTTGGCAATGGACAGGGGATACATGTTCTCACTGAGCACAAATTATTACATGTGTACGAACATTGGAATAGCACTGCAAGCTTGCATATTTTAATAAACGTAATAATTTCAGGTTTAGTTATCCCAATTTACCATCCCAGTCCTTATACAATTACAAAATATCCTAAGGTAATGCAGGATTCCCTTCTGTGTTTATAAATTATGGTACCGTAATTATTATGTTGGGTGATGCCCCTCATCATTTGAAATTTCCTATTCTTTATAAACATTTGAAGTTCTTTAAAAAAATTTATAAAATGTTTTTAAGAGTAACAATTTTTTNAAATTTCCTATTCTTTATAAACATTTGAAGTTCTTTAAAAAAATTTATAAAATGTTTTTAAGAGTAACAATTTTTCAGTATCATCACTTTTCTTCGTACTTTCACATGAAGGTAAAAAAATTATCACATGGAAAAATTATCTAAACTTCGCTGAGAAAATCTTGACGCAGACACATGTGGGGATGCCCTCGCCTTCCCCAGTAATTACTATTTTTAATTTCTCGAAGAAAAAAAACAAACCGTTCACTAGTAATTACTTCAATAGAAATAATTGAAGTTCGGAAGAGTTCATAAAAATGGTTATATGTACAGTTTTTAATTAGTTTATTATATTTTATTAGGTGTAATTAATTAACTAACTACTTAGCNTATATGTACAGTTTTTAATTAGTTTATTATATTTTATTAGGTGTAATTAATTAACTAACTACTTAGCCATACAAGGATAAAAAGGATTTCCTTTTAAATATTGTAGAAATAAAATACATACTATAGAAAATATTCAATATTTTTGTACAGATTGTATTGTTAGTTAAACAAATCGTTAAAGAAATATATTAAATTGCTAAAATATTTTATCTTGCGTGGTTGACGATATAAAATTGCCAATGCCAGCAAGTCCTATCAGCAAATAAGTATTCCAGTGTAAACTCAAAAGTTCCAAAACTCCGTCTTACGTGATCTTCGTTGTCACAACTACATACGACAAAAGTTTGTAATTTTTCAATTTTCGGAACATTAAAGATAGGAATTCGAGAAATGTAGTTTATCTCGGCTATCGGGTACAAAACCATCAATCAAAGAAAAGTCTAAAATTCCAGAAAAACGTTATACTGACTGGGAAGCAAAAATAAAGCATTTGTTTTCCAGTGCGGAAGAATTTACGTACCACAGAAACATAATATAATATGCAGTCGTTAACGTTTTAAAATACTACTTATAGTAATGAATATATGTAAAATAAGCATAAACAAAAATACAGGTCTTATCATTTAAACTATATTCGACCCTGTAATGTCACATCTAAATTTTTGCTAATGCATTTGGCGGCTTGCTCGAATATGTAATCATCTAAATATACGAACCACAGAAGTTTGTTAACTTGCCGTTGGCACAGGCACTAGCCTATATATAGATTGATTATACTTTGGGCTGAGATGCAAATAGTTTGGTTGCAATTATATTCATGTTAACTTCTGTTTCATATCAATCAATAAAAAGGCAAATTAATTGTGTCTCATTTGTATAAGTATCACAGAAGTCGACGCTGACATATAATGACATTAAAAAAACTAAAAAATTTGCAATTTTTGTACTTTTATATAATTTATAGGATAGCTAAAATTTTGCAAATTATTGCACTGAGTAATGGGCTGAAACTAACCTAATATCAGTATGAAAATATGCACCGATATTTAAATTTCGAAGAAAGGTTCCTTTACGCTTGATTATTACTAGAATTCAATCTCATATGCAGCTAAATAAGTAGCAAATGTATCGAGAGTACACGGTATGATATTACAGGCCTAAATGCGTATACATGACGAAAGCAAGGAGACCAACAACATTATGCGTAATTCCATTACAACGAAGTTTTACAGTAACAGATCAGCGACGTGAACGAAGCCTGTCGTGGTTGTACGTACGTCATTAAAACGTCAGATATTTTAAGTAAGTAGACTTCGACGTGTCGCCGAAAGCGAGGCCATTAGAAACAGAGCAAGTTGCACAGACAACGGCCAGCGTTCGCCTGGACTGTGTTGTTATGCGATTTCATGTGAGCATGAGTTGTCTCTCGATGGGCCTTCTTTGACCAAACATGCATTAGGTAACTTTGGGTCAGTAACCAACCTGTAAAAAAATAGAGCATGTAATCCCATCGTATATTTTCAAATGTGAAACTGAACGCCCACTGCGACAATAGCAAATGGACAAAATGACGAGGCTCGAGTGTACAGAGAAACGTATGGTCTAGGCTGAAAGTTACTAAAATTGAGAATATTTTTGTGTAATACTTAGATTAAGAACTGGCGTAGGCAGGCATTGTGTCCACGACAATGCGTTTTTACAATTTGGCCTGAACGATAAACAAAGGTGAAAAAGTAAATCTAGAAAATAAAGCTGGTATTTGAAAAATTCTCGGCTCGGCCGAACCATAAACCAAATGTTAACGCACGTGAGGCTCGTGGGGCCAGATTGAACTNTTTGAAAAATTCTCGGCTCGGCCGAACCATAAACCAAATGTTAACGCACGTGAGGCTCGTGGGGCCAGATTGAACTTGTAGCAAGTAGCGTTTCAGCGAGACCTATTACATACGTTCGCCTCGCTCAGCGTGAAATATAAGTCTGCGAAATACACATCGTTTCCTTCTCACATTTCCCCTGCAGTCACTTGTTACATAGTACTCAAAACCTCTCCTGTAGTCAATTCACGGTTACATCCAACTTTTCTGAAGCGCTGCTAAAGTTCTACTTCCATGGTATTCCTCCGCCTCGTGTAAACAGGGTTGAACCGGGTCTACCAAACTGTACCACAGTGACAACGCACCGAATTCGTGCGCACTCAACGTTACAATATTTTGCATAAGAACAGTTTCTTACTGGGCATTACCAACACACCTGTTTTCTCACTAATAATTTTTTCATTAATTATAAAGTAAATATTATAATTTATAGATAAAATGTACGTAACAGTTTTGTTTAACTAAAAATACGGTACTTTTGTGTTAACAGTGTTTAAAAAACTTGTGATACATAGCACATTTAGGAAATAACCAAACACGTCGTCCATGGGGTGATTTTCAAAGGTTAGATAGAAAAAGTGCGAAGAGACAGCGAGCAGACTATAGCTGCACATGTTGCTGCCTTACATAATAACGTTGTTTGCAGCTTTTATTTGATTTCTTTAGTATGGCCGTACTTCTGGCTTCCTGTTATACATATATAGGCCTCCAATTTTTTTGGTAGCTTGGATTCACGTGATCAGTTTTAACCTTGGAAAAAAAAAAATAGTTCGCTTTACTTCGCACTATGTTTCTAATTACTAATTGGTGGTGTATGTAAAACCAGTACGTTTCACGATCTATAGCGGCGTTTATAAATATCACGTGATATCATGTATTTTTTGACCAGGATGCATTTGTGAAAGTGAGTTGAATGCGATAGGTATGACACCTATAACTGCACCATGCACATACCACCGTCATTATAGTCTACTAGCTTACCCGGCCACGCGTTTGCGTGGCATTAAAGATTTTGGTTCTATTCATTTCTGTGAAATTAATTAAAAGGAGTATATGTATTTTCAAAATATTTATTATTGAAGTACTTGTTTGTATACAATGTTTTTAGTTTTACCATCTTCCGCGCGTATGAATAAGTTGGATGGTTTTCCTACTCTAGAACACGACACATACAATTGGCTCGTCTGGGGTATGGTGTCTTTTCATAGGTAAACATACTGGGGGCACGTTTATTAGTTTCCTCAAAAAAACAGGACTTCAAACACTGTGCAACGCAGTTCAAGCGCCAGGCATGGTAAAAATGAGTTTTTTTTTTTTGCATATTTTAGTACCTTTGCAGGTAATAAAGATAAAAAAGAAAGGTGCACAAACACTTGTGGGAACGAAAGGAAGGTTTATAAAAAACAGAATGAAAATTGGTTGATTTTTTCGGGAGTTACACGCTTCCGAACACAAACGGACACAACATATATATATATATATATATATATATATATATATGAATCTATAACTATAACTATGAATCTATATATATATATTGATTCATAGTTACTTCCAACTTTTCAGAAGCCCTGCTAAAGTTCTTCTTCAAGGCTATTCTACCTCTTCATACTGTTATGTTGTTAATATTTTGTACTAGGGAGAATTTATGCAATTATGAAGATAGAACAGATATTTAATACAATTTCTAGGATGTACAGTAAATATAAACTACTGGCGAAGGAGGTCCTAATCAATTACAATATATGACTAACCTGAACGATATCGTCGCCGTAGTCTGAGTGTTCGAGCGGCACGCCAAGCTGCATCTTGATGGCTTCATCTCGCCGTGGGTCCTCAGAAAGACAGACTGACAGACCTCGTACAAAGTGTTGCCAAGTATTATATAGTTTCTGTTGGCGTAATTGTCCCAAATACCGTGACGCCGGGAGGGAAGCTCCACTGGCGCTTCGCTGATATGTTTTATAAACTATTATTGCTGTGATGTGTTTGGGATTCTTCACCTGGCCTGGATACCGACGCGTAGCTGCAGTTTGCTAGACTCGTCCGCCTTCACTGAATCATAACAGTACGAAATAACCTTAACCAAGTCTAGAAAATAACACCGAAAGGATAGCGCACCGTATAAGTGCGCACTCGGCTTAATGAGATGATATTTTGTATGAGGGATATTTTGTTCTTTCATATTAATTAAATATTAAATGCATGTCATGATTTATTGATAAAATTTAAATAACAGTAAACAATAAAATACTGCTATGCTAACAGAAATACAAAACGCTTGTGATACATGAAATATTTAGAAAACAACCAAACACGTTATGCATAGAGTAATTTTTCAAAGGTTTTATACTGAGAACAGATTATAACTTCTTGTGAGTGCGAAGTAATTATAGAAAATGTATCTTAGTATTTCGTGCGGAAGAGGAAGATGCACAGGTTTATTATGAATAAAAACGAGAACTGAGGTTTATGTAACGTCATCCCATCATTTTTAAATATCCCACAGAGGTTTATACATAATCCTTAAGGTTACCTTCTATATATAACGTTATACGTGATTTGCTGCGATTTTATAAATGCGATCTTGAAAGAGGGGTAATTGCAGCCCATCAATCAGGCGGTACCGTGCTAACTACGTGAAAACATATAATTTTTTATTAAAGATGCTCCATTCTTTTTAATTGATACCTATTAGCTGTCCAGCTTTATACCGACCGTAGGCAAATACAGGAAGTGTTGGCGTACATATTGAACTCATCTAACACTACTAAAAGACTGGCCGATACTACTTTGATAATAAACTAAGCTAATACAAACTCCCTCATAAATTTGCAGAGATTTGAACGTCAGATACCGTAGTCCGAAAACAACGCCTTATCCTCCTCGAGCAGATAATCTTGCCCCGGTTCGCGAATAACTCGCCAAGCAGACAACCCGCGAAAACTACCATCACGGATATCCGCCAGAGAGGAGAATTCCAGCGACCGTTATTTTCCACTCTTTCACTGGGAAACTGTTTATAAAGCCAGCGGCTCAACAGTTGAATCCCTGCGCAGACCCAGACTGCGAGGGGAAATCTTGCGGAGCCGGCCCGCGATGCATAAATAATTCTGCTAGAAGATGCGTTGACGGATATACGTCGTTGGCCTTCACAGTTCCGAGCGGAATGCGGTAAATAACTCGCGGTCCCGTGATTTATTTCTATCCTAGGGTTCGCAGCACGTGGGCGCAAGGGTGAAATGAAAAGGGGGGCAATATGGGAGGGGTGAAGGAGGGAGGGTAAAGAATTATGAGCCGGGATGCCGCGGTGACCTTTGTACGCATTAGCACGCCTGCTTGCAAGGGGAGGACGAGGGAGGGTATCTTGAAGAGTTCACAGCAGGAACTGACCGTAACTCTGGCTGCGACGGTTGAACGGCGGATCTCGCGCCCGTATTTCACTTGTTTTCGCGCTCGCAAACGGCGCGTGGCGGTCTCATTATGCGGCCAGGCGCTAACGGCTGCTTGGCGTCTCCGGTTGACGGCGGGGGCTTACCTAGGCCAGGCACCCACAGCTTCTTGGCATCTCCGCTTGACGGTGGGGGCTTACCTAGGCTAGGCACCCACAGCTGCTTGACGTCTCCGCTTGACGGCGGGGGCTTACCTAGGTGGCGGATCCACAGCTCCCTGGACCCACGGGGTCTTTGTAGACCTTGCTCTTGCGCTTCTTTCTGTCACCGTTGTATACGGTGAGAGAAAGGTCATCAAAATGATAGTTTTTATAGTGCCAAAAATATGTTTTGCTGCCCCAACATAATATTTTTTGAGTAAAAAATTTTGAAAAGCATCAAACTTAATTCTGTTAATATAACAAAATACGTTTTTTAATAAAAAAAACTTTGTATTGGGCCAAAAAAAATACGTCTTTCAACAAAATATTTTGTGAAATCAACTATAACAATGAATTTGCTTCTACCAAACAAACTTTTTTTGATTCAACAAAATCTTTTTCTCGTTATATCATTTCGTCCCGCCGAGCTGTTATGGAAATCTTACAAACAAAAGGATATATATATATATATATATATATGTGTGTGTGTGTGTGTGTGTGTGTGTATATATATACATCTATAAACAGTAATTTATAACTGGAAATATTTACTGATCGTGAAAGGGTTGGTTCACAATTTAAAAAAGCATTGGCTCAGAGCATAGGAAATAACAGTAGAACATTTACATGACCACAAACATTGTGCGAAATTTATTAACAATTGAATACGTATGTATTATTTTCAGTCAATGAAATTTACCAACTAGTCTGGCGTCAGTCGGCAGTGTCGTTATATAATGGATTTTCCTAGCAGATTGTGATGTGTTGAAAATTTACAGTGATTTAAAATATTGGCTTTTTGCAATTGTGAAAATGTGGATAACCTTTAAAAAATCCTCTGCTTGTAAACTGTCATCTGTTCTTTCCTGTTGTCTAAGCCTGTATTCTGCGACATTTCTTCGCTTCTGCAGCATAACTGTATTTTTTATTTTTTTTTTTTCAATTTTTAATAAACAACTTCTCGAATATGTGTTACTTTGCTCTGATTGGCTGTTTCCCTCTGGGCATACACAAGAAGTTAAATACAACCGTTTCCTTTGCGCACACTGTAAGGGCCTCTTATGCAAACGACCTGTGATGCGCAGTTGTGCATCAACGGGTGGCGGATCCCTTGATGTGGCCGTACCCATCCACTGATTGGTTCGCGAGACTCTGGGGGCGGGCTTGCGCCTCACCGGCCACTACCTGCTGCGGAAGATTCCCTACGATAACATGCGCTGATTGGCGAACGTTGTTGAGCCATTTTGCGGGCCATTTTGCGGCCGAAGTTCGCAGTGCACTCTAATGTCCAAATCAGTGATACCAATCAGTGAAATAACATTCACTGTAAGACAGTTCATGAGCTACTGCTGACTGGCGAATCAAGCAAATTTACTGGGAACAGGTGTCTTATAGCAGTGGAGTTCTTGACATTCAGTGGGAAACACAAATAAATTAGTGAAATTCAGCCACTACATTAACAATTTATCTAGCACTCATTTTCAGTTGCTCGATTTTAACTGTTTTCTTTTATTTGGTCCACCAATTATTACTATTTTAAGTATAGAGTGTAGTATGGCCATTCCGTTTCTGCATTATTTATTATTCGGTGAACGGGAATTTCTGAGCTTTGGGTATTCAGTCAATTTTTTCCGGGCTATATATCCCCAGGTCCCTAAATCTTTGATTTTTATTTTTTTTTTGTTCATCCAAACAAGTTTTAGTCAGGAATGTTTAGTCCTGCATGGTAAAATTTTTTTTTGCATCAAGATTACTTATTCTCGTAGCATTGAAAGTTCTTACAGTTTCACGAGTTCAACTACACTATTTGTTTTCTTTCAGTACTTCAAATTCGGGCTTTTTGGTTTCAAAAACTAACACATTTTGTGAATGTATATGATTATTGCAGCGTGGTATTTTCTCTATACGTTCTCGAATATCCTTACCACTTCGGTAAATGTTATTTATTTATGTGGAACGCCATGGTAAAAACCTGACAATGAAGAAAATTATATGGCTTACTAAAATAAGTTCACCCTTTTCATTGTGGAACTCACTTATACTCAAATTTACATGTTAATGCAAAAATTACCTTTTAAATCATATTTTTGTTTAAATATTTCATAACTTTCAACTTCATTTTTATTTTTTGGGTTGTTTTATGCATGACTTAAAAGAATTGTGATTTTCGCAGGTAGTTTCTGAAAAACTGTGAAACCGAAAAGTCATTATTTTCTGTCAAATATTTTGTGAATGATGCGATTGAGTATACNATTTTTTTTGCATCAAGATTACGTATTCTCGTAGCATTGAAGGTTCCTACAGTTTCACGAGTTCAACTACACTATTTGTTTTCTTTCAGTACTTGAAATTCGGGCTTTTTGGTTTCAAAAACTTAACACATTTTGTGAATGTATATGATTATTGCAGCGTGGTATTTTCTCTATACGTTCTCGAATATCCTTACCACTTCGGTAAATGTTATTTATTTATGTGGAACGCCATGGTAAAAACCTGACAATGAAGAAAATTATATGGCTTACTAAAATAAGTTCACCCTTTTCATTGTGGAACTCACTTATACTCAAATTTACATGTTAATGCAAAAATTACCTTTTAAATCATATTTTTGTTTAAATATTTCATAACTTTCAACTTCATTTTTATTTTTTGGGTTGTTTTATGCATGACTTAAAAGAATTGTGATTTTCGCAGGTAGTTTCTGAAAAACTGTGAAACCGAAAAGTCATTATTTTCTGTCAAATATTTTGTGAATGATGCGATCGAGTATACGTCAATGAAACTATTCAATTCTGTGTTTATTTCTGTTCGTACGAACTTTGTTATAATATTTATTGTTAAAGAGTTGTTTTAAATATGTTTAATAGGAGTTATTAAAATTCTTACTTTATAACTCTGTCTAGCGTCCAAAGACGAGACGTGCTGGCGTATCAGGAGGGCAAATAGCCAACCATGTGGGCACGTGTGTTGGTGATATTGCCTATGGGTTTAGGAGTCGAGTCGCTTAAAAATTTCAGACTTGCATTAAAAAAAAATTCGGATACGTTCTGTACTTAAGATGACGGACCACTTTTTTTTTAATTGTCAGAAGCATGGAGCTCTAGGCTTTGTGTTTGGCTTTCCTAAAACAAACAATTCGTAACATAGCACAGTAGCGCGGTTTAAAAATGAGTTANTGTTTTATGCATGACTTAAAAGAATTGTGATTTTCGCAGGTAGTTTCTGAAAAACTGTGAAACCGAAAAGTCATTATTTTCTGTCAAATATTTTGTGAATGATGCGATTGAGTATACGTCAATGAAACTATTCAATTCTGTGTTTATTTCTGTTCGTACGAACTTTGTTATACTATTTATTGTTAAAGAGTTGTTTTAAAAATGTTTAATAGGAGTTATTAAAATTCTTACTTTATAACTCTGTCTAGCGTCCAAAGACGAGACGTGCTGGCGTATCAGGAGGGCAAATAGCCAACCATATGGGCACGTGTGTTGGTGATATTGCCTATGGGTTTAGGAGTCGAGTTCTCTTAAAAATTTCAGACTTGCATTAAAAAAAATTTCGGATACATTCTGTACTTAAGATGACGGACCACTTTTTTTTTAATTGTCAGAAGCATGGAGCTCTAGGCTTTGTGTTTGGCTTTNTTCTGTACTTAAGATGACGGACCACTTTTTTTTTAATTGTCAGAAGCATGGAGCTCTAGGCTTTGTGTTTGGCTTTCCTAAAACAAACAATTCGTAACATAGCACAGTAGCGCGGTTTAAAAATGAGTTACCCGCAGGGAAAACCATTAGGCATCGGTAGAGACCTGACAAATTCGCTAATTAATTTTGAGACAAGCTATACTTCATAACACGTGTGTTTGNATTAGGCATCGGTAGAGACCTGACAAATTCGCTAATTAATTTTGAGACAAGCTATACTTCATAACACGTGTGTTTATATAACTTAAGCCATTGGTGCACACGGTGTTTGACACCTCCTGGAGAACGCTGGCCCAATCGCCGCCTTCCACTGTGACAGCAGACAACCAATGTGCATTTAATATCGGCATATTTGTACCTAAGACTGTAGAGTCCAGCTTGCAGGTCATTGAACTCACGAATGTTTCCGGTCTCTAGGCATCGGCCCCGCAGTGTACAGTACAACCCAAAAATAACTGTTATGTACACGATGTGCACACTGGGTCGGAATAGTTTTAATCCAGTTGGGAAACCGTTGGCTCTAATTTGAGTATATGAAGCATCCAGACAGGCTGTGATGTTGAATCATATAATGACTTGAATGATCTTCCGGAACATACACTCCAAAATCGAAACCGTTACAACTGCCCCAAATCAGTTAATTTTGATTGGAGATCTTTTGAAACTACTCCACTTGGAACAATAAAATTGCACTTATAATTTTAGTTTATGGTAATCACAGACCAAACAATTACTTCTACTGATTCCTAGCGAACTGTCCTGGCCTGGCACCAACCCCTCGATGCATTCCACTGATTAGCCAATATATTGAGTAAATTAATTAAACTTATTAAATTCACTTCACGAATTAAGGGGGTAAAATATAGTGTCCAATTACCTATTTCTGAGAATCAGAAATAAGTTAGAGCTAAGGGTGAAATTGGCATGTCCATTAAATTAGTGGAAGACTTTACGCATCCTCATACAAAAATGAAACAAGTCTTTCAGTTATACAGCCGAAACCACTACACTTTTAGGCCTTCACCTTCAGTACCCGATGCGTGAGTAACGTTGCCGAGTGTTCTAAAAAAAGAGGTNACCACTACACTTTTAGGCCTTCACCTTCAGTACCCGATGCGTGAGTAACGTTGCCGAGTGTTCTAAAAAAAGAGGTTTTTTAAAAGAAAATAAAGTATTTGTCCACAGTCTGAAATTCTAAATACGATTTTAAAGACAATGCAAACAAAGAGGTTTTAAATCATTAAACACAGCAAATAATGGCTTTTATAACTGCATTATATTAAAGTACTTTACGTGAATATCTACAAAAAAAAAGTGTGTGTAAGGCACTGCGTTGAAATTAACCACAAACTTTCTCCGCCAGTAGAAAGACAGTGTTGCCACTNGTTTTTAAAAGAAAATAATGTATTTGTCCACAGTCTGAAATTCTAAATACGATTTTAAAGACAATGCAAACAAAGAGGTTTTAAATCATTAAACACAGCAAATAATGGCTTTTATAGCTGCATTATATTAAAGTACTTTACGTGAATATCTACAAAAAAAGTGTGTGTAAGGCACTGCGTTGAAATTAACCACAAACTTTCTCCGCCAGTAGAAAGACAGTGTTGCCACTTCACGAGTCCGTAGTACATACGTAAAGTATTAACACGTTACTTGCAGTATAATGTTTTAAGACGCGAGTAAAGGAAAATAAAAAAAATGCAATCTTACATAATAGCTTTAGCTTAACCAGTAAAAAAATATATTACGACAGTAATACCTTTCTATCAATCTATATCTCGAGCTGTAAATGTGTACATTTCATCATTTGCATTTTGTCAAAAAAATTGCGTATAATTTATGCAGAAACATATATCTAGGCTCTATAATTTTGTTAAGTTACATG
The DNA here is from genome assembly GCA_002778355.1 of Clitarchus hookeri. Lineage (NCBI taxonomy): Eukaryota > Metazoa > Arthropoda > Insecta > Phasmatodea > Phasmatidae > Clitarchus > Clitarchus hookeri. The sequence goes on from NQII01001294.1 coordinate 85,660, forward strand.
CANGAAAATAAAAAAAATGCAATCTTACATAATAGCTTTAGCTTAACCAGTAAAAAAATATATTACCACAGTAATACCTTTCTATCAATCTATATCTCGAGCTGTAAATGTGTACATTTCATCATTACGCAAGAGATATTGTGCTAAACGAATGCATCATTTTGTCAAAAAAATTGCGTATAATTTATGCAGAAACATATATCTAGGCTCTATAATTTTGTTAAGTTACATGCAATGCGACGATAAACCTGCGCGCGATTTCCTTTTCTTGTCTATAAAGGCGATGATATGATAGAAACGCGTGTGATTTTCGCTCTTATCGCCTCTTTATATCGTATGTCTCAAACAAGGAAAACATATTCAGGTAGATGGTGTGATTATATTATAGATAATCTGTAACAAACTTTTTTACAGTAGTGTTTTAGCTGAACAGTTTTAATACTGTATTTTAACTTGCGTTGTGCAAGTTACCTTGGAAATTGTGTTCACACGCTTGTGGAAGCCCTATGTCTCTCTTGTTTTTATGAGCTCAATAAGTCTTAATGAGTTTAATTTAAACGTCAAAGAAGAAACACATTGAAATTTTTATGTACGTCATCACTGTTGTATGTGTAAAACAAGATAAATCAGTTTCAGCTAACACTAATCCAAACAAATATTTTCTGATAAAATAAAATAAAACTTTAGAGTAATTTTCGTAGTTTTCTGCAAAATATTATTTAAAATAAGGAAGTCAGGTTTACTTAATAACATATGTCTTGACAAGTACGTTTTAATGTCAGTTCGATTTCATTTTTTGAGCGATTAATTGTGAACCTAAAGAAAGTCCTTATCAGACAAAACTGCAAGACTGTGGCCTAACTTGGTTGTCAAAAGGTAGTTAAAATATATTTTTTTTTATTTATGAAAATATTTGAGTGAATTTTGCACTAATGAATAGCATCTAATTAACTTTTCAGGTATGATTACTAGTCGCAGTTTTCTATTTCTGTCCCTAATGAATGACTAAGACGGGAGTTTACACAGATTTTTAGGCAGGTTTATGTTCTATATTAGAATGCTGTATATATAAATACGTACTTAGAATGTTAGTACACTTCCACTGATCGAGACTTAATAAAGCTAGAAAATACTAAAGTTAAAAATTATTATTAAATAAAAGCAATTATCTTTCGTAAAACTGAACGTAATAATGCGTTCATATCAAGGTTCATCAAGTGACTTACACAATTCCGATGAAGATAGCGATACTGTGTTGGGACATGCGAAAAATGCGAACATTAAAATACCTTCTGTTTACTCAATGCTGAATAGAGGTGCTGCTATCTCTTAACCACGTCTCCTCGCATTAACGCGCAATGGCTCTCTGGTGTCTCTTAGGGCGGTCGCCTAAGCGTGAGGCAAATTCGATAAAGCGCTACAGAGTTCCCGGTGGAACCGGCGCTTTCCTCACCAACCTCCCCTCCTGGTGGCCGATGCCTATTAAAAAGCCATACCAGGAGCGCTTCTTTCTACTGTACGTTAACTCCCGCAAACAAAAGCCAGATCCGATAAAGCGCTACAGGCGACGCCGACAGACGTATGCAAAGCTATGGCTGAGAGGTTAACCTGATTGCCTCTCACCAAGGCGAACCGGGTTCAATCCCCGACCGAGTCACTCCCGGATTTTCGCACGTGGGAATCGTGCCGGACGATGCCGCTGGTCGGCGGGTTTTCTCGGGGATCTCCCGTTTAACCTGTCCTTTCAATCCGGCGCTGATCCATACCTCTATCACCCTCATCGGCTCTCAAGCCCTTGCTGTTAAGAGCCACCCAAATCTCTTCACTCACCCACTCGCTCACTCTATGCGCAAGGCGCCCAACTCACGTGCAGTCGTTCCAACGCTGACTCGCCTGAACGTAACTTACAGCGGTGACACTATAATTTTATTGGACGTGAATTTGTATCAAAATCCAATTCATGCCTCTATAGTAGTTTTGCATGTATCCGGTTCGTATATTTTGAGGTATAGCAGTACGAAAAGGCTGTTTCTAGCAGTGTTGGAGGGCATGAAAATAACGTTTCGAATGTGCATGATTACTGGTAAATACCGTTCCGTAATCGTCTGGAATGTGCTTTCTGTTTGTAGGTAAGCGTATTGGTGCACGTTTAATTGTTTCGTCAAAAAACACATTTTTCAATCACGCTGCAAGGTATTTCAAGCGCTGGTTGCAGTGTGTTTGAAATACAGGTTTTATCACGAAAACATTAAACGCGCGTGCAATGTGCTGCACTACGAAAAGAACACACACTTCAGACAAGGCCTGTTGAGTGCTTTCAAGACGTCGCTTACAGCNGTAATCGTCTGGAATGTGCTTTCTGTTTGTAGGTAAGCGTATTGGTGCACGTTTCATTGTTTCGTCAAAAAACACATTTTTCAATCACGCTGCAAGGTATTTCAAGCGCTGGTTACAGTGTGTTTGAAATACAGGTTTTATCACGAAAACATTAAATGCGCATGCAATGTGCTGCACTACGAAAAGAACACACACTTCAGACAAGGCCTGTTGAGTGCTTTCAAGACGTCGCTTACAGCAGACACGGGATTTCAGAGCACTCTGGCATAGTTAGAAACGGCGCTCTATCTCACGCTTCAGACAAGGCCTGTTGAGTGCTTTCAAGACGTCGCTTACAGCAGACACGGGATTTCAGAGCACTCTGGCATAGTTAGAAACGGCGCTCTATCTCACGCTTCAGACAAGGCCTGTTGAGTGCTTTCAAGACGTCGCTTACAGCAGACACGGGATTTCAGAGCACTCTGGCATAGTTAGAAACGGCGCTCTATCTCACGCTTCAGATACATACAGAAATGTTCAAGGGCCCTGCGTTGGCCCTTGCCACAGACTTTCCACCAATAAAATTATAGGGTTGCCGCTTGAAGTCTCATAGGAACCCGTAGCTCGACGAGAACGCTGCACGCAAGTTCCGAGCCTTGCGCTTAGTGGCGGTGGAGCACTTGATACGCGTGGCAGTGTCGACCTTATTGCTGCCGCGCTTCTCGGCCTCAAACGCGATGAATAGCTCCAGGTAGGAGGGAGTCTCAGTGGGTTTGGTCCAGTGCCTCATACCTAGACGAAAAACAAAAACAAACGAAAAAAATACTGAGGGAATGTTAATTTACATCACGTGTCAGGTAACGAGAGCGACCAGACGTCGGAATTGCGTCCATTAGTAGCGGGCGGGTAAATGTTCAATCAGCGTCGTGCATGGGGCTGTAAATCACAGCTATGCTAACGTCGGAGCGGCGCGTCTGTCCTTGTCTCTCCCGTCGAGCCCTTAACGGGATTGCATATCTTCCCTTCACCCTACCCGCCCCCTCTCTACTAGCACTTTTTCCTATCATAATAAAGAGCATGATTCCTATCGTCTGTCTCCTGTAGCATTTTCTGTTAAACATGATAATGCATGAAACAATTTTTAATTATTTCCTTTCGAAAGGGTTTTTACGGTGACTATGCCGNACAATTTTTAATTATTTCCTTTCGAAAGGGTTTTTACGGTGACTATGCCGGTTTTTCCCTTTCTCTTCTAATTATAGTTTAGCTATAAGTACACTTANCGGTGACTATGCCGGTTTTTCCCTTTCTCTTCTAATTATAGTTTAGCTATAAGTACACTTAGGGAGGTTCTCATGACCACAATCTAGCCATGGCAACCCAATCCCTCTTTCCTGTGATGCATGTCTCCTTGTATGATACTCCCTTCCTTGTAGGCGTATGGGGCTTAGCCCTGATATGCACTTAACTCCCGTCCCTACCGCGGGCTCATATAACACTTAGTTTTAGAGTTGTTAGTTAAAAAAAAATCCTTCACACTGCGTCACACTCCGCCTCTTTCGTTCACGCTGGCGAAGAGAGAATGGAGGGTTCATCCCGTCACCAGTCAACGTTTTAAGAGAAAGCTTAGCGCTGTTGCCAGAAGTGGCCAGGGGCGCGAATCACATTCACAATGTTTGGATTATCGGGAACGCAATTTCGTGACTTTCGCTATCTGGTCGTAGCAGAGTTTACGGTAGACTGATAATAGGCTATATACGGTAAAGTGAGCACTTTTGAAAGCCCTCTCGTTTTGAATAATAGTCAATAAACATTTTTTACTGTAGTCTGAGACGATAACTTCCGAATGCGGTGGAATGTACACACTGTATTTATTACTTACCTTGCAATACTTATTTTAAAAGATTGTTAAAGGATAAAAAAATGGCTGAAATAAAAAATAACTAGGCCCTCAGAAGTGCGCACTTTACCGTAAACAGCCTATAGGCAGTTTTTTTTCCGGAAAGAGCATACTTCGCCGATATTCCTCAGAAGCCAGTTGGTTCACATATTTTATACCACTAATTTATTGGATGATTAACGTTGGTTGATTTAATATTATAAATAGTTCAGTTTATATGTTTTTAATGAATTACGTGAAAATAGACGGCAGTTTTTTAAAACCCTTATATATATATATATAAATTAACCGATAGGTAGCCTTAACTGTAACGTAGTTTTGGAAGTATAAAACAAAATCGCAGTCTCTTGAAAATCGTTTCGTAAAAATTTGTACCACAATTGAATCAGTGAAATAAAGTAGGAGCATGGCAGCATCTGGTTTGTTATCAATAAATTATTTTGGAATCTCTGTATTGAATATATAATGAATAAAACAGCGTGGTCATAAACAGCCTGCAATCAAACGGCAAAATGGTAACGCAGGAAAATCTGCTTACATGTGTAACAACCATAGGTTCCGTCAGCTCTGTCTGGNATCAAACGGCAAAATGGTAACGCAGGAAAATCTGCTTACATGTGTAACAACCATAGGTTCCGTCAGCTCTGTCTGGCGTGAAGGGCGAAAATGTAAATCAAGCTAAAGACTTGGTGACATGGCAACTTCCAACCCGCTTATTGCTTCCGCGGCGTAAATATTCTTGACAGGTGGTAAAGAGTACGAGAGTCGCACTCCAGGATGCGTGAATTCCCCAGCATTGAACCCCACGTCACAAGGTCACTTTCAACTTTCCTGAAGCCCTGCTCGGTTCCTACTTTCAGGCTGTATTCCTTCTCCTCGNCATTGAACCCCACGTCACAAGGTCACTTTCAACTTTCCTGAAGCCCTGCTCGGTTCCTACTTTCAGGCTGTATTCCTTCTCCTCACGCAAAGAAAGCTCGACTAAAACTAGAAAATTGCACCAAAGGGACAACGCACCGCATTCGTGCGCACTCAGTTTAATGATATTCTACACGAGAACTATTTCTTACTATGCATTGCCAGCACAATTATAAAAATAAAATATTAAAATGAAATATTATACTGAATTTAAGTACAGTTTAACAAAAAATTATTTTTTTTAATGTTAAAAGAATAATAAAACGCCTATGACACATGGAATATTTAGGAAACAACGATACACAACATAAGTAGTGTGATTATTCAAAGGTGTTATTGAAGTGTGACGAGAATCTCTTCCGACGGAGCACTGCGCCCATCTGTACAGCATGCAGAACTCATTAGCAAACAGCTCACACACGCTACCAAAACTGCTTGAAAAGTGTGGCTTAAGCTGTGCGTTAAAGAATAACGCATATATTTTGTAAGGCTGGACTCACAGCCATCTGTCGTACCCGTTAGTCGACCGTCCGTCAGTCATTCAGTCATCCGTCTGCGTTTTCATCCGTCGGTTGAAAGCGATTTACAACAATCCGTCACCCGTCAATCCTTCCGTACGGAAAAATTTCAAATTTCAGTGTGACAACTTAACATCGTGATCTTTCTTTAGTTGGAGGTATAATTTGGTCGGGAATACNAAAATTTCAAATTTCAGTGTGACAACTTAACATCGTGATCTTTCTTTAGTTGGAGGTATAATTTGGTCGGGAATACATTTTCAAGACAGAAGCGTTTCGGGGAAAAAAAAATTTTTACGTGATAATATTTATACTGTGTTATTGTTTGCATTTTAAATTCCTGAATTCACCACAAAAGATAAATAAACACGTATCCACCGACTTGCATTTTGTTTCAAAGTGCGTATTTGCTTGTGCGGAGTGTCGTTGGAAGGTGGTGGCCCATCCGTCCGTCTGTCGAAAGTTAAAATTTGAGGAAAATTTTACGGATTGACAGATAGAATAAAAGGTTGCTCGGAATTCGTTGAATATGACGTGACCGCTGGACGGATGGGCGACTGACGGATGCGACGGAAGTTTGTGAGTCCATCCTTACGCTGTAAAATACTATACAAAAATTTCTTGATTATATGTTTTTAGAAATTCAATTAATAACAGTATATTTTAATACAATATAAGGTTAGTCCCATTCTATGTGCTTCACAGATCATATTTGGTAAAAGAAACCCCCTCATAGACCAAAATAATCATCATAATTACTTTAATTGTATGTAATAAAATTGATTATAATGTTTCCAAATATTTCTTAACATTGATTTTATGCACATCCATTTCAGTCACGGAAGCTATCAATTTTATAACTTAATACATGTTTGGATTTTTCACTGTAATAACCAGTCACACGATACTTGCTACCACATGAGATAATGTGCGCGCATTTGTTTTGATTTTACTTCTGCAACTGCGGTACCAGAACGGACTCCATTCATCATAACTATGCCACACTCGTTGACGCAAGGAGCCCAAGTGTTTGGTTGCGATAGTTGGATAATTTTGGTTAAATAGAAGCGGATGTTTACTATAACGCCGTTACAGTAACAGTAGACATTTTAGTGGTTTTGTGTTTCCTATTTACTTTACACCTATATATTGGGATTATCAATATTTCTCAACCACGCNAGACATTTTAGTGGTTTTGTGTTTCCTATTTACTTTACACCTATATATTGGGATTATCAATATTTCTCAACCACGCAATAAGCTAAATTACACATTTCGTCACTAGGAGTACCGTACCACCGCCCTTTCTCTAAAGACTAAAATTTCCTCTTTGTATGAACCTTCCTCTGAAAACTGGAACACACTCAAAAACAAAAAAAAAAACATGAAAGTTGCCAGTAGTCGACTAAATATTCCATAGAACAATCCACACACTAAAAAAACAGTTTTGTGGTGGGCAAAAAAAAATGTGTTCGTGACAACAAAATTCTTTCGTCAACCACATAAGGACTATTGTGGCAAACAATATATTCGATGTGTTGGTAGGCAACTTTGTTTTCGCCAGCCGCAGCAACATTTACATTTCTAGCAGCAATGCTGGTTATTGGGNCCAGCCGCAGCAACATTTACATTTCTAGCAGCAATGCTGGTTATTGGGGTTCACTAAAGTGTTCTGTGGGTTGTGGGATTCATTAAAAACCAATGTCAGGATAGCCGGACCAAGTATCGAGCCTGGGTATCCTCCAATGCAAGTTCCATGTTCCACCACTACGCCACCTTGCTCGATGCAGAAGGCTGTGACTTGAGCTAGCAAATAACACAAATATAATTTTAAGTGTTATGCACTCGCCAAGGCCTGAACTGATCACCTCACGGAAAGTTTATTTTATGGAATCATTTTTGTGTAACAATTAATTACTTGGAATAAATGAATTATGTAATCCATCCCCAAACTTCTGAAGAATATCCCTCAAGAGTTAGTTTGTAACATGTTGCAAGGAGACGAACACGGATAAATATGGCGTCGNAACTTCTGAAGAATATCCCTCAAGAGTTAGTTTGTAACATGTTGCAAGGAGACGAACACGGATAAATATGGCGTCGAGGCCAGACATAATGTGATCACTTCCTACACGCCAGCGCGCATGCGCAGAATATTAAGTTTGTAGTTTTGCAGTCACAGCTGTGGATGACATGAATGCTGTTGTTGCCAAAATGCTTGGCGATAGCCAATAAACATATATTTTTCGATGAACAAATATGTTTGTGAGAACTGAATGGCTTTTGTACTAGTCAGTTTACGTGTTATTGTGCATCAAAATCTGTATTCTACCAGCGACAAAATTTTGCCCTTGGAAAGCATCAACCAAATTATTTTTGTTATCACTGACAAACATTTTCTTGCAGTGTACCAGCGGCCATGCAAGCTTGCAAGGAATCTTCCAAGGAAACTTCCATAGTGGCACAGAGTATTTAAATATTTCCTTCCTCCCCTTTCCCAACCCAGTCGGTAGCATCTGGGACATACAGTATAGTCCATTGGGGCCGCAGTGGTGTAGTGGTTAGTCTACTCTTCTCCCTCCTAGGCGATCTGGGTTCGATTCCCGGTGGAGTCGATCCCGGATTTTCGCATGTGAAAATCGTACCGTACAATGCCGCTGGTCGACGGGCTTTCTCGGGGATCTCGTATTTCCCCAACCCCTTCATTCCAGCGCTGCTCCATACTCGCCTCTCAAGGGTTCGATGTTAAGAGCCACACAAATCTCGTCACTCACTCTCTTCAGTATAGTCCATCCACAGTTACTTCACACTTTTCTGAAGCCCTACCAAAGTTCGCGATCTGGACCGGAGTTCCTTGTCTCAAATGGATGCTGGTGCCCTTCAGCATCATCCCTGAAAGCTTGTAACATCACTCCGGATAGATCATGTATATACAGAACATCATCAAAATTGTAATTACAAAATATATTGTAACATTGCTGTTTTTCAAGTTTTTTGGTTAACTTTGATTCTAGATATTATATTTGTCTATGGTTACATATTTTGTTAGGTTGACAATTCATTTAATATAATTTCCAAATTATCTTTATGATATTATTATTTCAACAAATTGCAGTATATCCTTTGGTTATTTTACTAGTTTGTTGACAAAGAGATCACGTGTAAGTTAGATTTCTTTTGTTTTTAGAGAATATTCAGTATTCCAATTTTTATTGTTATTGTTCATTTATTACCTAGACGGTAGTAAGCATTGAATGTAGTAAAACACGTGAACGAAACAAAATTATCCTGGTTGGCTCTCGTATCGCCATTGCTGGTCGGCGGAGAGATGTGGCGTGGTTAGGCGACAGCCAATCAATCAGAGAGCAGGTAACAAAATAAGTAAGGCTGAAGTAAAAAAATCGAACGTAGTGTTTTTTTTTCAACAGAAATCATACAACCACAGCCAAGGATGGGCATGGGTGGTAAAAGAACATGTAATTATATAATTAATAATTGTATATATATATANTACAACCACAGCCAAGGATGGGCATGGGTGGTAAAAGAACATGTAATTATATAATTAATAATTGTATATATATATTAGTGTGTGTGTGTGTGTGTGTGTGAATATTGAATTTAATTGCTGCAAGATGTTTTAAAAACGAATTATAGTTATTAATGTGTTTTTTTTTTTTTTAGAATATGAAAGAGTTACATTTGTATAATTTGGTTGAAAATAAGAACGAGTATTATTTTACTAATTTGTTGGAGAAGAAAAACGACGATACAAAAATTTGAGAAACTGTAAATTTCGNATTTGTTGGAGAAGAAAAACGACGATACAAAAATTTGAGAAACTGTAAATTTCGACCTTCTGATTATAGCTGAAATGTTATATATATATATAAATGTGTGTGTGTGTGTGTGTATGTCTGTGCTAATACTTTACATGATCATTTTATCTTTTATATAGTAAACGAAAAGTTGTGGCTATCACCACTAATGTTAATATAAAGAGTTTCAAGGTGGGCCCCTTGGTAAGAAATCCAGAATACACCCCTACTTAGCACGTAGTTGGGAAGGTGGAACCTGTTGGGGCGTGTCGTTGACGCCGTTATCGATCCCTGGCTTCTTGACCTTCTCCCCGCCGGGACGCAGGACGAGGTGATAACAAGACTCGCGCCTTCGTGCGTTCCCCTGCTATTCGTCAGGTGGCGCCGACCAATTAACAGGACGTCCGTCACTCTGGTCACGGAGACACAGTGCGTGAGAGAGAGAGTGCGTGTGTCTGCTCGCGGGTCCACGTCTCTCGAAGCCACCTTCTCTCTCTCTCTCTCTCTCTCTCCTCTCGCACCGAGCTGGTTTACGACATCGTTACGAGATGCGCAGTCTTCCGAGTGTTTTGAAGAGGAAAGAAGAAGGGTTGGGGGGGCACCGCGAGCCTTGGTAATAATCTCCCAGGCGTCGTCTTCGTCGAGCGTTCGGCATTCCATCCTGATTACTTCCTGCTCACGCACAGGCGAGACCTTCTTCCCAGACCTACCTCAACATAGCTCGCACACAGAATACTTAAGAATACAGAGTTGAAATAGCCGTGGTGGTGTAGTGACCAGGCAGCTCCCCTCCCACCTAGGCGAACTAGGTTCGATTCCCGGTGGGATCGCCCCCCGGATCTTCACACGTGGGAATCGTGTCGGACGATGACGCTGGTCGACAGGTTTTTTTTTTCTGGGATCTCCCGTTTTCCTCGCCCTTGCATTCTGGCGTTGCTCCATACTCACCTCGCTTTTCACCCTNTCGGGAAAACGACTTTTAAGACAACGTGAACACTGCAAACATTATTTTAGAGACATTAAACGTAGCCGAAGCACGGAGCAGATAAACACGCAGAGATGAAACGACGTGGCGGTTCCTTTGATGCGCACGTGCCTGTTCGCCGATTGGCAGAGCGAGGCTCCGAGAACGGGCTCTGTGTTTCGCGTGGTGCGGAATGTTCCGTTCTTGGCTGGACGTCAGCTGTCAAGCACGTCACGAGGCGCCGAATGGCGAACGTCACGTCGTTCCGACATGTTGGTGGCCAGTGACGCCATTTTGGCTGGCGTGTGCGGCTGGGCTTCGCGTGTCCATTCACGGTTTCTTCGGACGTTTTGAAACAAACCTTTGAAAAAAAATCACCCTATGAGTTACATGTCAAACTGGTTTTTAATTAATTCGTACCCCACAAACATATAACACTGTGATTAACTTTAAATTATTACATTTTTTGAATAAATGAAACTTAAACGTACTATCTTCTATGACGTGTAATATTTATTTCGTATTCATTACGAGTTAAAAAAAAGTAAGAGCAACGATGTGTTGGCAACGGCAGGTAGGAGATAGTTCACAGTTAAAATATTGTTTCAACCTAGTTTTTTTTTTTTTGTATTCTAATTGTAAATTAGACGTTGCATGTTGAAATATTTAAATTTTTAGGAAGCACTAATGGAAACATATTTAATTGTTTCCTGTTAAAAATACAAGTGCAAAATACGGCGCGTGGACCCTTGTGACATGGTCATATTTTTTTAATTTCCGAGGAAGAAACTTGAATTCGCGGAGCGGAGTTTATGGTTCTATCTCTCTCGGGAAGTTTCGCAGCGCTAGTAGAAGCAGGAAATTTGTACATGTTTTAAATTTTAGCATATTTCAATCTAATTAAAAGCAAAATAATGATTTTTAATAGGTAATTTAAAACTAAAAATAGAGTTTATTGTTTGAATACTTACAATACATTTAGATGTGATGGCGGGACGGTTGAAAGTCCGAAGTTGACAGTTATGGCGCTGGCGAGGTGGCGACATTACATGGCGTGTTGCTTTCCTTGAACAAAGTATTGATTTTCGTCCCTGAAGAAAGTACTTAAAATTACGTCAAGTTTGTACACGTTATGTTTTTCAAACCAACCTAGGAAAGTTACGACGTTGTGATAAGANTACTTAAAATTACGTCAAGTTTGTACACGTTATGTTTTTCAAACCAACCTAGGAAAGTTACGACGTTGTGATAAGATTGTGTTTCCACTGCAGGAATAAATATACTGTAAAGTGTTCCGTTACCACTGCGGGAAACGGCATCGTTGTATCTGCGTTGTGGTCGTTATGATTGGCCAGTGTGTTTGTGATTGCAAATATTGGACGTGCAAAATTTATACGTTTTAACCGTAAACTGTTTTTATTATTAAATTATTTAAAATTCACATCTGTTTATTTATTACAACTTTGTAACTTTTTCCTAGGTGTTTGTAACATAATACAATTGTGTAACGCACTTACGTTTCTGTGATTTGAATGTTTGCCACGATCCCAACAAATTACTTAACCCTGCAAGAAAGTTTTAAATAAATCATTAAATACACCTTATGAATTCTACGTACCTATGCAAAGAAATATGAACGGAATAAACGTTATGGTAGACTTATCCGTTAGCATGTTCACCACTATCTTAAGTTTATTGCTGCTACGTACAAAAAAATTGCATGGTTGAATTTACTGTATTTTTCGTTGGACTGGTTGCTCCTTCGTTTTAAAATTTATTCAATCAGAGGCCATCCTTTTGAAAACATAACCAAAAACATATCAATAACAAGAGGTTTATTACTACAGTTCTTTCCCCCGCAGTTGAAACAGGGTTAAACACAGTCGCGGCAAAATATTAACGTTTTTAGGTGTAATATGTTAACAATATAAATTAATAACCGTACGAACTATTGTCAATACAGACTTCTGTTAAAAAGTGATAAATTTGACTTAAATATGGTTGTAGATCTACATGGTAAGCATTCATACGTAATGGATTTTTAATTATGGCAGAATTCTTTGAGCAGCTAAAAACAGTAAACACAGCATTTGACAGTTAAAACGTAGAAGTCACATTGCAGTGTTTATGTTTAGATGTAGCGGAAGGATACGTAATCGATAACCAAAACTAGAACTTTAGCATGGCTTCAGAAAAGTGTGAAATAACCGTGAATGGCCTATAGCTGAATATCGCATACTCATATGTTAATGATGAATAAAGAAAACATTACGATATTCGAACCCAGATCTTTCCAGTGAGAGACAACTGTGATATACCACAGAAGGATTCGGTTGTTAATACTTCCTTTTCTCTTTATTGCCCGTGTTAAGCTATTTATCGCCTGTAACGATAGCTTCATCTCCTCGTTCTGCCAATATCAATTTCCCTTCGCGGCTTGAAATTTTTCATTCTAATTTCACCTTCCAGGATTCATTTGTTTGCAGGAATTAATGCCACATATTTCTATTTTCCTCCGTCGTTTCTTTTATTCAGCAGATATTAAATTCCTTTTATATATCAACACTTCTGTATATTTTTTTGCATTATTAAACTGCCTTTAAAAACTCAATTTTTTTACTCTGGATATGTTATTCTTGCTTCTTATTAAACACCCAGGACTCACTTGCATTTAACAAATATGGGAGGACAATAATCTTTTAAAATTCTAAACATGCTTCTTTACTTGTTTTTTATGTATATAATGCAAGACCAACAATACTGCTCGGTCTTTCGGTGCCCCGCACGTACAGGTCCTTTTATAAGGGCCATTCGCCGCCCTTAGGCCTAAAACACATTATGTTACGTCAGTGCCGTTGTAGATGTCATCTGTGACTTAAGTTCTCTAATTAGTTTTACGAGCACGATTATGGACAGCGTATTCAGCCGCTGCGTATAAAAATGGCGGGGTATTTCTCGCCTAAGTGTCCATTATGTTTCACATCTCTCTTGCAAGAAAGACACGCCGCAAAGATCATCTTGTCGACCTCTTTTACGAGTCGGTTTCCTGGAAGACACTGCAACAATGAAACGAAACTTCATGACATTTGCCCTGTAAGTAAAGATGATGATAAGAAACATGTTTGGTAGTGGAAATTGTGCAATTCGACCGCATTCATAATTAGACTGCTTTCTGCATAAAAGAATAAACCCATAAAATTGAAAGAAATGAGCCAAAAGTAAATGTCATTTCCATGCCTCATTCTACATTTTGATTAAAAAAAACCGCCCTAAAGCCACATTGTGCTGTCAACTCTACTTTGTTATAAAAGTTACTGAAAGTTATTTGGCAGAATTACATTCAGCGAAAAGAATCTTTTCTGTTGAATACCTGTTTACATTTATAATGCCGTTCGGCGCTGCATACGTGGAAGGTGATAATGATGGATTATCAGGGGTTCCATATTTTGATGTGGAATAGTGTAGCACGTTGTTATGATTTTGATATTTTGTTGATATTTATCCTTAACGAGGATATAGGGGCGTAACAAGTTATTGATAAGAGTTATATAATGAACACTATATCAAAGAAGTTTATTTAACATTAAGGTTGTACAATTTTATTTCAATACAAATATTATTGATTATGAACATACTGAAATATTAAATGGTATTATTTTATAAATATTTAACCAGCCACCTTCTGAGTAAAGCCTTATTGGAGAATCCCCACCTTGTTCATGATTCTGGAGGCTGATTAAGATAGCGCAAGTCGATGGCCGGACACACTCATCTTCAGTGGTCTTCTCGTTCTAATGGCCTGACGACAAAAGACACCGTCCACGGACTACACTGTTCTATTGTTCTATACTTTATCGGCTGCGTTGTCCCCGTTTACTGGCCGGTGGAGGAGGTTTATGTGGTTTGCGATTTCATAACTAATTTCAGCTATCGCGGCCGGTGACCTGGATAAATAAGTGAAGGTGTGATCAGGTAGATCATTCAGCTAAGGGCCTTACCACAACTCGTAACAACGTAACTTAGTTTTTACAGTAAAGATACAATTTGCTTGATTGTTTTATATTACTATTTTTATGTCAAAATGCATAAATACATTCGGCAGAAAAGTTTTTTTTTTTCCTTTTTCGTAATAAAATGTTTGTATATATTTATTGATATTATTAATTTTAATTATATACTATATGCTATTAGCTAATTCACAATCCACTAATAATTAGGCTTGGATTATCTAATAAAGCACAATACACACTTACACACTAGAAACCACTCTACATAAACGAACCAACACACACTAACACTGCATTTTTAATAAGAAATAATTATTATTATTCAACGAAATTTGGGTATAAAAACTTAGTGAGTGAGTAAAGAGATTTGGGCGGCTCTTAACAGCGAGGTCTCGAGAGCCGATGAGGGTGAAGCGAGGTGAGTATGGAGCAGCGCCGGAATGAATGAGCGGGGAAAACGAGAGATCCCCAAGAAAACCCGCCGACCAGTGGCATCGTCCGGAACGATTCCCACATGCGCAAATCCGGGAGCGACCCGGCTGGGGATTTAACCCGTTGTGTAGTTAATACGAATAAAACAGTTAGGAAATAGGTGTGCTGGTAATGCCTAGTAATAAATCATTATTATGCAAAATATTATTTTATGGAGTGCGCACCTAGACTCGGTTAAGCTTTGTTTGCATAAGGCGAAGGAATATTCTGGAAGTAGAACTCAAGCAGGGCTTCAGAAAAGTTGGAAGTAATCACGAAGGGACTGTAAATACCGTTAACCGAATGATACCCAGTGTGGACAAATGTGTATAAATAAAACACACGAAGGTTATTTTCGGCGTGGGTAACTGATTTGTTCACCTTGTTAAGGTTCTATATTACGTATTGTTTATTTCTATAGGCGAACTCAAAGCCTACGACTCATGGGTTGTGATAACGAAACAAGTGCCGTGTCGGCTTAAAGTNAATAAAGCACAATACACACTTACACACTAGAAACCACTCTACATAAACGAACCAACACACACTAACACTGCATTTGTAATAAGAAATAATTATCATTATTCACCGAAATTTGGGTATAAAAACTTAGTGAGTGAATGAGTGAAGAGATTTGGGTGGCTCTTAACAGCGAGGTCTCGAGAGCCGATGAGGGTGAAGCGAGGTGAGTATGGAGCAGCGCCGGAATGAAAGAGCGGGGAAAACGAGAGATCCCCAAGAAAATCCGCCGACCAGTGGCATCGTCCGGAACGATTCCCACATGCGCAAATCCGGGAGCGACCCGGCTGGGGATTTAACCCGTTGTGTAGTTAATACGAATAAAACAGTTAGGAAATAGGTGTGCTGGTAATGCCTAGTAATAAATCATTATTATGCAAAATATTATTTATGGAGTGCGCACCTAGACTCGGTTAAGCTTTGTTTGCATAAGGCGAAGGAATATTCTGGAAGTAGAACTCAAGCAGGGCTTCAGAAAAGTTGGAAGTAATCACGAAGGGACTGTGAATACCGTTAACCCAATATGATACCAAGTGCGGACAAATGTGTGTAAATAATACACACGAAGGTTATTTTCGGCGTGGGTAACTGATTTGTTAACCTTGTTAAGGTTCTAGATTACGTATTGCTTATTTCTATAGGCGAACTCAAAGCCTACGACTCATGGGTTGTGATAACGAAACAAGTGCCGTGTCGGCTTAAAGTACAGCGCGCAACGTGTTATTTCTTATTTTCAATACCTGAAGACATAAATTGAATCGGTTCTCAAAGGGTTAAACAGAAGTGCCAACATAATTTATGCCGCGATCCTTCGTGTAATTGTATCTGCAACTATAAATGCACTTCGTAAAACTTTCAAACATTAATTTCCGATTTCAAGTGTTGAAATTGCGAAATTTTTTGTTTGCACCGAGCTTGTGTTAAGCATTAACTTTGCAGCCAGTGAACAACGTGCTTCGCGCTCGAGGATGTCGGCATTAATCATCCATGTTAAAGTGGTGTAGTGGATTCCACAAATCGAATTATCCGCAAGGAAGACTGGACACTGGAGTCTTGCTGTGTACAGCACCGGTCATAAATATAACTTATGTGCAACGTGTCTACCGTCGTGGAAACAGTGGCTGGGCAGTTTATAGCAGGAAAGTCCGCACCTACAACTAAACAGATGGAGTTTTTTCATCGAAACAACTTCAGCAATATTTGTATCGTTTCCACATTAACCATAACTGTCTTCTGCGTTGTATTTTTATGTATACAAAACGTACACATTTAAAAAACTTGAAATAAAACTCTCTTCTCAAAGACCTACATCGAAGAATTATCGGATGGAAACATTTTCTTCTCTTGTTGCGTAGTTATCTCGTGGTTCAACTTTATAACCATGTATTTGGCAATGGAGGAAAAACAGCTTTAATTTTGAATATAAGAAGAAAGACATTTCACACCTCCATTCCTCTTAAATACAGAAGAACTGTCCGACGTAGTCTTAAACGTGTGGTTCCTTCTTTTTTTTTTTTTACTACTTTACTACTGAAAATGTCATTGCGTTGCATGGAAGGTCAGATATCAAAATTTTAAAAATTAAGAGTTTCGTCGTGCAACGGAGTTTGTCTTCAAACAGCCCTAGCACAGACATTGAGGCAGGATGAGCCGTACTTAGTATTATAGTATTTAATATTATAGAGGTGAAACAGCTGCTTATTTCGCGTCCTCTAGCACCAAAAGCAAACAAAATGACCTCACTTGCAAAGGAGATATCGGAACGTCATTCGCGAATCAGCACCCGGTAACTCGCATGACAGCGAGCAGCCCAGCCTATAAGGAACCGTTGGCGNACCTCACTTGCAAAGGAGATATCGGAACGTCATTCGCGAATCAGCACCCGGTAACTCGCATGACAGCGAGCAGCCCAGCCTATAAGGAACCGTTGGCGACACTCAGTAGTCAATCGGTCACAAAGCGTGCTTCCAGATCTTCGTTAAGCCAATCGTCTCTGTGTTCCTACTCTGTAGTCAAATGTAAGGGGAGTAAAGTGAAGTGAAGAAATTTGGGCGGCGGTAGCCCCCTGATTTTCGCATGTGGGAATCGTGTCGGACGATGTCGCTGGTTGGAGGGTTTTATTTGGGCTCTCCCATTTCCCCCGCCTTTGCATTCCAGCGCTGTTCCATACTCACCTCGCTTCACCCTCGTAGGCTCTCAAAACCTCGAAGTTAAGAGCCGTCCAAATCTATTCACTCACTCGAGAAGTTGCGTCCCCAACAAGACAGACGACTTTAGCGTCCTGCAATAACACGAAACAGCTGCTTATACCGACAACTCCAGCTGCACACGTCAGCAAAATGTCGGCGCTAGTCATCAACATCTTGGAACGCCGTTCGCCAATCAGCACTTGGTAACTCATTCGTCAGCTGGCAGCCCAGCCAATGGGGAACCTTTCGCATCATGCAGTAGCCAATCAGATTCTACAAGGCCCGTTCGCAGAGTCTCACGCAGCCAACAGGCACACCTACATAAAAGGAGCCGCCACGGCATATTGTCTTTGCGTACTCATCTACTATAGGTTACCTACCAACTCAGCTTTTAAGAACTTATTTAAAAATTAATTGCACCCATGTCGAGGAAATAAAGCTTATTAGTTATATCAGCAAATTCTTGTTTTTCATTAGGCCTTATTTACGATACGGAAGACTCAAAATGTGAATATTTTCTTTGACTTGTGAAAAACTATTTATTTTATTGCTCAAATATAATATATCTATAAATTATGTTTATTTGTATAAATAACTTATTATCACCTCATAACCTACAGAACGCACAATTTATCTCACAAGTGAATTGAGAGGAGGGG
>NQII01001294.1:103952-128975 GCA_002778355.1 Clitarchus hookeri
GGGGGGGGGGGATAAACATTTGAACACGACCAAAAGTCCATTAGTTCAAAGACTCTCTCTCTCTATCTCTTTTTTTTTTCTTTACTTGCAGCTGTGTGACAACGATCTTTCCCTTTTGCATTTCCCAAGGAGAGGCATTTGCAAGTTTGTTCCCTCGAAGTACTATTAAGCAGTGGTTAACAAAACTGGTTTTACTGTGACACTATATATTCAGTGACGGTTCGCTACGCCTGCACGTAATCTTCGTAAAGATCTGGGCATTTGACGCTGGACTGCAACAAGCTTTTCCATAACCGGATGTTGTTTGTTGGTTAACCACTTGACGAACAACTTTAAAGATTTTTAACTTCTCCTCGCCTTGGTTGAAATGTTGGCGTAAATGTCTTTGGGGTGGTAGTCTGATGAGGAAAAATATACGTAAAAAGCTTGAAACCCGTTTTATGTACACCCCATATAGCTTACCCTCGTCTTAGTTAATGCGCTATAATAGGAATTACCACATTAAATTCGACGACACGTGTTCCGCTTCTCTGCCGACATGTATAGTGTACTGAGAAAAATATTATTTTAATTTTTCAACAGAATACACAAAAAGGAAATTCAACCAAATAATATTATTCAGAAAAATTCGCAGACTCCAAAAAAATTTCGTCTATTAATTTCTGTATTTCGTTGACAAAATACCTAACCTTTGACGTCAGATTTCGTATATTCATTATGCATCACTGCATGAGCACCGCAACTGTTTGGCGCTGATTAAACAATAACTATATTCACCCAATTTTTTTTTCTCTTAGCGTGGCTTTTATGACAGTGAGAGAATTTGCAGTGCATGTATCATAACTGACTGTATATCGCACTGCCTGCTGCCAAGAACAACGACTCCCCACAGAATATACACGAGTGCAGAAGCGAAAAGGTGAGGCTCTTTTTCCATTATAAGCATACCTTATTGCTGATTGTTTTTGTGGTACTCTCAAAGCGTGGGTACGTCTAATTGCCCGAGTCAATGTGTGATAAGTTCCAAATTGTTTGGGTTTGTGCATATGGCAAGTTTCAGTTGTGACGATTAGCGTCGAATTGCATCTCGGTGTCGTAGAATACTTGAGAATACAGAAGCAAAAGAGCCCTTTCTAAAGCGCAGACCCGCTTACGCCAGCAAAACGACGACACTGGCCACCAACATGGCGCAACGCCCGTTCGCCAATCTGCTCCTGGCATTATAAATGCTAATAGGCAACCCAACCTGTAGTTGATCTTTCGTAGCGCGCTGTAGCAAATTATACACATGGGTCACGTTTGACGATCTTTTAGGCGGGTTTAGTAACACACCACCCATTTTCCATGGACTTCCATGCATATTATTGCATATTATAATGAAGCCCGTTGAAGCTTGAAAACTGCACATGCGCCACTCGTAGAGCTACACTTCAGCACCAGCGTTCCAAAAACTCGTATTTCAACTCGTCACGTTGCACGCTTCAAACGGGTTTTATTAGGGCACGCCTCGTTAGTTCCACTGCGCGAGAACTTAAGGGTTCCACCTGCCTGCATTGTTNTAGTTCCACTGCGCGAGAACTTAAGGGTTCCACCTGCCTGCATTGTTTCTCTATTTTTTTTTTAGCACAGAAGCGCAATGGCTATAAGGCTTACACTGGCACGCGCTAAAAGAGCGCCATCGCCGTTACGCGCAGGGCTCTGAACTGGCGTGCAGTGTTCTCGTAGTGCTGCGTGTACCTATGGGATATTCAGAGGCGACCCTATCATTTTAATTATGAAAAAAGTCTGTAGCAAAGTTCAATAGAGGCTATTATCATTGATTGGCTCGTGTCTGGCTAGTACGTTTTAACATACAGCAGTCTGAAAACTCAGTTTTTAACTATATTGGAGGACGTCAAAATAATATTTACAGCATGCGGGGTAACTTAGAAGTACCATTCCGTCTTCGTATGGGGTATAATATATTTTTTTAAGTAAATGTACAGGAGGTACATTAATAGTTTCGTAAAAAAAACCGGATTTCAAACACACTGCAACGCTGGTCAAGCGCCAGGCAGGCGGAATCCTAAACTGGATGCGTATGGTTTATTCACAGTATCTTCACGCTTCTTTAATCAAAACTTAAAATCATCTTATATATTACGTGTTTTGTAGTTCCCTAAATAGCAAAAGCATTTTATACTTCTGTTTACAAAAAAGTACCTAGTTTGTGGTAAAATTGATATTTTACTTATATTTTCCTTCGTTTATAATATTTCATTTATAATTGAGATTAATGAAAACAGAGAGTAAATATGTGTTGTTGGTAATGCCTGATAAAAAATAGTTCTCATGAGAAATGTTATTAATCTGAGTGCGCGTGAACGNAAATATGTGTTGTTGGTAATGCCTGATAAAAAATAGTTCTCATGAGAAATGTTATTAATCTGAGTGCGCGTGAACGCGGTGTGTTGTTCCATTGGTGTAATTTGCTAGGATTTGTTAAGTTTTGTTTGCACGAGGTGGAGGAATGTCCTGAAAGTAAGACTTAACCGGGCTTCAAAAAAGTTGGAAGTGACCGTGAATGGTGTAAAGCCAACACGCAAGTCGCAAGAACTAGTCGTGGCACGAATCTTCCGTTCATTGTCTTACCAGGCAGTCGACTTTAAGCCGCTTCGCGAAGCAGCTTGCTTCGTTTGTGGTTCAGAGGTAGCGTTTCATATGTCGCAGGCAATTTTGTTCTTCACTATTTGCCTCTGAAGATAAAAAGAGTGTTCCCATGTTCACAACAAACTGAACTTACTGAAGCAACACATTTTGCTTATACTGCTAACTCCTGCCCCACAAGCCAGAAGAATGACGGTAGGGCCTGCTGGTCAGTGACAAGTCAGAAAATTGCGCCGTTCACCAGTTTACCAATCAGTACCTGGTAGCTCACTTGCCAGCCGGCATTCGGCCAACAGGAACTTCCGCACCTTGCAGTAGCCAATCAGACACAAGGCCCTGTCCAGACCTTCGATTACGCTACACCATTTCACTTATGTATAGTGGAGTGCAGATATTTGGGCAGCTCTTGACATCGAGGTCATGAGAGCCGATGAGGAGGAAGCGAGGTGAGTATGGAGCAGCGCCGGAATGCAAGGGTCGGGGAAACGGGAGATCCCCGAGAAAACCCACTTACCAGCGACATCGTCCGGCACGATTCCCACATGTGAAAATCCGGGAGCGGCACCACCGGGAATCGAACCAGGTTGGCCTTGGAGGCGAGTAGGCTAACCACTGCACCACCGCGGCCCCCCACTTCTGTACACTTATCCATTCTGTCCTTAAGTGACAAAATTACGGTATCTCTTAAGTTTGTTAATGTTTTTTTTTTTCCTTGAACGAACAGTCTCATTTTCTCTAAGGTTGTTCTGCTGAACTATTTCGTCCGAAGTAGGCCTAGCAACAAAGTGTTTTGTTTTACAGTATGAATCGTGTAATTTCCAAATGCGATCACGTACAGAACCACGACTGACGATTTTGATTACGTTATCATCAAGTTTCATTAGCATTTATATTATAGCCACAGCCAATTCACCAAGTGAGGTAGTGTAGTCGTTACACCTCGGAAGAGTTTGGGTTCGATGGATTCCTGATCCAGGCACCAAACTATAAAAAGAATTGTAGTTTTTACTGTGAAATTATTTTGTAGTTTTGCAAATGTTTGTAAATGTAAAAAAAATGTATCTTGTAAAACTACAACTCGTTTGTAAAACTACAGCAGCCTTGTTTGTAATGGACCTCGAGAAATGTTTGTACTATACTGAGCCGTATAGCATGTAAGAATTGTGCCGGACGATGCCACTGATTGGCGGGTTTTCTTTGGGATCTCCCGTTTTCCACACTCTTTCATTCCGGCGCTGCTCCATACACACCTCACTTTACTCTCAGCGGCTCTCAATGCGTCGATGTCAAGAGTCACCCACATATCTCCACTCCACTCAATACAAGTCGTAATGAAAGCCTATTCTTTAATATTACTAATATATGTTAAGCATATTGTGCAAGAAAACTGTTTGTAGTTCTACAAATAATTGTCTTGGCAACTGGGTTTCCAGAAATTTTTCTTGTGAAAGTACAAAAAAATATTTACAGTACTTAATTTCCCTTTTCCATAGATTACAGAATTAATTTCAACTTTTCTCCCGCACAATTAAAATAGAAATACGAAGGAGACCGACTCTCTACAAGACATTAAGATCCAAAAAAATTTTAAAAATCGGTGTTTGGCTTTGTTGGGATACAGTCGCGGGTTGTAGGATAAATACACCTGCGTTTGCGTGCGAGTAATGATTTCTTTTGGGTTTTATGAATTAAAATTTAAGCAACGAGAGTTACACTTGGCTTTGATCTTCGTTTGACAGGTGTAAACGATATATTTCATTGGACACTGAAACCAACGCTCTAGCACACCGAAGCCGCGAGATAAACTGCCCCGGAATTTTTGCCTACGTCCGAAGTTGCCGCTAGTCGCCGCGGATCCCCACCCTCGTTTCGCGCAAGCGCGGCGCTAACTCTAGAGTCTAGACACCATGCTCGCATCGTCGTCATATAGCGAATCGAACGAGACGACATTTATTTCAGTCGTGTTATTGNGAGTCTAGACACCATGCTCGCATCGTCGTCATATAGCGAATCGAACGAGACGACATTTATTTCAGTCGTGTTATTGATCACGAAGTTACGGTGTTGGACTGGATCACCCTGCAAACGTTATATCGGCGTTTCTCGTCCTGGGACCCCAATTGTCGGACTGATTTTAAAGACGTATTCGCGTAAAAAATTTAAAAACATNGTGTTATTCATCACGAAGTTACGGTGTTGGAATGGATCACCCTGCAAACGTTATATCGGCGTTTCTCGTCCTGGGACCCCAATTGTCGGACTGATTTTAAAGACGTATTCGCGTAAAAAATTTAAAAACATTTTTTGCTGCCCGTTTGTTAACAGAATTGGATAAAAAAATTTGATTCATGCAGCAGTTGTTTTCCTCCCTACAACATTTTCGCTTCCGTATTGTTAGGCGTTGTGTGGCTTCATAGTAGAGCACTTATTTCACTGCGAGACTGAGTAGATAAAGTACATAAGAGACGGAATGTCATTGCGGTTGCTTGGATGTAGGTGCGCCCATTCCTGATTGGCTGCGTGAGGCTCTGGAAACGGGCATTGTGTCTGATTGGCTACTACGTGATGTGAATGGTCCGCTATTGGCTGGGCCGCCGACTGGCTGAAAAGTTGCAAAGCGCCAATTGGCAAACGGCGTTCCAACATTTTGCTGATGTGTGTGGCTGACGCTAGTAATGTTGATATCGGGAAAAAAAATGTATATGTGTTGGTTATCTATAAAAGTATCGTTTTACAAAACGATATATCGAAAGAAAAATATAGATTTTCGATACATCGAAATCCTGTATTTTTTTAGTATTCCAAATGCAAAATTGCTTGGAATATTACGTATTGAGGACACGAGGCATTTCAGAAAGATGTGGTGCCTGTTTTTGGCGCATGCTGTCAAAGTAAACGCATTAATGTTTTAATTCAATGTTTGTATTTAAAGCAGAGCTTATTAAAAGAGCATTTTAAAATATTTATTTCCGATACCTGGTAAAATATGTTGATTTCGATTAAATAAAGTTGAAATATACAGACGATTTATATCAATATGTTGTTTGTATACTATCGTAATTTCGATGTATCGATATTTTTCCAACATCCCTAGCTGGAGCTCGCGGTACGAGTGGATGTTTCACCGCTGTATTGCGAACGTACTCTGCGCCTGCGTTGGAACAGGCTAGCGGGTAGCCGAGAGAGCGCAGCTTGCCCGCCGGTTTATTAGAAAAACCGCGGCGGGCGAAAAGCAAACACTGTCATCACAATAAAACTGTGGCGGGTGGAATGACTTTATCGAGGCCGGTCGGTGCAGAGAGGGGGGTAACTCCTGTTGATCGGGAGGAGGGGTTCAGGTAAGAGAGGGGTAACCTTCTCCTTTTCCATCTCCGCGCGAGCGAATCGCAGTTGCCGGACCGGTCCAAGTGTATACCTGGTTACAGAATAGGTAAGTATAGGCTGTTCACAGTTAATTGAGCACTTTTAAAATCAACCTTCGAAAATGTCACTCCCTCTATCAGCGNGTTACAGAATAGGTAAGTATAGGCTGTTCACAGTTAATTGAGCACTTTTAAAATCAACCTTCGAAAATGTCACTCCCTCTATCAGCGTATATTTTAAGGGGCGTAATGAGTGGCAAGCGCCCAGTAAATTTCGTAACGACTGAGGGAAAGAAATCCCTTGCCTTTAAACTTTGGAACCATGCGAGGTTGCGCAGTGGTTGAACTTTGGACTCGTTAGGGAAGACTGGGATTCGAATCCTGGTCCGGCAATCCTGATTTCGGATTTGCATGGTTTCCCCGAGATCACTACAGGCGAATGCTGGGATAATTCCTTACTGCAGACTACGAATGCTTCATGTCCTTTTCGTGGTTCTCTGAGAAGCTTGCTCCGTCTCTAATGACCTCGCTGTCGACGATACGTTAATCCCCACTGCCTACCAACCTTATAATTAAAAAATTTGCGAATACTGATATTAATCCTTTTACTTTATATTTTAGTAATGTATATATGTGTAAAAATATGCAAACATAAAAAAAAAAATATTAAAATTTTTAATAATTTCACATTTTCACATGGCTAATGTTGAATGAAGTGACCGGGCCCGTGGTAACGTTAATTTTACGTATGGTGGACGAATGCACGATGTGCATACAAGTAGATCTTAAGCAGGACTTCCAAAAGCGCTCAATTTACCGTGAACAGCTTATACACAGAAGTGGATGCGTGAGGATCTGCGAGAACAGGCCTTGCGTCTGATTTGCTGCTGCGTGCAGCGAAAGGTTTTTTTTTACTGGCAGGGCTGCTGGCTGCCGAGTAAGTAACCAGCCCGCTGATTGGCCGAACGGCGTTCCGACACGTTGCTGGCCCGTGACGCCATTTTGCCGGCGTGAAGCGGATGGAGTTTGTGGCGTAGAGCTAAGTTGTCTCTGAGTGAAAGTAGGTATTCCTTACGGCACACTCTAAGAAATCATTCGAAGATTTACCACGCTAGTGTACACGTGTAGTAAGAAAGCGCGAGTGGTGAAGTTGTTTCGCATACACCCATGGTAGCGTTCCTGCATTTGCTTAGGAAAAAGTAAAATCCATAGGAAAGTTCCCAACTTGGCATAGTATTAACGCTAAACATTCCCATATTTGTGGTCTGGAACGTGGTAATAATTATATACATTGTATATGTGGAAAACTTTCATTAGAGTATAGAAAGTTTACCAGAATTTTTTTTACGGTGGTGCACGGTTCATGATTATAGAGTAAGCCAGGGCTGTTTACGTACGCCATGAACATGAACCGTGCCATGAAGAATATGTACTAAAATTTTGATACCCGCACGTTCGTTTTGCACACATTTTATATTGTGATCTCAGCTGAAGCGGCTGTTTCACGTCGGTATACTTATTTTCNACACCCATGGTAGCGTTCCTGCATTTGCTTAGGAAAAAGTAAAATCCATAGGAAAGTTCCCAACTTGGCATAGTACTAACGCTAAACATTCCCATAGTTGTGGTCTGGAACGTGGTAATAATTATATACATTGCATATGTGGAAAACTTCCATTAGAGTATAGAAAGTTTCCCAGAATTTTTTTTACGGTGGTGCACGGTTCATGATTATAGAGTAAGCCAGGGCTGTTTACGTACGCCATGAACATGAACCGTGCCATGAAGAATATGTACTAAAATTTTGAAACGCGCACGTTCGTTTTGCACACATTTTATATTGTGATCTCAGCTGAAGCGGCTGTTTCACGTCGGTATACTTATTTTCTCCGTGATTTGGTGGAGGCACTTGGTTCGTCTGCTTGCAGGTCTGTTTCAATCCNATTTGTTTAATTATACACGGAAGTCAAATATTTGCAGCTACCAAAGTTAGACAAATAATTCTCAACGCTTTGAGTCGTATGTAAATTTATAATTTTAAGCGTTGCTACAGTTTATTTAGAAGGAATTGCATCGCTCGGTTGAAATTCATCCAATGAAAAATTTTCAAGTCAAGTATGTTACGGAAATTACTTTTCGGTGACGTCACAACCTGACAACATTCTTTTTCCAGTTTTGTTTTCAGAAATTTGGTAAAAAAATTTATACATTGACGAAGACTTTAATAGCCTACCCGTTGCACACTACAGCCAGTTCTCTAAATTCTTTACACGATCTTCTACTAGTGATACCGCGAACGTGTAAACTTATTACTAGACTTTTAAACATATAAATGCTTAACGTAATTTGCTGTAAACATTACTTTAAATATTCCAGTTATTCTGTGCGATAAAATATGGGCATGTACTCTCATAAGCAAAAGTGTATTTTTTTTTTAAATTATATTGAAAGTAGGCAACCTATTTGGTGATAGCGTCTGCTCACATCCAAGTGCTTGTCTGGCCATTATAATTTTCTGAGCCTTTAATTTTGAGGGAAGTTGTACATTTCTGCATGTTTGACATACTACCTGATGTATCAATTGCAAATTCGTGTAACTGTCTGTTTGGGGAACTACCTGTGAAACAACATAAATGTCGGGCAGGCGGTGCCTAGCGACCTCTGAAGTGGAAACCGTAGTGTCGTCCATTATCTGTGGCATGGTGTTACAGTCTATTCGCACTTTTTGAAAATCACACCGTGTATGATGTGTTTAGTTCTTATCTAATAATTTTATGAATCACANCAGTCTATTCGCACTTTTTGAAAATCACACCGTGTATGATGTGTTTAGTTCTTATCTAATAATTTTATGAATCACATGTGTTTTTTTACTTGTGTTAACATTAAAGAGCCTTATTTTTGGTTAAATTAAAACATTGTTTAAATTTTATCTCTAGATTATAATATTTTATATAAATAGTTCTTATGCAAAATATTATTAGTAGTATAATTAAGATGAGTCTTGAACATCGGTGTCTGGCGTAGGAACGCCCCCCTTCTACTATCAAGTATAGATTACTCCATCGATCCAAGGTAACACTGTAAGTTTTTAAATAATGTGTGCTACTTTTCGGAGGTCGGGGGATGATCCCTTAATTCGCTACTTAAATCATAATGTCACGTGAACACATGGCCAGTCATACCTTATTTGAGAAACTCAAATTTGGCAGAATTTTGTGAGCGTTTNCAGTCTATTCGCACTTTTTGAAAATCACACCGTGTATGATGTGTTTAGTTCTTATCTAATAATTTTATGAATCACGGGTGTTTTTTTACTTGTGTTAACATTAAAGGGCCTTATTTTTGGTTAAATTAAAACATTGTTTAAATTTTATCTTTAGACTATAATATTTCATATAAATAGTTCTTATGCAAAATATTATTAGTAGTATAATTAAGATGAGTCTTGAACATCGGTGTCTGGCGTAGGAACGCCCCATCTTGGATCTATGTGACCTTGACATTTGACCCCAAAAAATCCAAAAAAAATCCAAATAAGTTATAAAAAATATGTTTAAAAATATTAAAAATTACTTAAAAAATTATTTTAAAAAATTATTTAAAAAACTGAAATGCCCTGAAGGGGACGAGGGAAATATTCCGAACGAGGAAATTCCGGCAATGCTGGACTCTGCTATATTTACCTATTACCCTGTGTATGTGTTTGGAAGATACCAAGAGTCGGCGATTCGCAATGTCGAGGGGAAAATGCCCACCGAAAAGACCGGAATGACAGAGCACGAACAGCTCCGTGCTCCAATCCCTGATCCCGTTGGCCACAACTTCCCATTTTCCTTCTACTATCAAGTATAGATTACTCCATCGATCCAAGGTAACACTGTAAGTTTTTAAATAATGTGTGCTACTTTTCGGGAGGTCGGGGGCTGATCCCTTAATTCGCTACTGAAAACATAATGTCACGTGAACACATGGCCTCAGTATGGAATAAACTCTTTGAGTTTAAACCGTCTTAAAACACTCGCATTTTAGCAACTAACTAAAACATTTTCAATACACTTTTCGTATAGTATTCTTGCGTTCTCGCGACATGCGGTACTAAAATCCAGAGTTTTGTTAAACAGTTCCNAATACACTTTTCGTATAGTATTCTTGCGTTCTCGCGACATGCGGTACTAAAATCCAGAGTTTTGTTAAACAGTTCCTTATTATTTTAGTTATTTTGCAGAAATTTTGACCCTTCTAGAATCTTTGGAAAGCATAAGGCAGACAATCTGCTTTGAGTATGTCTACATAAAAGGTACCGTGACGCCGATTCCGATCTACATATTTAAACATTCTCGGTCCCAGTAATGGGACCGCGGTGGTGTGGTGGTTTATACCACTCGCCTCCCACCTAGGCGAACCGGGTTCGATTCCCTGCGGAGTCGCTCCTGGATTTTCGCATGTGGGAATTGTGCCGGACGATGCCACTGGTCGGCGGGTTGTCTCGGGGATCTCCCGTTTCNTCCTGGATTTTCGCATGTGGGAATTGTGCCGGACGATGCCACTGGTCGGCGGGTTGTCTCGGGGATCTCCCGTTTCCCTCACCCTTGCATTCCGGCGCTGCTCCACACTTATCTCTTTTCACCCTCATCGACTCTCAAGACCTCAATGTTAANCCTCACCCTTGCATTCCGGCGCTGCTCCACACTTATCTCTTTTCACCCTCATCGACTCTCAAGACCTCAATGTTAAGAGCCGCCCAAATCTCTTCACTAACTCGGTCCCAGTAAAATGCTTCCCAAGGTTCAATATAGGCTGGCGTTGGGATGGAAATACAAGCTTCTTAATATAGCAAAACAATGCCAGCCAGATAAATCAACTCATGCATGAGCCATGACTGGACTTGATGAGATGAAAACGGTTTCATATTAATTATAAACAGTTGAAGCCATTTTCTATATACAAAAATGGCAGTCTGCTGAAGCCACCAAACGCAAACCATCCAGAGAGTATCGGTAAAAAAAAATTGCTTTAACTTAAAAACGGTTTGATATTAATTTCGATCGTCGTTTTCTTAACAACATTGAAGAAATTCATGAAGTCCTTATTAGTTGATTAAAACTGATTTGATGGGTGTATTCACTATAATTTACAGGTTTAAGGATTNAATTCATGAAGTCCTTATTAGTTGATTAAAACTGATTTGATGGGTGTATTCACTATAATTTACAGGTTTAAGGATTCTAGGAGAATGTTAAACGTAGTATATGGACTGAAGCGTACCTTAATCTTCATTGTTACGACATAAACAGGTTTAGCGCCTTACACATAAGGGCGATGGCTTCTAATTCACGTGAACGTTTCGCTCTTATCGCCCCTCCGCTTAGCTCGACCAGACAAAATAACCCCAGNCGATGGCTTCTAATTCACGTGAACGTTTCGCTCTTATCGCCCCTCCGCTTAGCTCGACCAGACAAAATAACCCCAGCCAACTCCGCGGCAGAGTAGTTAAGTACGCAGAGACGAAATTTCTTCGCGGTTTCTTTGATGCAAGCGTACGCATTCTGTCATTGGCTGCGCAAGGCTCTGGGAATGGGCCTTGTGTTCTGATGGGCTACTGCATGTTGTGGCCGGCTGGCAGAAATGCTTCCAAGTGCTAATTGTTGAACGGCATTCCAAAATTTTGCTTGCCAGTGACGCCATTTTACTGGCGTGTGCGACTGGAGTTCGCGCTATAAGCTGCTGTTTCACCTCTGTGTTCTTAAGTGCTCTGTACCTATCTCCGCTCTCCTGACGCGGTCAGGTAGGTAGCTGTATGCTCCCTTCTTAAGCAAACTTAATGTGATCCTTAGTTTACACACGCCTATATGTCTTGCATGGAATTCGAAACCTGGACCTTTCACGCAGAGCTAGGTAGTGCATTGGTGAAACACTGGGCTCACATTCGTAAGGCCACGGGGTCCATTCCTGGTCCAGCCATCATGATTTCGTTTCCAGGAGGATGCTAGAAAGGTTCCATCATACAGCTTATGGCCGATTTATTCCAGGCTGCTGCTTCTCTAAGCAATTTGCTCCGTCTCTAATGACCTCGCTGTCGACGAGACGTTAAACCTACCTACCTGCCTACCTACCTACACCTTTCACACGATAAACCGTCTTCGCAGACAACCATACAACTGATGTTAGCTCAGCAGGTATGGGAAATAACGTCGTTAAACCACTTACGAGTCCAGTCGGGCCGAGAGACGACGAGTCAGAGGTTAGAGGGCCGCAGAGATGGAAATTAAGTTTACCGACCATAGAAGGACAGGGCGTCCATGGTAGACTCGACCGCAGCAACATGCGACATCTAATAAGCGACCCCGCGCCCGACAGTCGTGAGCGTTAGTAATAAAAAGAGGACGTGCGGACCATTCCGTCGCCATGACAGCAATAACCATTAAAATCGCTCGCTCGTCAGTAATCGATTGTGCCCGGGCTCGCGATAATGGCGGAGGGGTATTAAAAGTTTATGTCGCCGGCCGCGCCAGGGGGCACTCGCTTCGCGTGTACGTACGACTCCCGTGCTGCGTCCAACCTCAGTCGCGGCAGATATCCTGTACACCAACAACAGGCACTTCGCCTATTCAGAAAAGCGACGNTGCTGCGTCCAACCTCAGTCGCGGCAGATATCCTGTACACCAACAACAGGCACTTCGCCTATTCAGAAAAGCGACGATCGGAATGTATCTTCATTAGCGCAGCCACGCATCAGTTGCTTTATAAACCTTGCGCTGATCTTACAGCACAACTGCCTTATCCGTAGGGACACCCTAATTTATCCAGATGATCTCCGCGCATGCTAGATTTTAATACGCTGTGGGCGTACCAGTAGTTTCGTTATGCTTATTGGCAGCTTGTCTCTGTGAATAGGCATTTTCGTACTTGACTGGCCAATCATGATTGAATAACTCCGATAGCGTATATCTGTGATTCGCTGGCAGACACCCGAGGATGGTTGAACTTGTGTTGGTTCAATAATATAAAGCTAAACTGGATTCGACAATACCAATGACCCGAAGTAGAGTTCATAGGTCATAGCGTAGCGTCGCAACTCCAGTGATGGCTTTGCAGCTGGGGACTGGAGAACTATAAGCCTTGTTGTTGTTGTTGTTGTTGTTGTTGTTGTTGGCAGACACCTAAGACGCGTTATACGGGAACCGTCCAATAACGAAAGTGGATCTGAGCATAAGTGTTATGAAATACAACTGGTCTTGAAATATTTTCGCAAAATTCGGGTGTCCCTAAGTATATTACGTTAGTGAGCTAATCAGAATTAATTTTCTCCGATACTTACTATCCGTGATTTAGTGGACAGACAGAAAANACTTACTATCCGTGATTTAGTGGACAGACAGAAAAGGCGCTTAACAATTCAAATGACGGAATCACGAAAGTGGTTCTGAAATAAGGTGCGTTGGAATACAACTTGTCCTAAAATCTTTTCGCGGAAAACAGGTGCCCCTACTCTTCCGTTAGTTATTATGTGCGCGTTATAAGCCCGAACCAGTAATATTATTCCGTGTAATGACATTCACTGAAAGTCAGTTGATAAGCTACCGCCGTCTGGCGAATCAAGCAAATGAACTGGGAACGAGTGACTTATGACAGTGGAATTCTTGACTTTCAGTGAGAATCGCAAATTAATCGGTGAAGTTCGGCCTTCATATTAACTAGTTATCTGGCAGTGGTTATCGGTCTCTCGACCTTCACGGATTTTCACTTGTTTGGCTTAATTCTCACCGTTTCAGGTTTAGAGTGCAGGGATTGCCGATTTTCGCGAAAAGAATTCCTGCGCGGTTGGATTTCAACAACACTCTAGCTCATCCCCTTTCCGCAAGACTTGGCGGGGTTTAACAGCTACAGGTACCAGGTTCCTGCCCGCGAATCACGTACGTTCAGCACNCCTTTCCGCAAGACTTGGCGGGGTTTAACAGCTACAGGTACCAGGTTCCTGCCCGCGAATCACGTACGTTCAGCACCGGAGTAAGTTAAGGTTCCCGCCTAGCTGGAGCTATTTCCCGCGTTTGAGACCGCGTTCGATGACGCGTCCTGTGCGTCGCCGCTAAGCGCAAGGCTCTGGACCGGCGTGCAGTGTTCTCGTGGTGCTGCGTGCAGCTGTGGGGCTTCCAGTGGTCGCAGGGCCCTTGAGTACTTCTGTGTGTGTCTGACGCGTGTATTCTGAGATACGGCGCTCTGAAAAAAAGCCGTCCTTAGCTCTGTAGGAGTCCTCTGAAAAGGTTGTGCGGGACGTCTCGAAAGCACACTCAACAGCCCTCGTCTGAAGAGTGTGGTCTTTACGTAGATCTGCCGCACGTTCAGTAGTTCCCAGGGAAAGTAAAGTTCGTTCCAAACATTCTACAACGCAGCGTGCCACGTAGACAAGGGCCTTAACTCTAATTGGCCTAGTCAAATGCCACAACGTCTTCCCACGAAGACACGCGGCCAATAAACAGATGAAAACTTTTAAGTGTGCACGCACGATATCGAAGTCTAGTCTGCTTGAATCTCTTTTCACGAAAATCAGACATCTCTCATTATATGTNTAGTTCCCGGGGAAAGTAAAGTTCGTTCCAAACATTCTACAACGCAGCGTGCCACGTAGACAAGGGCCTTAACTCTAATCGGCCTCGTCAAATACCACAACGTCTTCCCACGAAGACACGCGGCCAATAAACAGATGAAAACTTTTAAGTGTGCACGCACGATATCGAAGTCTAGTCTGCTTGAATCTCTTTTCGCGAAAATCAGACATCTCTCATTATATGTGATAGGCTGTTTGCGGTTAAGTTATTTAAAAAACATACACTCTAATTACCCTTTCTTTGTAGCAAGACGTGTTTTGTTTGCGCGACAAAATGTCGTGGATATGAACTACTGCAAAAAAGTTTTGCTATTAACAAAATTGTTGTAAGAACCTTATATTTATAGCAATTATAACCGTACATTGTAGTTTTAATGGCTCAGCAGCAGCCTTTGTGACATTTCAGATACTGTATTTTGATGGTTAAACTATTAGATCGATGATCTAAGGAATTCTTTACTTGATAACGTACGCTATCATTTAAAGTTGAGTTGAGTTGAGAGATTTGGGAGGCTCTTAACAGCGATGTCTTGAGAGCCGGTGAGGGTGTAATGAGATGAGAATGGAGCAGCGCCGGAATGAAAAGTCGGGGAAAACGGGAGATCCTCGATTCCCACTCGCGAAAATCCGAGGGGGTCCCGGCTGGGNGAAACGGGAGATCCTCGATTCCCACTCGCGAAAATCCGAGGGGGTCCCGGCTGGGGATTGAACCCAGTTCGCTTTGATGGGAGGCGAGCAGGCTAACCATTCAGCTATCGCGGCCCCAATAGCATTTAGAGACTTTCGTTAGGTAGGGCTTACTGAAAACTATAATGAACGAAAGANTCAGCTATCGCGGCCCCAATAGCATTTAGAGACTTTCGTTAGGTAGGGCTTACTGAAAACTATAATGAACGAAAGAAAAGTTTTGACCTCACTTAACATTTTCTTTGGTATGCAGCAAAATGCCNCTTACTGAAAACTATAATGAACGAAAGAAAAGTTTTGACCTCACTTAACATTTTCTTTGGTATGCAGCAAAATGCCTTTACTGTAAACCAAACAAGCGCAAGGATATTTTCTTTGCTATAAAGAAAATTGAAATTGCCGTAAGACAAAAATATAGTAACAAATAACTTAACAACAAAAAAATCTTAGTTTCTTTCATTTCCCCATTAAAATAAAACAACCCTTTTTTTAATGTAAACAAAACAGCGTCAAATAATTGCCTTNGCTGCGTCCAACCTCAGTCGCGGCAGATATCCTGTACACCAACAACAGGCACTTCGCCTATTCAGAAAAGCGACGCTTGGAATGTATCTTCATTAGCGCAGCCACGCATCAGTTGCTTTATAAACCTTGCGCTGATCTTACAGCACAACTGCCTTATCCGTAGGGACACCCTAATTTCTCCAGATGATCTCCGCGCATGCTAGATTTTAATACGCTATGGGTGTATCACTAGTTTCGTTGTGCTTATTGGCAGCTTGTCTTTGTGAGAAGGCATTTTCGTACTTGACTGGCCAATCATGATTGAATAACTCCGGTAGCGTATATCTGTGATTCGCTAACAGACACCCGAGGATGGTTTAACTAGTGTTAGTTCAATAATATATAGCTAAACTGGATTCGACAATACCAATGACCCGAAGTAGAGTTCATAGCTCATAGCGTAGCGTCACAACTCCAGTGATGGCCCTGCAGCTGGGGACTGGAGCACTTTAAGCCTTGTTGTTGTTGATGTTGTTGGCAGACACCTAAGACGCGTTATACGGGAACAGTCCAATCACAAAAGTGGATCTGAACATAAGTGTTATGAAGTACAACTGATCTTGTAATCTTTTCGCGAAATTCGGGTGTCCCTAAGTATATTACGTTAGTGAGCCAATCAGAATTAATTTTCTCCGATACTTACTATCCGTGATTTAGTGGGCAGACAGAAAAGACGTGTAACAATTCAAATGATCGAATCACGAAAGTGGTTCTGAAATAAGGTGCGTTGGAATACAACTTGTCCTGAAATCTTTTCGCGGAAAACAGGTGCCTGTACTCTTCCGTTAGCTATTATATGCACTTTATAAGCCCGAACCAGTGATATCAATCAGTGAAATGACATTCACTGAAAGTCAGTTTATAAGCTACTGCCGACTGGCATATCAAGTAAATGAACTGGGAACGAGTGACTTATGGCAGTGGAATTCTCGACTTTCAGTGAGAATCGCAAATTAATCGGTGAAGTTCGGCCTTCATATTAACTAGTTATCTGGCAATGGTTATCAGTCTCTTGACCTTCACTGGTTTTCACTGGTTTGGCTCAATTCTCACTGTTTCAGGTTTAGAGTGCAGGGGTTGCCGATTTTCGCGAAAGGAATTCCTGCGCGGTTGAACTTCAACAACACTCTAGCTCATCTCCTTTCCGCAAGACTTGGCGGGGTTTAACAGCTACAGGTACCAGGTTCCTGCCCGCGAATCACGTACGTTCAGCACCGGAGTAAGTTAAGGTTCCCGCCTAGCTGGAGCTATTTCCCGCGTTTGAGACCGCGTTCGATGACGCGTCCTGTGCGTCGCCGCTAAGCGCAAGGCTCTGGACCGGCGTGCAGTGTTCTCGTGGTGCTGCGTGCAGCTGTGGGGCTTCCAGTGGTCGCAGGGCCCTTGAGTACTTCTGTGTGTGTCTGACGCGTGTATTCTGAGATACGGCGCTCTGAAAAAAAGCCGTCCTTAGCTCTGTAGGAGTCCTCTGAAAAGGTTGTGCGGGACGTCTCGAAAGCACACTCAACAGCCCTCGTCTGAAGAGTGTGGTCTTTACGTAGATCTGCCGCACGTTCAGTAGTTCCCGGGGAAAGTAAAGTTCGTTCCAAACATTCTACAACGCAGCGTGCCACGTAGACAAGGGCCTTAACTCTAATTGGCCTAGTCAAATGCCACAACGTCTTCCCACGAAGACACGCGGCCAATAAACAGATGAAAACTTTTAAGTGTGCACGCACGATATCGAAGTCTAGTCTGCTTGAATCTCTTTTCACGAAAATCAGACATCTCTCATTATATGTTATAGGCTGTTTGCTGTTAAGTTATTTCAAAAACATACACTCTAATTACCCTTTCTTTGTAGCAAGACGTGTTTTGTTTCCGCGACAAAATGTCGTGGATATGAACTACTGCAAAAAAGTTTTGCTATTAACAAAATTGTTGTAAGAACCTTATATTTATAGCAATTATAACCGTACATTGTAGTTTTAATGGCTCAGCAGCAGCCTTTGTGACATTTCAGATACTGTATTTTGATGGTTAAACTATTAGATCGATGATCTAAGGAATTCTTTACTTGATAACGTACGCTATCATTTAAAGTTGAGTTGAGTTGAGAGATTTGGGAGGCTCTTAACAGCGATGTCTTGAGAGCCGGTGAGGGTGTAATGAGATGAGAATGGAGCAGCGCCGGAATGAAAAGTCGGGGAAAACGGGAGATCCTCGATTCCCACTCGCGAAAATCCGAGGGGGTCCCGGCTGGGGATTGAACCCAGTTCGCTTTGATGGGAGGCGAGCAGGCTAACCACTCAGCTATCGCGGCCCCAATAGCATTTAGAGACTTTCGTTAGGTAGGGCTTACTGAAAACTATAATGAACGAAAGAAAAGTTTTGACCTCACTTAACATTTTCTTTGGTATGCAGCAAAATGCCTTTACTGTAAACCAAACAAGCGCAAGGATATTTTCTTTGCTATAAAGAANATTTACTGTAAACAAAACAAGCGCAAGGATATTTTCTTTGATATAAAGAAAATTGAAATTGCTGTAAGACAAAAATATAGTAACAAATAACTTAACAACAAAAAAATCTGAGTTTCTTTCATTTCCCCATTAAAATAAAACAACCCTTTTTTTAATGTAAACAAAACAGCGTCAAATAATTGCCTTCCTTTGCTATACAGAAAGCTTTGAAAGTATTTTTAACACTGTAGCTTAGGATCTACTTGTCTGCCAACGTATGTAAATTTACCATTGCCTGTGACCCTGTTACTTCATTCAAACACAGAAAGAGTGTAATTGAAATTACTGAAACATGTACGAATATGCTAACCGTTACTCTTATATGCACAGAAGAAGCAGAAACTAAATAAATAATATGTTCTCAAATTAAAATATTACACCTTTAATACGATGTTAACACATAGTACTCATTTCCCTTCATGGCTACTAACATTACTTTGAGCTTGTAGACCAGTGTGTCAGTTAGATAGGAGCAGGGATATTTTTGATAAATACATTTTTTAAGTGATTAATTCATTACGAACGAGGTATAGGAGAAACAGGGTGTGGAAACGGCTAACCTTCGTGCGAAGTGTCGACTTTAACAACGAGTACTTCAGCACCCGTGGAAATATTTCAGGACTACTTGTACTCCAAAACACTAGAACTCAGATCACTTTTGTGATTGAATGATTTAAACTGTCACGCATTACAGGTGTCTGCCAGCGAATCACGAACGCTCAGTGTCGGATTTACCTAATTCTGATTGGCCCAGCCAGGTAAGGAATTGTCTCGCGACAAAGACACGTGGCCAATGACCAAAGTAAAACTGCACGCATGACATACAACATTGTAGTCTAGCCTGCGCGTAAATCTTTCCGCGAAATATAGGTGGCCCTAGGAATAAGTGATAAAGAAGCAACGGAACGGTGGGAGTTTATTTCTCGCATCGGTGCAAACAGTGACATACTTATTGCGTTTTGTTTTTTCGTTGCGTTAAACATTTAGAAGTTACAATAATATGAATGTTATTTTTGTACGAGCNACTTATTGCGTTTTGTTTTTTCGTTGCGTTAAACATTTAGAAGTTACAATAATATGAATGTTATTTTTGTACGAGTAAAATTTTCCACTGCCCCATTAAAACAATATGCAATTCAAAATGTCACTGTCTCAAAAGAATAACCGAAAAACAATNAAAATTTTCCACTGCCCCATTAAAACAATATGCAATTCAAAATGTCACTGTCTCAAAAGAATAACCGAAAAACAATGCCGTCTCATGAAAGAAGTTAAATTAATCCAACTGCCCCCTCTCCTTTTATTTGCCCTAAAATAAATTTAACAGATCCCGGTCAGTCTTTCTTGTCCATCACAAAAAATAAAACAGATTGAAATGCCAACCTAGCTGTAATATCCTACGTTTAGTACTGGTCTGAAGTTAGCTAACATCTGCCATAAAAGGAAACAAGAGTGGAGTAGAGAGATTTGTGCGGCTCTTAACATCGAGGTCTTGAGAGCCGATGGAGCTGAAGCGAGTTGAGTGTATGGAATGCGAAGGCGGGGGAAGCTGGAGATCCCCGAGGGAACCCGCCGACCAGCGGTATTGTCTAGCACGATTCCCATGTGCGAAAATCCGGGAGCGACCCCGCCAGCTTCACCAAGGTGGGAGGCGAGTGGTCTGACCACTACACCACCGTGTGGCCCAGGAAAAAAGAGGGAAAGTCGAGAAAAATGTGAGCATTGGACTAGTCTCAAAGCATTTATTTACAAAGTTTTCTTCATTGACAGGACCGCTGCGACGAAAGGACACATTCTGGACGAGCTATTTTTTCTAGAACTGTCCAAATTTAGCCCACTTACATGAAATGGGCAATATAAAGGATTCATCAACAGTTTTCAAGTATGCGTGCAATGTAACGAATACCAGTTTTTATGTAAATTGTAAACACATTTGTATTCNTCATCAACAGTTTTCAAGTATGCGTGCAATGTAACGAATACCAGTTTTTATGTAAATTGTAAACACATTTGTATTTCACTAAAATACACGTGTAAAAAGATTTTGAATGCTTCGTTACGAAAATTCTAAGCCCAAACTAGGTGCAAAAATTTTCACCACCAACAAATACACTTAAAATTTCCTNTGCTTCGTTACGAAAATTCTAAGCCCAAACTAGGTGCAAAAATTTTCACC
Source organism: Clitarchus hookeri (assembly GCA_002778355.1). Taxonomy (NCBI): domain Eukaryota; kingdom Metazoa; phylum Arthropoda; class Insecta; order Phasmatodea; family Phasmatidae; genus Clitarchus; species Clitarchus hookeri. The sequence continues at coordinate 124,494 of NQII01001294.1, forward strand.
ACCAACAAATACACTTAAAATTTCCTGGTTTCTTGATTGTTTGCTTTCATTCTACTCCTTTCACACATATTGCAACTGTCTCATACTGTTCCCAATGTAACAATTATTTGCATAATTTTTTATCAGCTTAGTATAAGTATGTAGGTAACGGTGTCCTGCTGCAAGGGCAATTATTTTTTAAATCTTAAAAATAAGAATATTTTTAGAAGAGAAATTAGTACTGTAATAGACTCGAATGAGCCCGTAATGTTTCNTTAAATCTTAAAAATAAGAATATTTTTAGAAGAGAAATTAGTACTGTAATAGACTCGAATGAGCCCGTAATGTTTCTCACAAACAGTTCGCTTGGATGCCAAGTGTTTTAAATACAAGTTCGGGAAATTATGAAGAAATAAAGTTCCTNTTTCTCACAAACAGTTCGCTTGGATGCCAAGTGTTTTAAATACAAGTTCGGGAAATTATGAAGAAATAAAGTTCCTGTTACGTGATCGGCAACAAATAATCGTTAGAGGCAGTCAAATCGGCCGGAAAACAAGACTTGAATTCTAATCTCGAAGTGCCAATTCTTTCTTATTCTATTCTCCTTGTCACCAATCTTCGGTTTTCCCCGAGTCTGTCGCGGCCAGAGACTAAAGATGAGATAGCCCGCTTATTCGTTTTCTGCGCGTATACCCAAACAAAATTAACCTACCCCAAAGAAACACAACTGTAATATTCGCATGGTCAACGGTGATGAACGTGTTTTTTTGTTTCTTAACTTTTAAATTGCAATCTCTATTATATTAATAAAATACTTTTACCAATTTTAATTCAATCAAACCGCAATGTAAATTGGTCGGAAGGAGTATAAAAACATCTCGAAGCACTTGTTTACTTAACATTATTCTAACCTCAAATCCAATCGACGCCGTTTTTGCTAGTCGTATAGGCAGGAAAACAGTTCAATGTTGGGANACATTATTCTAACCTCAAATCCAATCGACGCCGTTTTTGCTAGTCGTATAGGCAGGAAAACAGTTCAATGTTGGGACACGGAGATTGGTTGTGCGCAGCCAGCGAGATCGGTCTACCTCATTGTATATTGTTGTGGCAGAATAGCTGTGACTTCGGGTCCAAACTACTGGCAAGAGTGCATTTCAGAAATAACGTCACCGCGATGCGATACACGCAGATTTCACCGGCCAGTTGTTCCAGTAATGCCAGCTACTGTTCCGATTCACGGTCACCGGTACTCGTTACTGCGCGCGTCTGGGTGGCAACCTGCGCGAGACTAGATTCATTACGTACTGAAAGTACTGATTTTACTGGAGCTGAAGATGCCGTGCAATGCCAGTGAAACAATAATGGGCGGGCGAGTCAAGTCGTAGGTTCTCCGAGACATTTGCAGATGTGCACCCCANAAACAATAATGGGCGGGCGAGTCAAGTCGTAGGTTCTCCGAGACATTTGCAGATGTGCACCCCATAGCATCATTATTCCAGATTAAAATCCTGCACGAAAACAATATAAAATCAAACACAAAACGGAATTTATGTTGTTATGAAAATTTATTTTCTTCAATCAAACAAGCATCAGTATATTTTTTACGAGTAACTAGTCTTCTTAATTAAGAGAAAAATAAAACATGACAATTGAATTCACAATTTAACATTTATTTTTTAATTTTAATTAATACCACAGCAGGGCTTTTCGAAACTACGAGCTTAAACCAATAAAATATGTACTGTTTACTGTAGGTTGTTCCCTCACAGCTGACGAACATTGCGGTCACATATTTCGCATGGGTCTTAATCTATCCATGTGAAAATGAACGACATATCACCAGTTAATACTGTTGTTAAACATCAATGATTTAATTATGTTTACGCTGAATTGCTGTGNAAATGAACGACATATCACCAGTTAATACTGTTGTTAAACATCAATGATTTAATTATGTTTACGCTGAATTGCTGTGATTTCCAATACTGGGAGCCGTTGTTTCCCACTTCATTTGACGAATTCGCAGCAGCTTATGATGGAACGGTTGAAGTCAATATATAAACTCTTTCGCGTTTAATTATGAATATTATAATATAAAACCAGGGAACAGTGCATAGTCATTGTGTGAGCGCATACGTTTAGTTATATTGAACAGCTTACGTGACTTCTAAAACGAGTTTCGGGACGTATCAACGTGCTTCAGCAGTATTTGAAATTCGCGTCGCTAGATGTCGCCACCGCCTCTTGGTGTACAGCTGCCCTTTATTATCGTTTACTGTTTGATCACCCCGCATGTTTCAATTAGCACGGCCACTAGGGTCGAAGAACGAGTAAATACACACGAGTGAAATTGCTTGCCAGTTATTTTATTGTGGGAGTACCCATTTTCTGATTGGCTGCGCGAGGCTCTAAAATGAGTCCGATTGCCTGTTGACTGGACCGTTCCTGGCGTGTGCTAACCGGCTGTTTCACGTGTGTTTGTTAGCAGTCTATTCTGTGCTAGCCTATTCTGTGCCACTGTCGGACACTCATGCGCTTATCAATTTATCTTGTATAGCTAATTGTTATAAATATAAGACTATTACTCTTGGTCCAGTGAGTGACTGAAGCGGCTCTTAACAGCAAGGTCTTGAGAGCCGTTGAGGATGATTGTGGTGAGCGTGGAGCAGCGCCTGAATGAAAGGAAACGGGAGATCGCCGGGAAAAACCCGCCGACCAACGGCATCTTCCTGCACGATTCCCAGAGTGATCTGGAGTGACCCGGCCGGGAATTGAACCCGGATCGCCTTGGTGGGAGGCAAGCAGGCTAACCGCTCAGCCACCCATATGTAAAACAAGAAGTTACTTGTAACTAATGAGCCTACTTTCCTCTGCATAGTTGCAAATAAATTCTTGCNACCCATATGTAAAACAAGAAGTTACTTGTAACTAATGAGCCTACTTTCCTCTGCATAGTTGCAAATAAATTCTTGTGAAGTTCTTGAAAGCTTAGATGGTAGGTTGGGGTTGACGTCTTATTGACAGCAATATCATTAGAGATGAAACCAGAAACATGTGTAATAATACAAACACAATTAAAATACACGAGTTACTTACCCGGCATTCTAATTCAGACTGCATCACGGAGGTAGGATTCGGAGCATCAACTTCGGATGTAATCAGTGTAATGTTTGGAATGATAGGGTTCACTAACCTGAAATATTAGCACTGTCATCATTTTGAAAATAAGTGTCTGAGCCACTAAAAAACATACATTTGCATGGCCTACCATAACGCTACTTGTGTGAGAAATCTGGTGTAAATCGGTTGATTGGTCTCCGGGATATGGCATAAAAACCTTATTTTCTTTAATGGAGCTATCTTACAAAATTGCATAAAAATAATCTCTGTACACGATGTTTGTAAAAGGTAATGTCAGCGTATAAAGTTTAATTGAAATTGTTAAATAGACATGTCAAACATATGAAAATATTTATATAGCCGCCATTTTTAAAATTATTGTCTGACCCCATTTAAATAAAGTAACTTTATATGAACACCTGTAAGTGTGCAAAATTTTATGGAAATTAGTCGAATTATTCTGCAAATATGATAAAATGTTCAGTTTACTCACCTGACACACTACTTTGAAAAAAAAATCCGGCAAAGGAAGATCTCTGTATGAATATCGGTTGATTGGTCCTCGAGAAATGGCATAAAAACCCCCATTGATCATGTGACGATCTTCATAAATGGAGGGCAAAAAGTGTTTTTATTAGCACATTCGATTATTGTCAAAGATACAATATACAAAATTAAATTTAAATCTGTTACATAGTTTCGTAAATATAGGACACTAAACTAGAATGTTTGTATACGCACCATCCAGAAAATAAGAGACTTAAATAGTTGAAACATATCACTTAATATAGCCTACCACAGTATAACTTCTTTGCCAAATTTGAAAGAAATCGGTTGATTGTTTCCCGAGATCCGGCATAAAAACTATGTTATTTCGTGTGGGGCTATCTTACAAAACGGCGGAGAAATGATGATATAGCTGACACTGTCAGCATACAAAGATAATTTGAAATCTGTTTTGTAGTTTCGTAGTTAAAGAATTCGGAGCTAACTTGCTTGTCTATGGCCAACATTTTGAAAATATGTGTCTGACACTGAATGTGGCAACAAGGCTTGGTAATGCTCGCTGATAAGCTGATACTCAGGGGTCAAGAAGTTCTGTGCCTGGTTGCATGGAGTCTTTCCGTCGGCGACTTACTCGGATGTGACTTCAAGCGGAAACCCTATAACATTATTGGACGCGACTCTGTATCAAAGTCCAATATGCATGCCTCCATTTCAGTTTCGCCTGTATCTGGTGCATATATTTCGAGATACAGCAGTCTGAAGAAGCAATTTTTAGCTATGTTGGAGGGCATGAAAATAGTATTTCCAATGTGCGTGATGTCTTGGGAGTACCACCGTCATCGACTGGAATATGCTTTCTTTTCATAGGTAAAC
>NQII01001294.1:136187-219848 GCA_002778355.1 Clitarchus hookeri
AATTACCATGTAGTAGATTGGGGGTGGAGAGATTTGGGCGGCTCTTAACATCGTGGTCTCGAGAGCCAATGAAGTGTGAAGCGAGGTGAGTATGGAGAGGCGCGAGAATTCAATGGCGGCAGAAACGGGATATCCCCGAGAAAACCCGTTGATCAGCGGCATCGTCCGGCACGATCCCGACGCGCAAAAATCCCGCCGGGAATCGAACCCGGTTCGCTTTGGTGGAAGGCGGGTAGTCTGGTCCCTACACCACCGCGGCCCAAATTATAATGTAAACTTTTCTTTTACATCTTTAGTTAAACAGTAACTAAGTAGAGAGGCGACACTCCTATACCATGGGCTAAGGCGTTATTTCAAGCTATAAAGTGTAAACATGTCGCAAATACACTACCAACCTAAGAACGTAAAACTATTGTAGAAACCAAAGATTTTACAGACAACGTATATTCTGTAATTTGGACTTGTCTAGGAGACATACTTTCTTACTGACACCATAAATATAAACGGGTTCATTTCATTTTAATGTGGCGTTTCCAGTAATTTCCCGCAATTTTGGCACCCAATCGTCGCCATTGCTCAGAATCCCGCCTTGTTCCTTCGCGTCGGGTTTTCACACGAGTAATTATCAAAGACACACTTATTACTCGAGTATTAACTATTTTAACCCAGTTCTCTGAAAAGACAAATTAAACTAGTATCCTAAGTTCACTCTAAGCGTTATTCGGAAATTTACCATAGCAGTGAATACGCTTAGTAAGAATGCTGAAACGGTAACTTTTTCCCTATACATTCATTGTAGTGGTCCTACACTTGCTCAGGAAACAGTCAAATGCGTAGGAAAGTTCCCAACTTTGTATAGTAGCGACGCTAAACATTCCTATATTTTCAGCCTGATACGTATTACTATTACCATACACTGTTTAGGTTAAGAAACTTCCATTCCAGTTTAGGAAGTTTACCAGAATTTTTTTTTAGTGTTCCATTACAGTTTAAGAAGTTTACCAGAAAATTCTTTACAGTGNTTTAGGAAGTTTACCAGAATTTTTTTTTAGTGTTCCATTACAGTTTAAGAAGTTTACCAGAAAATTCTTTACAGTGTTCGGTCGTTTTATGTTTATTTGTGTAGTAGTCATGTTTGGCGACATATTGTATGTAATATGCTCATATAAAGCAAACTTGTGCGCTGTTTACTATTTATTATAATTTATGGGAAAACCATACAGAAAAGTGGCGACGTAAATTGGCCTACTTCTTTTGAAAACAAGAATTTTCTAAAGTCGAAGACAATCGTGATTTACAGATGTTATTTATAATTTCACGTCAAATACCTTACATTTAACATGGTGTATTGGATAAGCCTAATAGAAAAACAGTATGAAAAACCGTGCAATAAAAAAACCAAACAATCTGTTTCCATAATCACTTTTAATCGGTTTACTGTGTGATTTTTGCTGATACCCATGTTTCCTAGCCACGTTAAAATTCAAGGAAAAGAATAATATTTTTAAGTAAACAACGGAAATTACGAGTTATTGATTCTATTCTCATCTGCACAGCTTGGCAGTGAACTATGATCTGGACTCGAGCAATCGGTAACTCTTAAGAGCCATTCGAGACGTTAAGTAGAAGACGGCAGAGAAACAGTTCTGCATCCCTTCATCGGAAAGCTATTGGGTCATCGCCTTAATAACATAACAATTACATAACTTCACTTTCGTACTTACGCCCGATTTGTTTTAGAAGTCATATATTTCAATGCTGGGCAAATGGGGCGTCTTTCGTGACGAAGCTTTTTACTGCGTTGGCCCATAATTGCTGTGCTTTGGAATTCCACTCAGACACTGCTTGCTGCGGTTGGATTGCTGATTAGTTGAACGATGTGTATAGACACCCATCGTCTGCTAACGATTATAGCAGTTCTTTAAAACTCTGCTAATGTAACAGAATGCATCTCCTTAGCCATCGTTCCTCCATTAACAGACTTGGGAACAGACTAATGAGAAAATCGCATACTTAACAATTACAGTGTGAAGAAACTCTTGCAAATGCAGTTAAACTCACAGGACTAGCGCTGTGTGTAACGCAAGAAACAAAAACAGTCAAACACTGCGAATATCACAACTTAGGAATATCACTGACTGCATGTACCTTTTCCAGCAGAACTATAAGATTTTCCCTGATAATTGGGGAGTTTTTTTAAATCAGCATTTGACAAATGTTGCTGCCTCTACCTGCATATATTTTAACAAGCGCTGACTAGCATGCGCCCAGTAAAGCGTGAAGTTAACATTGACGGAGGGAAAGTAGTTCCATCTCTTGGCGTCGAATTAAAAGTGTTATATGAACATTTGTGATTACTGAAATGGTTTATTTTTCTTTCTGTTTTTAGCGCAAATAAGTGTAATGATTGGCAAATCTTTAAAATATTAACTTTTATAATAATTTCACAGTTTCACTTGAGCGATGCATGAATAAAGTGATGAGGCATACTTGCACATATGGTGCATACAATTATATCTTAGACAGGACTTTCAAAAATACTCAGTTAACCGTGAATATAATCGTACCTGCGATACTGAGGTTCTTTCATTTTTTATTTTATTGAGCTGGTTAACGCACTTGCTGTGATAACTTAGTGAAAGGCTAACTGGTGAGGACGATTACAAAATAAATTAAACAAAACATGCACTGAAGAGCTGTTCACAATTGGCGTGGCTTCTTGGTATTCAAACTCGGCATTTAATAGTTTGTAAATAACGCCCATCCATAAATGTCACCTTTCTAAGTCAAACACGGCATGCTATAGCGTCAAGTGACTCGCATCGCTGAACGCGGCCATTACACTCTATAAACACTTACGTTGTTCCTACACATGATTTCTCGCCGCAAAGAAATTTTCCGTTAACTAAGAACAAATACACAGTAACTTTGCCACAAATAAAAATCCTATTTTATTTATAAATTGACAGCAGCGATAAACTTTTGTTTCGGTTACAATAATTCATTAACATCCTTAGTGGCAAAGTCAGTTACACTATGTTGAAGGTTAAGCCATTATGTTGGTGATCTAAGGAATTCGTGTTTGGTAACTCGGCATTTAAAAAAAAAGTTTCATTTGGTACTAAAAATTACAGTATGCGAAAGAAAAGTTTTAATATCCCTCAACGCTTTCCTATGGTGTGCAACAAGATTTCTTTACCTTAAACAAAACGAGCTCAAATAAATATTTTTCTAGCTATCAATACAGGAAATATTGTCATAAAGCAAAAAAAAAAATTATAACAGTAAAACTAAATCCATTAAATCTTTTCCGTGAATTCGAGGCACGATTTGGTTAATTTCAACAAAACAGCCCCAAATAAACGTTTTTTTTTTTCNAAATCTTTTCCGTGAATTCGAGGCACGATTTGGTTAATTTCAACAAAACAGCCCCAAATAAACGTTTTTTTTTTTCCTTTACAAAAAAATTTGTATGTATTTTTTTTTTTTACAGTGAAGGTATATAAAAATCAAGTAATNTTTTTTTTTTTCCTTTACAAAAAAATTTGTATGTATTTTTTTTTTTTACAGTGAAGGTATATAAAAATCAAGTAATTTGTTAGCAGAGAATCCAGGGTTTCAACAGATAGAGTATCAAAGAAAACAATATTTTGTAGCAGCTACAAAGTGTTTAGCAGGTATTCATCATGCCAATTTTTGTTCGTGGTGAACACATTATATGTTGTCACCACTAAACATTTGTATCAACTAAAGTATTATTTTGTGGTGGATACAAAAAGTGTTGTGTTCCTCACAAAAATTTTTGGTAGTATGAATACGAACTAAGCACACTGAGAGAACATTTCTCTCTGTTTCTCTGTATCCTTCCCTTCCTCTCTCTCTCTCTCTCTCTCTCTCTCTCTCTCTCAGATGTTCACGCACGAGTAGCGAACGAAATATTTGTTTGCATAAGGCCAAAAATATATTTAGCTGTCTTGACAAAACGTTTTGTTGAGTGAACAATACTTAAAAAGCAACACAATTGATTTTGTTCATCAAACAGAATACACGCTTGAATCAACACAACCTCTTTGTTGTGCGAAAATAAATTAGACTGTCAACTAAATATTTAGTTGAATCAACTGTATATATTTGTTTGGCCACTCATGCGATTGCTTTCGTTGAAAAATACAGCTAGAGAGTTTGTTTGTATTATTTGTGATAATTGGGATGGTGACAGTGTTTGTAAGTGCATTTATTTATTATTAAAAATGGTGTAAACTTCCTAATAAAACAAGTTCGACAGGAAACTTAAAAGTAAAGCTGTAAAACTTTAAATATTTATTTTCACGTTTTGTCCGGTATTTGAAATATATGTGTATTTAAAAACATTTATTTTATCAAGAGTCAGCATTTTAGCTAAAGTTGCTTGGATGCAAGCGATCTAGGTTCCAATCTCAGTCGAATTCAGAGTTTCTTTATGGTAACCGATAACTATTAAATGAGCTTAGAGCCAAACACATCTTTACCTGCACCAAACAAATCTTGGTTTGGGACATCAAGAACAACGAAATGATTTGGTTCCAACAACAAAATATTCCATTGCCGCTATACAAACAAATAATTTGTTTGCGCCAAACAAACTTCGCTTGATTCAACAAAGTCTTTTCCTCGGTGCACTTTGTGGCCGCCACAAAATATTTTCTTCAGTCTGCGCTACTCTTCTGTGCATATTTTCTTCGTTCGTTGCAGATCCCCCGAGATAAAAAAAAAACAACTCGCGAATGCGTTTTTTTCGCACCAGTAACAGCATTTTTAATTTGTTACTGCTTTTGAAGTTGTACCTCAGTTTGTGTGATATGTAATACTCGTGATAAAACAAGGATCTTATCATGTGTGAGTAAGTAAGTGAAGTATAAACCTGTAACCGTATGTGTCTATTATATCTGCTTACGAAAACACCACATCCATTGAAATGTTCAGAAAATTGTATAGTCCAACTTTATGCATACGAACTGAAGAAATTTGTTAGATTATAGTTTACTTAGGTGTATGAGGTTACTTTATAAATAACTTCCCGCCAAAATCAAGTTAATTTGTTGTCGTGTATTACTGTTTAAACTTAAATACGGGTAGGTACATTCACATAGAACCACAATTTTTACGTAAAGGGTCTACAAACATGTATCCAACGTACACGGAAATGGATGTGAATTGAGCGTAACCCTAGGTCATCTTCTTTATACGCCAGCAAAATGTCCTCAGTGGTATGCAACTAGTCCAGTCGATTTGCCTAGACACAGACATGCCACTCAACTAGACTGTGTAGTTATACGACCGTTAGAAGTTTGTTGTTTCGTAACCGACGCCTGAAATAACTTACAATAATATGTTAGCTTATCCACAAGACGTGCGTTAATGTCACAAATTTACTGAGTGTCGAAAATGGTGAAATAACTCCTACTGGCCATGTGGGTGTGCCAATACATCCAAGACACGTTTAAAATTTGCGGTAGAGCTTATGTTCCTATGAAAGGTATCGACAAAACCAAACATAAATTTTTATATGTGGCTGTGCAAATATTTAGACTCTTAGTTATTTTGTTTATGAAAATGTAATTTTTGTAATGAACTCTCATTATCTGGGTGAACAAAATGTACCTGAGAATAATAAATGTATTAGAATAAATTATCTATAAAGATAAAAGTTTAAGTTTGTGTGTATGTATGTATGTATGTATGTATGTACGTACGTATGTATGCATGTATAATTTTCCAATTTCACAGAAATTATTTCTTGAGCACTGTTGAAGAAATTATTGCCAGTCACAACTTGCATTTTTAACGGCTCATTATTATTTGAAAATAGCCTATGTATGTATATACGTACGTATGCATGTATGTCTGTATGTATGTGTGTTCGTTCGTTCGTTCGTTTTCCATATAATCCTACACCGTTTGACGCATATGGACTGAATTTGGAAGGAGGGTTAGTTTTAACTTCCTGTACGTCCCAAAAATACAAAAATTGTGGCTTTGATTTGTCTTTATGCATAAAATACGAGTAAAAAAATGTATACTAGAAAATAGGGCTTGTAATTAATGTCTAGAAGCTGAACAGTGTTTCGTAAAAATATAAAATAATGACTTTTTTGGTGAGCAAGGAAAATAGAATTAATGCGTTCTAATTAAGATCAGTATAGTTTGTATTTGTCTTCAACCCGCTAAAATAACCACTTAAAAGCCTCAGACTCTCAACAGACTTTAATAATATCCACAGACTGTGGTGAATGCATGTTGCGTAAAATATTTACTTTCATATTTACCCAATAATGTTACGCTGTATGGAATTAGAGGCTGGGCGCACCCTTAATTAAGTATTCCCAAATACAATTTCCATTTCTCCGTTACTTTCCAGCAGCCTTTTCAAGTAATGGTCTAAGTATCTTAGTATCGTGTCTCAGCCACTTCATTCTCCCTCTCCGCCCCCTCTCCCATAATTTGAAACTGTTTCACCACCACTGCTGCCTGTTATTTATAATTGTTAGCTTGGAAAGTAATTGTTTCGATGTAGCTATGTTTCAGAATGCTGGATGTTCCTATTGAAGTCTTCACGCCAACAACTTGTCAAAATTATCAGCTGCATGCCCGAAATCTTCAGATACCATGCGTACTGGTCAGTTCTCAAGACAAGAGTGTTCTCAAAGTAAATATTTTACATGGACATACATTCGCCTCAGTCTGTGGATGTTAAATCTTTAACGTCAAAAAAAAAAAGTTTTTCCCGTGTATTGGCAATACGACAGGACATAAGAAAAAAATTCTTTGCAACTTTTACTTTGGGATGTGTGACTGATGTAGAGCTGATGAGATGGTTGNGGGATGTGTGACTGATGTAGAGCTGATGAGATGGTTGTTTGTTTAAAATTTTAAAAATAAATTCAATGAATAATTGCAGTTTTGATATTGCAGGGTGAGACGGACAGTGAAGTTCTTCTACAGCGCAAACTGCGAGTGAGATTCCCAAGTGAAATAGGCATACACTGGCACAAGTACGAAAACGTTTCCTAATTTGTGCTTGTCGCAAGTATTCACAAAAACTCATGTCGCCCATGTAGGTACAACCGATATACTTTAAATTTATTTGTTATCAGCAGTTGCCAACTTAACTTAGATTAAGATCAAAATTATAAAATAACGTGTTAATTCATTAAAATTGATATATGTAATACAAAATAGTATTCCTATTATTGATAACAAACACTACCTACACAGGAACAGCTCAACTAGTTAGTCTGAGGAAAGACAGTTCGCATCCAAGAATCTCATCAGTTACATAAAATTTATTTTTTCAGCCCGCAAAAAAAAAAACAGTAAACTTTACTATAACGAATTTAAATTATTTTTTTTCAATTCGAACTCTAAATTTAATATATTATCAAAATGTGGTAAAATGTTACCCTGTCTGTACTAGAATAACATTGCGTAAATAGTGCGAGAGAAAGTAAAGATATTATTCTGAGATTTGCATTAAGTGTGACAAAGCTTACATAATGGTCTGCGGTATCCTGTGAACAAAAAAAGCAAAAAATTTTCATTGAAATATATTTAAGTTATCGGGCGTCACTGCCAGTAAGAAAAAATTTAGGAAATGAATTTTATTTTATTTATTTTTTAAAAAATCTTAAACCTTTTGCCACTTAATCTGTCATATCCGAAAATCACTTTTAATGACTGGCATACACTTCTACAAAATTAACAATTTCTTGCAAATATTTTTTATTTACTGGCCATTAAGCATTGTTTTGAAAAAGTAGTAACAAACAAGTTAAATAAATATAGGCGACAAGATGTGATCTGAGCACCTTAGTGTTTCATACGGTTCACAATTTAAATTCAATATCTTCTTCATAAGCACCACATAAAAATATTTATCTTCAGGTTTCTGGCATTACTGCATATCTTCGTTGGTTTTGAAACAGCTGAAATATTATTGTAGCATTTCGGAATACATGTAATTTCAGCATAATGCACTTTCCCTCAAATAACTCTTCACAATATATTAAATTTCTATGTTTTCACAATACACTTGAAACCACAGAACATTTTCCCTAATGCCATGCACTGAAATTTATAATGAATCTAGCACACTTTTGTGTCTTGAACTTGAAAAATGCTTTTAGTTACACTATTCAGTAATGAATGACAATACATTCTTGGTATATATTATTTTGTTGATGTTATAACTTTGATTGCTGCAATGCTGACCCATCATTTCAAACACCTCCCCTCGTCCCTCGTCGCACGTATCAATTTTGCTTCAGTAATTTTAATGATGTTATATGTTGCATCTTAGTTTGTAAATGAAAATAGTGGTGTTCTTCTTTTCAGTACAATACATTAAAAAGCATTACATTTATTATACAAATTCGAAAACCAATATTGTACGTTATCACAAAAGAAAAAGTAAATAACGCTTCTTTATATTAATCACTGTGTTAAATAATTAAGATTATCTTGTCAGTTGTTATAAATATGAGAAATGTTTTTGAATCCAGCGATTTTTACGTTTATGTAATTAATGTAAGTATGATGAATGAAAATAATTTGTCACGAATATTTGTGTTTATTTTTTATAGAATATTAATTTACTTCGTGCACAAGCCATATAAGGAAACAATTAGGGGTCTACACTACTTTGTTAAATATATTGTTATGTTTCAAGTTGTAGTTATCAATACGACAGAGTGAANACAATTAGGGGTCTACACTACTTTGTTAAATATATTGTTATGTTTCAAGTTGTAGTTATCAATACGACAGAGTGACAGTGGTAAATCTCAAGTGTTGAAAACGATAAACTCGTTTCTATAAATGTGCGAAAATATTCAAACCTTACGAAAGANAGTGGTAAATCTCAAGTGTTGAAAACGATAAACTCGTTTCTATAAATGTGCGAAAATATTCAAACCTTACGAAAGAGCAAATAATAATGGTTTCCGCATGTGACGCGTGGTTCTGTGGCCTCATGTGAATTGTCCCATAAATACAAAAGTGCCAAAGCATTAACCCCTTAATATATACATTGATTTTTCATTTTCTGTGTTGCAAAAGTGGAAACCTATTGTGGGAAAAGTACTTACGAATTTCTTATAACAACTGACACTTTGGAACCTATGGAAAATGTTTGCGTGATCTATGGCAAATTAAGCAACTAATTACAAAATAGTTGCTGTGTCACCAACAACCAATAGCATTACCAGAAAAAAGCTATGTCCGTATTGGTGCTAATTTCTGACCTTACTAAACTACGACCATGTTTTTAGCTATTCTGTACATATCGGACGTGTACGAGTACACTCGGGATGATACGTTAAGAGGTTAGGTAGATTTAGCCACCCGTGGCACCTTTCCAAATATTTTAGTCATGCTTGGAAGTTTCTGGTGCGACCTAATTTCAATTTAAATGTGGATGATTTAAAACCAACATAACGAGGTTGGAAATACAGCACGCTCGNTATTTAGAACCAACATAACGAGGTTGGAAATACAGCATGCTCGCAAACCACTTAATGCCAAAATACCACGAAAATTTTGGCATGAAAATTCAAGACCACCTTTAACTTGAGTAGTCTGTCATAACTTATGGAAAATGAAATATGGTACATAATTACATACATGAATACAGTCTAAAGCACAAAATCCTCGGCACTGGTGCAATCTCTCTGTTATTGTACTCAAATCATTTTTAGATGAATTGTACCAACAGTCGGAGCAGAGCCGTTGAAAGTCAATCCTAAAATGTCACTCTCGACTCGGAACGAATGTCGTAAGAACGGTGGAGGCTCGTGAGCACAACTGTTCACAGGCAGCGAGGGNACTCGGAACGAATGTCGTAAGAACGGTGGAGGCTCGTGAGCACAACTGTTCACAGGCAGCGAGGGCCAAATTAGCATCGCTCCGTGCGTTTCACCACCGGGCACTCGATCAACGCGCGGCCTGACGTGGAGTGTCCCGCCCCGCTGGCGACGACGAGGGGGGACTACCTGTTCTGCAGAGTCACGCTCAGGTCCAGAGGCACTGTGGTGGGTCTCCGGTCCTCCGAGTCCTTCGACCTGCCGGGCCCACTGCACGCCACCCCCGCCGCAGGTGCCTGACCACCGTCTCCGCTGCAGAGCCCTTCAGAGTTGGTCCGCGAAGAGGCGCCCCTCATCGAGAGGTCCATCGGCTGGTCCTGGATGGGCCCCAGCGCCCGCAGCACCGCCACAGGGGTGTCCTCGCCACCAGATGAGTCCTTCTCCGGGGTGTCCGGCGGGGACGACGAGTAGGATCCACAGGAGGACGACGCCGAAGTGTTGGTGGTCGCGGTGGTCATCAGTTGTCCTGGAGACGGCTGGAGCCTCTGCGTTTGAGCGAAGGGTATGACGAAGCCCCTGGGGGCAGGCTGTGGGAAGGCGGCGCCGTGGAGGAAAGGACTGGTTAAGAAGGGAACTGAGAGCGAGGCGAGAGAGGAGGGACCTATGGGGTGGCCATGGTGGGGGTGTATGGGGAAGAGGGTGCTCCTGGCAGCCCACAGGGCGGCGGCTGCTTCCCCATAGCTGGGGTGGCTCCTCACCTGCAGCATGGGGTGGTGGTGGTGATGGTTGGGGGAGGCGACCCGCGCCTTCGCCTCCAGATAGGCGGCCTTGGGGGAGCCCAGGTTGTTGTTGTCCGCGTCGGCCTGCTGCGGTGGCTTGTCCACCGGGCCTAGGCCCTCCCACATGGGCAGGCCCTTGCCCTTGGCTGACTCCCTGGCTGGCGCCGCTCCCCCGTGCTGCAGCTGCAGGTGGTGCTGCTGTTGCTGCTGCTGTTGCTCCTGCAGCAGGCAGTGTATCTTGAACCAGTTGGAGCGGCGGCCGTAGCGCGAGCCGCTCTTGGACATGCCGACCAGCAGGCACTTCCTCAGGCGGCACGCCTTGCACGAGGTGCGGTTCTTCTTGTTGATCACGCACTCGCCGTTGTTCTTGCACTCCGTGATTGAACCCAGGTTGTTGTACGTCCGCCCGAAGAACGACTGCAACACAGCAAATAGTGAGGCGTGAGCATTACCTACCAGTAAACTGCCACTTGTTTTCTTATATCGTATCTTTGAAATTGTTTATACATACATTCCATTCATACCACTCACTTATTATATATGCCCAATGTTTCAAAATACAGGTAAATTCACCAGGAGTACTTGTTNATTCCATTCATACCACTCACTTATTATATATGCCCAATGTTTCAAAATACAGGTAAATTCACCAGGAGTACTTGTTTATCTAAATATTTCCAAATGTTAAGTTCCATTTTATAAGACTGCAAATTTTATTTTGCTGATGTTTATCAAAAGAAGCAAATTCTGTTATGTTTTAGACTACTATTATTAACAAATTCTCGGTTTCTTTTGGTATCATAATACTTCGTTTACAATTTTATCATTTGTTTGTCAATTATTTTGGCATGTTTTTATGGCTAATATTTTATAATAGCGATTGAGTCGTCATATGTTGAGAACGTGTTTTAACATAAAACTAAAATATTATAGCATTATCTGTTGGCTTTTTTTAATTTCTTGGATTTGTTGAAAGTGTATATGTTTTAGGGTGATGTACATCTGTAAATAAAGCACAGCATTGTATTTTTTCTTTGGTTTTCGTGTACCTCATATAACTTCAAAATATATGTTAAGTTTTCCACAAGTACGAAAAGACAATCCTTTATTGTATGGTATATATTAAATATTTAAAATATTTTTGGTGGTTAAACAATGCCTATTAACTTACCCACTTCATAAGTTATGAATAGTTGAAAATATGAATACAATATAGTATACTATATTGTATAAGATATTATCTTGAGCCACCTATTTCGTAAAAATAGTATATTTTCAATTAATAATTCCATTTATTTCTTAATATTTTCTTAATAACTCTTAAAAAATAATTTTTTTTTACTCCATGATACAAGTTTTATCATGTCGTCCTAGTTCATTCTCAGCATCACGAGATAGCAGCACTAAGCCTAGGCTGCGTCCATATTCTGATGGTTACGATAGGAGAGTACGATAGAGAGTACCACTAGCGTAAAATAGAATATAATGTTTTTAATTATATATCCGAAACCGTTAATTTGTGCGAAAATGTAACATAATATGACATACCCCCTTTCGTTTCATTTCAAAGCATATTTTTTCTGCATTGAGTTTGTTTACTAGAATTTACCTCAATATGTGAGCCACTTGGTTATCCCTGTCGTCCATAAATAAATACACCTCGTTGACCTGTCTTTATATAAAGACAGTCACGAGGCATTCAAAGGACCGTCATGGTGACCTTTTGAGTTACAGAATCCCATTTAGCCTCGCAAAGAAAGCTACGCGGTTAATGTCTTTATACAAAGACAGCAAAATTGAGAGAATATGGTCCCAGGACTGCCTCCGTCATCTCCAAACCTTAACCTGGCCTCCCCGCTCCCCTGACACGTCTCCAATAGAGGATGTGTGGGACCAGATGATACGCCAGCGGCCGCCGTGCCACAGTATACGATATTTGGAACACACTGTCCAACAATTGTAGGCCGCTCTGCATCAGGACAGCATCCGGCCTCTGCTGGACCATGCCAGACCGTGTTGCAGCGTGTATCGCAGTGCGAGGGGGCGCGACGCACTGTACGCTATATTCTATTCGTGGTATTTTCACACTTTTTGAATTAACTCTGAAAAAATCACCCCACATATAACGTGTTTGGTGGTTTCGTATATATGTCATGTATCACAAACGTTTTAAACTTGTGTTAACATTAAAATGCGTTACTTTTTTTTAATGGAACATTTACATTTATTTTATTTCCGAAAATATAATATTTCATTTGTAATTTGCATAAATTAAAATGGAGAGAAAATGTGTGTGTTGGTAATGCCTAGTAAGAAATAGTTCTCATTCAAAATATTATCACACTGTGTGCGCACGAATGCGGCGCGTTGTCCCTTTGGTGTAATTTTCTATGCTCGGTTAAGCTTTGATTGCATGAGACGGAGGAATATCCTGGAAGCCTTTAGCAAGGCTTCAGAAAAGTTGGAAATATCCGTGGATGGACTATAGTTCAGTGCCTTGACCTTAGAGACTATGAGACAGCTCATGCAATTGCCGTTCATGCATTCCCACTCTTCTAGTACTCCGACATACAGAATACCTCCAACCACGAAGCCACCATAACCCTGACTACTTCAGCTTTAAAGTGCAGCGAATTCTTCTGCCTCGGGCACCAATTACGTGTGTGTTCAGCTGATTCGCCAGCTCGTTGCAATTTATATATAAATTTCCAGCTAGTGGCGTTTCACTAATTGAAATCTCTGATCTATCTTCAGAGTGTTGGTGTACGGTAACGTGTGTTTTTCAAAATGGATTTTTCAACTCGAATTTTTATCTCCCATTAAACGCTCAAATTATTGAGTGTAGTAGGCGTTATATCATGGCAAGAGGGATTTTTAGCTATTTTATTTTCGTTTTCTAGGCAGCCGGAGGGACTTTGTATTATGGGATAGGTTTCAGTAATTTGATGCGTGTGTACGATCATAAATTACTTAAGTGGAATTTCTTTCCCGTGTACTTTTATGATGAGAGTATATGGCGCGGGGAACTGTGGACTGTCTTATATCGCTTCTAGTTCCTGGTTTGTGGCTATGAATGGAAAATAAATTTTCAATAATGGTAAGCTGTTTGTCGAGGCGAGATAACTTTTATTAACTTAACTTACGGAAAAATGTTTCCATTACGCAGTAAGGTTGTCAATACTTTTCGATCGATGGTGAAGAGTATCTTCACGTGAAAACTATAAATAAAGTAAACGGAAATATTTACAGAAAATGTAACAAGTGTGACTGAAAGGTCTTGTCTTAATTCATTTGAACATATTCTTACCAACATTTATTTTATAAAATATTAAAAACTGCAATAAATAAAAAATATGTACTTTTTTTTATTTTGAGCGTTCTTTTAAATTACGAAAAAAATTCGTAGCATGATTTTAAGTATATCTTGAAGTATCTCGTGATATGTCATTTCACTTTCAATTTTGTTATTTCGGGGAGTTAGTTATTTTATTTTTTGTGCCTCCGAAAAACTACAATTGTAAGTTTTGACATGCCACTATGCAAAAAAAAATGCAGTCCAAGGAGTTGAACAGTATTTATATAATGAAATTTTTGGTGACCGGCTCTATTAAGGACTCTACAGCCAGGAGTTTGAATGAGGAATTACTGTTAAATAAATTCCTATACAATGCAACATTTTTTAAATATAATTGTTTCAAACATAAAAAATTGTCAACGCAACTTTCTCAAAAATANTCCTATACAATGCAACATTTTTTAAATATAATTGTTTCAAACATAAAAAATTGTCAACGCAACTTTCTCAAAAATACAGATACGTTAAAAATTTTCACAAAATTATAATTTGTTCACTATTTTTTTGTTTTTGTGAAATTTCCATTTTAATGTTACATTTCAGGAGGAAACATTTTGAACATAAAAACGGGATATACTTATTAGCTTGCCATTATCCGTTAAGGCATGACACGTAGAATACTTTTTTGTTTGAAATAGTTATCTCTGAANATACTTATTAGCTTGCCATTATCCGTTAAGGCATGACACGTAGAATACTTTTTTGTTTGAAATAGTTATCTCTGAAATTGATGCACTGAGAAGGAATTTCTTTAACATAGAACCTCCATTTAAACTGTTTGGCTGCAGGCTTGGTAGGCTTCAACAGTTCATCATCCGCCACTGATCAAGTTTCTTCGGATGGTTGTGCTACCATAGTCAGTCATGTCTGTCCGACAATCCCCCCCACCCCCTGCCCCCGGAGGAAAATGTGGCCGATTGTTTAGGCTTTCTTGCGGATTCCCACGCGTCAGTTCTGGACGGAGCGGCCAGCTTCTGTGAGATGAGGTAGCTCGTTCGTGACTTGCAGTTCACACCGAGAAGTGTCAAGCTGCTGAGGGAAGGGAACCATCAGCTTCTCTCTTTCTCTCTCTCTCTCTCTCTCTCTCTCTGGTACCCTACCCACGCAAGACTCGGAGCGGGACGGTCCCGGATCAAGACTTGAAAGGCGTGCCACATAAGGACGTCACGACGAGCATGACATAATAACAGTTTAAGTAGAAGAAAATTGTCTTCGCAGTCGGCGGCGAGCACAAGGAATTTTCGGCGTCTAAATAAGTGAATCTCACCTACTGTCGAGGAGGGACGTTCCGGTTTGGCGATTATCATCTTCTTGGGCCAGAATAGTCCCTGCCTGTTACGATTCTAAATGTCCTTCGCATGTGGGAATTGTGCTGCTGGGTTTTCTCGGGGATCTCTCGTTTCTCCCGCCCTTGCATTCCGGCGCTGCTCCATACCCACCTCACTTTATCCTCATCGGCTCTCAAGACCTCGATGTTAAGAGCCGCCCAAATCTCTCCATTCCACACTCAATTCTAACAGTGTTCGTATGTACGGTGTTTTTTTTTTTTTTTTTTTTTTTTTTTTTTTTTTTTTTTTNGCGCACTCAGTCAAATAATATTTTGCATGAGAACTTTTTTTTACTATACATTACCAACACACCTATTTTCTCTCTGTTTTCATTCATATTCTCTATAAATAAGATATTACAATTAACAGATTAAGTGTAAGTAAAATTTCAATTTAACGAAAAATGAGGTAGTTTTATACTAACAAGAGTGTAACACGCTTGCGATATATGACATATTTAGAAAACAACCAACCACGTTACACATGGGGTGATTTCTCATAGAAATCAGTAATACCAAGGGAAACTGCTCCACCCGAGAAACAATGCAAGTTTACTGACTNCGATATATGACATATTTAGAAAACAACCAACCACGTTACACATGGGGTGATTTCTCATAGAAATCAGTAATACCAAGGGAAACTGCTCCACCCGAGAAACAATGCAAGTTTACTGACTGCTTTTGNATTTCTCATAGAAATCAGTAATACCAAGGGAAACTGCTCCACCCGAGAAACAATGCAAGTTTACTGACTGCTTTTGCAATTGACATTCATTTATTCAAGGGTGATTCCAAATTAATTACATAAATACCCACGGCTATGAAGCACTGTTTCATATCTCAATTCGACCGAGCAAATAAGCGCAGTCATAACACACTCGATTTGCACATTCGGGGAGCCTCCTATTCGATTTCCTATCCCTCGTGTCTTATTACGGCTATCCTTGGCGTTCCCAAATAACCCGGCACGGTTCCTCATTGCTGACTGCGGCCGCTTCCTTCAGCTTCCTGATCGTCTCCGTAGGCCTATATGAACGGGAATTTTCACGGAATTGCACGATCAACCCCTTTACACATTACCCCGAGTACACTCGTTCACGTGTGACATGTTGCAGAATAGGTGAACGCATGGTCGTTGCTGAGCAAGTCCAGAAGCTAACACCAATAGGTACAGAATCTTCCCACGGGCAATTCTATAGGTTGCTTCTGACACGCCAACTATTATATTTTTGGTTGCTTCTGGTGTCATAGATGTACTATAGCCCTTTCTATAGGTTATGAAGTGTCACTTANAACTATTATATTTTTGGTTGCTTCTGGTGTCATAGATGTACTATAGCCCTTTCTATAGGTTATGAAGTGTCACTTACAAGTAGGGGCAGTGTTATTTCGAGAAAAGATTTCCAGACAAGATACAGTCCAAAGCACTGTAGGCTCATTCAACTTNAAGTAGGGGCAGTGTTATTTCGAGAAAAGATTTCCAGACAAGATACAGTCCAAAGCACTGTAGGCTCATTCAACTTCTTTGATTGGCTAAAAAAGTTCTGGCCCGTGTTAACTGTTTGCGCACTAATCACGAAGGTTCAGTGTCGGAGTTACTTAGTCCTGAGTAGCTTGGTCAAAGACGGACGACACGACACCAGCAGCCAATGGAAGTATAACAACAGCTGAGGTGTTTATATAGTATTGAAGTCTACTGTGTGCTCCGATTTTTACGCGAAAAGTCACTGGCCCTACTTATAAGAAATTCGTAAGTACTGTTCATGCCAAAATCTATTCTTTTGCAACATCTGAATGGAAAAGTTAATGTGTACCTTGAGGGGTTAATATACGGAAACGCGGCCTGTAAAGACAAGCAGCGGAGACGAGTACTCCGTGCGTATGTAATGCGGAGACTGGTGCAGGTCTGTGCACTTCGAAGACGCAACAGTGCGTGGCGCCACTGACTTTTCAGTCTACCTTTACATACTGTTATCCCATGACTTTTGAAACGTCATCGTATTCACCCAGACAAGTGAGGGTTGAATTGGAAGTGATCCTCAGTGAGTTACGATAAGTGTGTTTTCTGTACATTTAATATTATATTTTGTGTCTTTTTGAGACAACTACTACTTAACCCATTCAAACTCAGTGTACAAAAATGTGTGCATTACGCCCAGGAATATTATAGTGGCTGATACTATATTCACAGCTAGGCTCAGTGACTAATGAACTCCCCTGTGGATATAAGCTGTTCACGGTAAACTGAGCACTTTTGGATGCATTGCTTAGGATATACTTGTATGCCCATTATGTATTATTTAACCATATGTAAAATTAGCGTTATCATGTGCCTGATCACTTTATTCATGCGCCAGCCATCTGAAACCGTAAAATTTCTAGTAAATAAAATGTGTTAAAAGTTGTCAAAATTCATGCGGTTATGTGAATAAAACAAGAAACACTGGCTTCAGTAGTCATAAGTTCAAACGCTAGACTTGCGAATCAACGCCAAGTATTGCAAATATTCTGCCCATTTAACTAGGAGCCTGTATGTCGGTGTGTAAGTATGAGCAGTGATTATTTTTTCAAAGTTTGATTTCAAAAGTGCTCACTTTATCGTGGACAGCCTTTAACTGACAGGTAAACCGTGCTACTGCTCTAAGTTATAACTGGTTCACACCACTATCGCTGAACACGAAGCGTAGAGCTTACTGGTTGTGATAAGTTATAACTGGTTCACACCACTATCGCTAAACACGAAGCGTAGAGCTTACTGGTTGTGATAAGTTATAACTGGTTCACACCTCTATCGCTGAACACGAAGCGTAGAGCTTACTGGTTGTGATAAGTTATAACTGGTTCACACCACTATCGCTGAACACGAAGCGTAGAGCTTACTGGTTGTGATAAGTTATAACTGGTTCACACCACTATCGCTGAACACGAAGCGTAGAGCTTACTGGTTGTGAAAAGTTTTGTGTTAGCTTCAGTACAGCACACATCAAAAAATGTCTTTACTTGCATCACCTAAAACCATAAATGAATGTGGGGCTGAAAGAGTGAAGGTTAAATATTGGTTTCAAGCGTATGATTTTACGCAAACATTGTTTATATACCTTAGATACTAAAACAAAAAATATGAATTAGGTAAACACAGACTAGGTTCAGCAAATAAAATTGCAATCTTAGCGTAGTGTCCTAATTTAGAAAGCTAATAGTTGCCTAAGAAAAACCAGTGCAGTAACTGGAAAATATTTATTGGAATAGAGAATTTTTATTTTAAAATACACAAAATTTTATAACATGAAGAACACAAAAAAGTGCAACAACTACATTTTAAATAACAGTAAGTAAATAAGTAAGTAAATTTTAAATAATAGTAAGTGAAAAACAAGAAACGCGTGTATCCATACAAAAGAGAGAAGGAAATAACTTAAGTGCAATTTCTGCTATTTCTGTGATAAGTTCTGAATACATGATTCTGTCTATAAAGTATAAATGTTTGGTGTATTCGAAATATACTGATTATAACGACAGTTTGAGTCTTGCAGATAGTTTGATGGCGAAGTGTAATCTAAGGTATTGTAATTACCTCTAATTGCATATATAAGCCGTCCAATTTGAGATATCTGCAGTCCAATTGAAGCATCATATTGAAGTTTAATATCCATCATATTCTAATTTTCCCCTGCAAAATGAATGAATGATTTTGTTATTCTGATGATTTTGTCTGTTCTATAAAAAAATACACTAAACCAAGACCCTGCATGTATATTTCAGTAGGAAAAATCGTTATTTCCAAAACTGGTCCTATAAAGGTGACTGCCCCCTTTATGTTTAAACGCAAATTTTATGCTTATTTCGTTATTCTGATTTATATAGGCTAGCATTTTTACTTTCTGAGAAACGTTTCTGCTCATTTTTTCAATGTTTGTAATTTTTTCTCATCCCATGAATATTTATTTTCAAAACAAAAGGCAATGAAAACAGCCCCAGTATTGTTCCGAAGATAATTTGTATGCCGATACTTACCAAATAAAAATATAATAGCAGGGTTAATGCTTTCAACACGTTGTCAAAATTATTGGCAAGGGAACGAAACGTATTCTGCTGTCCTGGTGTTTCTGTAAACACAGTTCTTACATGCAGTTGTATAAGTTACGGCGCGATTCGCAGACTGGCGGTAGGTAAACACTGACCGCGAAAGTAACTGCAGGGGCTGATTGTAACGACTGTACAACGAGAATGAAACCCACTATTATTCTCCATAACTCTTTTGTCTCGCACTGCACCCAGGATCTGGCGGACAGGCTGCTTGAGACGAAGAAGTGGAATCGTACAAGAGGAGAGAGTGTCTGACGAAGCCAAGCTGCAGTTTCAACACTCTGTTTAAACAATGAAGAGGTGAAAAAATCATGAATTACTCATGGCAGCCATTCAATGAGGTTTTATTTTTATTTTTTTCGTAGGGCTGGTGTACATTCTCAGAAACAAGGCGCAGGTTAAGTAGCAAAGAATTGCTTACTCGTACCAAACCTGTGATCATGCGACCGTGCGGTATTCGCTGACACAAAAATAAGAAACGAAATTTAAAAAAAAAAAAAACTCTTTTGAACAAGCCCCGTCAGTGGGGGGGTACACTCTAAAATCGAAACTGTTAAAATTTGCGCCAAATCAGCGAATTTGACTGCAGATCTGTCGAAACTACTGCACTTGAATCAGTAAAATTCTACTGATTAATTTGGTGGCTGGTATTGACTGTTTAATCAGTGATTTCACTGGCCTAGTAGTAAAACCTGAATGCATCCCACTGATTCTCCAGTAGATAACAGCAACAGCTCATTATTTGAAGATTCAGTAAAGTAATTCTACTGACTGAAATCACTCATGCAGATTTAGAGTGTAACATGAGTAGTTATCGGCTGTTCGTGATTGAGACACTTAAACTCACTGAACATATGAAATGTAAGTCCCAATAAACGGAAATGTTGCCACTTAGCCGTGGTTCTTTCTAGTTCCCATACAACGCAACAAGACAGTAGCCCATTTCCAGGTCGCTGTTCCTCAAGGAAATGCAAGAACGTGACAGAAATATTTTATTTGCACCCACCATCATCCTATTTTTCAGAGGTAGGCATATAGTTGTCTGCTCTTTTGACAACTCCCGTCTCTTATTAGCAAATGCGTTCAAGTCCAGCAACTTGTTCATGTCCTCACAAAATTTCTAATTCTGTGCTAAAATTTCCAACGTCCGTTTTTCCCTATTCTGTTTCAAATTTTCACTCTCTTTTTTTAGTAACTTCGTTTTTTCACAGTTGGTAATTCAGTCGTACCGTGTTACTTCTGGAGTTTATCCAGTGTGAACTAAAATCTTGAAATGCCTTATATTCTTTGGATCTAGAGTGAACACATGTTTAAACAATTACCAAAAGTTTAAACAATAGAATGAAACGCCCATGTTGGTTACATTTATAATCTTAAATGTCATACATATGTTGCTTTTTTTTTTAGGTGAAACAGTGTAGATGAGTGAACTAATTTATAATTTATACAAAGAAAATCTCCTTCAAGTTATACATATGCCAATTTTTTTATCTGTAGCTCCTCGAAAGATTTTACAATTGTTTTTCTGTGCCAAGTAGATACATTGTAAACTCTCGACTTTTTTACAACTGTTTTTCATTGTTGACATCTGAGGTCCTTTAAACCATACTCTAAAAAAAATTAAATCCAGTTTTGTAATTTTCTATGCAGTAAATTTAAATCACTGTAAATCTGAACAAATGAACGATAACTCGGACACTGATGAGAACGAAAACCTGATGATTACTTCAGTGACACCGATTCTCATGTTTGCAAGAAATTCATTCTCTGATTAGTGATCCAAGTTTGTGATAAACGAATTCTCTCATTTAGTGTGTTGGGGGGAGGGGAGGGGAGTGAAATAGCCGTGTCGTTTGGTGATGTTATACCCATGCTTCAGCGAGGCCTCGACGATAACGACGTATGGTTTGTAAATGGCGTTCTCAATCAGTGACTACGCAACGTAAAAGTGCAGCATTCAGGCCCTTCGTGAACACCGCCTTGTGAGCATTTACTTGAGATCGACTTGAGCAGTGTCTGTGGCATGTGAACACGAAGTCGAGAAAACGTATTACGAACGGCCTGAAGGAACCGGCTCTCAGGATGCGATCATGAATGCGGTCCGTAAAGGGGAATAAATGGCAGAGTGCGCGTGCCAGCTCTAACGCTGCAGGGCTATTTTCCCACCGAACTATCTAAACCACGCTGATGGAACACTTGGTCAGCCCAACTGTTTGTATGGCTTCGTTCTCTGGCCGTGTTCACACGTAACGAGTGCACATTCAACCCTATCAGCACCAGCGTCCACGACCATGTGTACGTAGTGCAGGGGGTTAGATTTGGCCAGCACTGTACATTGCGAGATGCAGTGGCCAATATCCATTCCTCTGGGTTATTGATTCGTGAATGTTGTACTAGTTCATATCACAATTGGCTAATACATACCTTACGCCTCATTAGTTGTGGAAACCAAAAAGAACGGTCCCAACTTAAATATGGCATACCTACATAAGAAATTCCCAACTCGCAAAAACCAAATTGAATTGGGACTGAAAAACCAAATATGCAAATTTTTTTATTTGTAAAAACATGAAAATGTTTGAAAACTAAATGCGAAAAAATGTATCTTTCCTCTAGAGTCACATATGCCTAATTTTTATACTACTGCGGGAATTTGATAGCCAAGTTTCGGCAAATAAAAAACATTAACAAGTTTGGCTCAAAACTAAAAATTTCAGGGCTTATTCACATTTCCAACTAAAATGTAGGTGAATTTATCACATTTGTATGACATATTTCAGGGATAAAAATAAATATTCCAAAAAGGTATGTGGATTTATTACAGCCGGAGTAATCATTGATAATTATCTAAAAGTTATTACTTTTTCTTAGGATATCAGTGTGTGAAAGGTTATTTATTATGTCGAACTATGTAAAACACGACCATTGAAATGATTTTCAGGAACTGTATTATTTCCATAAGCTACAAGGGAACATTACGTAAAATCACACGAGCTAAGAAATGTCAAATTTTACTTACTTGTTTTCGCATAATTCCTGGATTGCATTGAAACAAAAACACACATATGTAAGTACAATACATTAAAATTAACATTTTTCTTACAAATATCTCAAAATAAATTTTAATTTCAATTTTAAACGATAGATGAAATGGATGAGATGGATGTGAAATTTATGCAAATACAACATGCCATATGAACGAAAGACATGAAAATATTTTTTGTGAATCACTGCCTTTCGAAACGGAATGACAACTCTTGGTAGAATAATATTTATTCTAGGACAGGTCGGTGAAGTGTTGCTCGTCCTGGATATACCACCTATTGGACTGTAAGTAATGAAAACAAATATTGGCGCATTTACGAAATGTTCTAATTCAAATATTGTGACAGAACTTATATAGCATCAGTCTTATCCAGTCGTAATTCATTTAAACAAATAAAGTTTTAAATCAACATGATATAACCCTAATATCGGATATCGAATTTAGTAACGTCTGCCCATACACGAACAGTTTATTTCAAGTTAGTTCTAAATTTTCAAGGAATTTTAGGCAGATTTTCCATTATGAACGGATATGCTTTAAACTATGAATTTAGACGGAAAACGCCAGTAATTCCTGTGAATACAGTTACTAAGAGTAATATAATATCTGGATACCTGGAAATTTCGTTATTTAATTTGTGGACAAGCTGGACATCAAACACGTGTTCATTCGACTTTCTGTCTCAATTGAATCGCAGTTTGTAAGACACCCCCTGGAAGAATTTGAACCAATAACTGACCTGCAAGAAAACAAGGACCGAATACCGTTGTACCTGGTCTGCGATGAAACTGGGGCATCAGCCAATGAACAACTAACTGAGGCTCTAGTACACATAGGATTGTGGAGACTAACTTGTTGTCAAATGAATCTGCGAAATTTCCGGGTCTCTACCAATATCTAATCTGACGTTTAATTCTTTATATGGAAATTTTTATATATAATACTTATACTTATTTTAATGAGTTTTGCAACATAACAGTTATTGTATTGCGACTATTGAGATAATGAGTACGAAAAATATGTACCGATTTACAAAAAACATTGGAATTGAATGACTCCTGGTTAATTTATGGGAGTAATAACTAAACATGAATGTAAAATACTAGTGTCAAATATTATACTGATATATTAAAATTTGAGGAGCATTATCATTGTCAATGTCCTCGTAAAGTTTCAGTAGAACAATTGAGACAGAGACAGACAGAGAGAGTGAGAAGGGGAGGAAGGAAAAAATTCGTAATGTAACTTTTTACTAAAAATAAAAAAATTTATTTTCGCAATCATTTCGAGCAATTTTCCAAAAATAGCTCTCAGTGAATATTTTTTCATTACCAGAAAAATTTGCTGGTCTTAAAAGAACTCAGTATTATTTAATTTTTTCCAACACGATACTTATCAATGAAAATGTCATTGTCACTTCAAAACAATGTCTGTTATTTATGTGCCAAAGTTCGTAGAACTTCCACCCTGGTATGGGCCGCGGTGGTGTAGTGGTTAGACTACTCGCCTCCCACCAAGACGAACCGGGTTCGACTCCCGGCGGGGTCGATCCCGGATTCTTGCTTGTGGGAATCGTGCCGGAATATGTGGCTAGTCAGCGGGCTTTCTCGGGGATTTCCCGTTTTCCCCGCCCATGCATTCTGACGCTGCTCTGCATTCACCTCACTTTACCCTCATTGGCTCTCGAGACCTTGGTGTTAGGAGCCACCAAAATTTCTCCTCTACACTCCACTCTACTCCACCAAGGTTCTACCGAGGTATCGAAGAAACATTAATAAAAAGTGACATTGCGTATTTTGCCTCCCTCTTTCACTTTCTCTCTCTCTCTCTCTCTCTCTCTGTGTGTGTCTATCTCCCACCCACGTCATGCTATCCGCCTAGATACGGAGTTAGCGAAGAAGAAAGGGTGGAGCTACGGGCGATGGCTGCACTCTCTTCAAACGCCTTGCATACCTCACCCTCAGGTCACCGAAGGAGATGGGCGAGAATTCTTCAAGCGTGCAACGTGTAACATGTGACCTCAAGTGGTGGCCCACCAGGTAATTTTAATATTATAAAGCTGAAGACTGGGATAGGATAAGTTACTTCAGACACCTACTCAAAAAAAAAATCAGCCTGGGATCAGAAAGCTTAGATTTTTAGTTAGAAGATCTCTTCAGCAAAAGGAGTAAAATCATTGCCTTCGGGAAGTAAAATTCCATTTTCAAACCCGCGGTGACAGCCATGTATTTTAATATTCATCTGCAATTTTTAATTTTTATACGTAGGTTGAATTCCCGGTTAGCCGGGATGCATAAAAGGAAAAGTAAAGATTGTGCAAACACTAATTTAAATGTAATTTCGTAATGTAACGTTTGTATGTAGGGCGTGTGGCTGATTGCTTCCTGGGAATTATGAAAATAACTTAATAATTAATAATCAAGCAAACATAAATTTCTTATCCAACTGAAAGTTGGAAAATTTTTTAATATTTCATACACGCGCAGAACACTTCCTAGTGTTCCTAAATCAAAATTCCGAGTACATTAACGTCAAAGTGTCTTAAATTTAATTTATCATGGTGTTAGTCTTTCTATATTATAGTATTTTTAATTGGTTTTAAATACCGATGATACTATGTGAAACATACGTAAATAATATTTTCAATCGTGGGAACAAAATATGATTTTACATATAGTAACGTAACACCTTTACTCAGACGTGTCTTCAATTGTTAATGCTAGTACAATTGCCTAAGGAAGTTACTTCGTGTAACACAACACCCGGTCTACGAGGAAGTAAGACATGGTATATCAATACATTCGGTTTGAGCCCTACAAAATAATAACTTAGGCATTTTTCAAATGATAAATAAAAAATTTTTAAATAAAATAGTTCTTATTATTTACAAATGTATCGATTCCTAGATGGTTGATCGTTTTACTCTTGATTTGACAAAGTCAGCCAGCTGCCTGACCTGCGAGAGGGGAGTGTGCAGAGGGGGTTGGGCTGCGGGAAGGGGGCGGTTGACGCTTTTCGTGATGGTTATGAGTCCTTTTTTTGGGTGTTAGGATGAGGGGGAATGATGGTTGAGCAAAGGAAAGGGGTATAGTGTTATATATTCCTCGATTTTTAGAATATTTTTTGTGACTTTTAACAATAATTGCCGGCGACGGGAGGGGGTGAGGGGTGAGGTGAGGGTGGTGTGATGAGCGAGGGGTAGGGTAGGGTAGTGGTATATGTTCTTAGATTTTTATTTTTTAGATTTTTGCAATTTTTATAATATTTGCCAGAGGGCTGTGGGAAGGTGGTGAGGTGAGCTTGGCTAAGGGTGCGGTGAGAGGTTGGTACAACGCCCCGCCCCCTCCCCAAATCTTTCAAATGGCTATAAAATTGCCTTTCGGAAGATCGCTTTTGCAATTTTCGGGCATGGGTCTTTTTTGAGTGAAGTACGGGACATTTAAAGGGAAAAAAGTCAAATTTTTAGTGAAAAAGACCAATATCAATGGGGAAAATGGTCGATTTTGATGGAAAGAAAGGAATATTTTGATTGAAAAACTAGAAAGTTTGAGGGGAAAACAGGAAATTTCAAGATGGCGGTGGATCCGCAGATTTGCATCCCCCAGCCCCTGCCTTGGAAGGAGCATTACCTATCTACTCTAAGCACTACGCATATTTACTAAACTTGCAGGACAGTTTACGAGGCACGAGTGGCATCATCCAGGTGGTTTCGAAATGACGGATATTCTTATAATTAAATACAACTTACGTAATTTAGAATACGTCGCTTCATTGATAACGTAAAATATTTCTGTATTGCTGTAGATATGTAATCTTTCTTTCACGAGCACTTGCGATTTTCAAAGATCTGAAGTCCATTTCATCTCTTTGCGAACAACAGCGAAAATAGCGAAAATACGCAAACCTGAAGTTCTATGCCAGTATTAAACATCGCAGTGAAAACTAGTTTTAAATCTGTATTTAATAGCTTCGTCTGATACTTACTACAATTACGTCAGTATTGTAATCAAACTTTTAAGCTGGCCAAAATCTTTGCACTGAAATTTATTTTCCTGGTAATATCATCAATGAACGAAGTGTTTGTGGTATTTTATTTTCTTTGGGCTTCTCTCAAAAACTGCGTTATAAATAATTGCATTACCAATTTTTGGTGAAATTTATGTGCTACTTTCTAATATTTCGTGCTGATTTAAAATTTTCGTAAATACTAGTATTGTGATTTAGCTGTTTACTTAAACCTACGACACAAATGTACAATCTGAACAGATGACGTATAAAAATGTGACATTAAACGTTTTGTAATATTTAAAATTTGAATATATTTTCATCTAATTAGCACTGCCAAACAAAACACGTTTAAAATCGGGTGACAAAATACACCTCAGAAAATATAATGTCGCTATAAACATAAATTGTCAGTAACTACCATCTAAAATAAAAAAGGAAATTTTGTTCTAACTGATTAAAATTAGACCTGCCATCAAATTTCTATGTTCCACCCCTGTCTCATTAAGGGCGCTGGTCAACGAAAAAGGTATTATTTTATATTTGTACGAAATGCTGTCCAACTTGTAGACATTACTCATGAGTACTATTTCTTCGCATAAAACAATAATATATTTAACAGAATTTTTTTTTTTCACGGTGACCAGTTAAAATTGCAATTTCAGTGTTTTGGCATGTACAAAATAATAATTAAAACTATCTCATTTTCCGAAATAAATTCATTTACATTGAAACAAGATATTATAAGTTACCTCAAGGAATCTTTAAAATCACGCAATGAAACGTTTTCGCAATTTTTTAATACGCACAATATAACGAAATTTGTGCATATTTTTTATTTTTAGCAGTCCATGATTTTTTGTAAAACAAGTTTTGCTAAGGGTACCTTAAAATTAACTGAGACGTGACATTTCAGTCGCCACTGTTAAATTTTCTGTAAATGTTTTCATTTATTTTATTTCGACATCCTTAAAAAAAATAGTGATTTTGACATGCCATGGTGCAAAAACTATGCGTTATAAAACTTTTTATGCAAGGAAAGAGTACTTGAAGTATGCTCTCTGTAAAGTGGGCACTTTTGAAAGCCCTGCTTAGGATCTATTTTTTTCCTTCATTGTGTACCCTTCCACCATATGTAAATTTAAGCTTGCCATGGACCACATCACTTTAGTAATGCGTTTGTCAGGTGTAACTCGGAAATCGCATGGTACTAATAAACAAATTCTTACACTTCCATGCAAGAAACGGACAAAAGCTAAATTCAATAAATGTACTGTCCAAACATATTAATGCCACACTTCTAGCACGACGTCATTGCATGGAACTATTTTCCACACCCAGTTGCCAACTTTACAGACAGAAAGCCATTCAATGTGTCCGTTGAAAAGCTCGCAGTAACGGGCAGTGATGTTTTCAAATGTTGATTTCAGAAGTGCTAACTTCATCTTTAACATGCTATATATGCAATTTCTACAAGATGAACGGGGTTTCGTACAAGTATAAACTAACGGTGAACCAAAACTCTTAATCTTCCAGGCTGGTCAGAGTGACGCTGTCCAGACCCAGGTATTGTCAACAACCAATCAGAGTTTCGTTCGCGACATTCTGTTTGGTTACCTCTAACGGGGGAAATGAAATATTTAATAACAGCACTTGCGCAGTGGAACATACAGAATTTCTTTCCCTGGGGATGGATACTTCTTAAAAACACAGAAATATTATCAAAAGATGTGACAAGCCCGTTCGCATTTTTTTTTCCACGTTAATTGTTACCTTAATATTTTCTATTTAAAAAGTAAAATTAAGCGAAATGAACAACATTATAGTTTCAATAGAGGCAATTTTTTGTCATGATAAATTATTTCACGGCCTCTGACAATGTATAACAGGATATTCTCACTTATACATTTGTTTCTTTGTTTTTACAATAATTTTCCTTGTTCCTATCTCTAAAATAAAGGAGCCGAAGGGGATGGGGGCGGATGCAACTGTTTATCCGCCCTCACTATACCGCTCAGCACTACAGAGAATGAATCTCAACCTATCAGACAACTGACTGCCGTAGGTTAATCACAAAAAAATAATTGTAAATTGACTGGTGAAGACCGTATGCGTCTTTCAAACGGAGCTGAATTCTGCGCGTTTGTCATGAAAGTTACCAAATTTAATTAATTGGGGGGGGGGAAACAATGAGTGTATTGATACGCAACCACTGGCTAATACGTTAGCGTAGTCATATTATTTCTTCGAAATGTATTGAATTTACCGCATTCATTTTACATATAATTCTGTGACATGTAAACATAAAAGGTTTCTTGGGATTTAGTGATGGGTTATTAAACAGTTTTTCATAATTATCATAAACGTATTTTTGTGTTAGTAACGCTAATTTAAACCGTTTCCTCGGAATCAATAAATAAATTGAAAACAACGTTTCGGAACGCCTTCAAAATGAAGACACTCGTTTCACTGGAGGTTATGGAGTAGTGTAAAGCAATGGGCTATACAGTAAACATGTGCATTTAAAAAGAACTTCGGGAGTAATGCATGTTACCTACCTATTTTATTTAATAAATCAATTACGTAAAAAAAATCGAAACTTTCTGAGATTTAAAAATATAATTTAAGGTACAATTTTCCTTTAAATTTTACGCCCTTATTAATATTTCACTGTTTAAAAATGTTTTATCCGCATTATTACGAAATTTAACAAAATAAAAACGGCAGTACTCATTAATTTTATAAAATGATATAATTTCATGACATCAGCATTATTCCAGTGGTTGCAGAGCTGTGTTCTTTAACATAAATCATCCATCTATGGAGTGATCAGTTTTATATTTAAAAAACTGTCGTTTGTGTATGTTTTCGTTTTTTTTTTTTTTTTTTTTTTTTTTTTGGGCGTTTTAAATCTGCAGCTGCCAAATGTCAGTGTTATTTCGTCACAACAAGCATAGGAATAAACTCATGCGCACAATTCCAATTTTAGGGTCTTCAGTCGCGTTTGTAGTTCACAGACAGCTCGCCAGGCGGCAGCACAGAGCCGTTCATTTTTTGGTCGCCGCGTCGCGCTGTTGTGGGCGGTGCTCATTCCGTCGCGGCAATCACTGTCGCTGCCGCCGTGTCGTTGTCGCCGTGTCGCGCTATTGTGATCAGTCTTTCGCAGGCTGGGAAACCGTGTCATCCCCGCCTCACGCCAGTCTGCGGCCGTTTCACGCTGGAACCTGCTGCTCGACGGAGTCTCTCATCGAACCAGGGGTGTCCAACCCGCCGTGCCCGGTCGGGGCCCGGGGTGGAGAGAGGAGTGGAGAGATTTGGGTCTTTAGAGCAGATGAGTGCGAAGCGAGGTGAGTGTGGAGTAGTGCCGGAATGCAAGGGAGGGGGAAACGGGAGATCCCCGAGAAAACCCGCCGACCACCGGCATCGTCCGGCGCGATTCCCACGTGTGAAAATCCGGGAGTTACACCGCCGGGAAGCGAACCCGGTCCGCCAAGGTAGGAGGCGAGTAGTTTGACCACTACGCAACCGCGGCCCCACTGAACTGGTGAACAGAGAATTTACAGCCACAGTTCATCTCTGAACAATTGCGGATACATAAGCAGAGGTGTATATATATAGGAGGGTATTATGTCGGAGATAAAAGGTATGTTGCAATAGTTTGGCATTTAACCATATTTTCCATACCTATCATCAATACCGTTACCTAATAGCCACGCCTCGCAGTCGGCCCGGAAACACTTGGATAACGTACAAAGAGCACATATTCTCAGTCATCCCGTGTGTTGGGATCGGAACATTACCAATTCAGCCTTTCGCCACAAGAGTACATAAAACACTCGAGAAGTGCGGCCCAGACTCGGATATGTAAATGTCACTTTTATATGCAATTTTCAATCATGTGACTCACTGTCAGTGAGGTTTCTGATTTCATTGTTTGAGTCCCGGTTACGCCCCTAATTTTTATAGCGTTTCTATAGTAGTTTTTATGTTTAGGCGGCTGAATGAAGTCAAAACGACAGGGTCAGTAATCGTGTTAATCAAATGTAAATTATGCTGTTTGTTATGTTGGAATGCATGCTATCAACATGAACATGTGCAATGTGTCAATATACCGATTAGGAGACAATATTTCTAAAATATCGCAAATGCGATATAGTCCAATGGTGTAGAGTAATATATGACATGGTGATATTAGCGATATGCGATATTAGACATAATCAATATTCGCTATACGCGATATTGACGATATGCGATATTAGATATATACTATGTTAGCAATATACGATATTAGCAATTTACTATATTAGCTATGTGCGATGTTGGCGATGTGCAATGATTGCGATATCAATATACCTAAGCGATGTTTGCTATATATTGGCATCGATTTTTAAAAAACTCTCTGAGAGCCATATATCGCACAGATACCGATACGGCAAATCTATCGTAACTTTATTGGAAAGTGGATATCGCACAATCCTTCCTACCAAGCATCCTGCAGAAAGCCTGTTAGATTTCACATATTTGTCAAACCGATTTCTGGAAAAGGTTCCCACTATTTGCTCACACAAGTTGGGCACTTAGCTGACGTCGTTTGCTAAGAAAACATTTCCTGCTCTTTGTCAGGAAATTATCCTTTTAAACTGACAACGATTCTAGTTGCCTGGAATTTGGGGGGGGGGCAGATAATTAAAACACGTGAATAACGACAGCTATCATAGGTTTCTCTCACAGAGAAATTGTAAAATTCTCTCGGGGAAGTATCCATCAAATCTGCTTTTAACTGAACGCCCTTTCTCAGCTTATTACCAGTGCGTCGTTAAACTGCTCGCTTGTAACAACTGCAAAGCGCGTGCGTTGACTCGCCTGCTCGAAGTTATCTTATTCCTTGCGTTCTCCGTTTACGAGACCAGTTCACAACGCGTCAGATGTGAAATGCATGTGTATCGCAACTGTTTTTATTATGATGTACACAGCGATGCGACCGTAGTTTAACGGCTCGTTTCAGTGCTTCATCTCGATGATTCTAGATGAGAAACACAGGAATGTCTCTACATCGTGCGTTTTACAACGTTCCCTGTTTTTTTAATATGAAACGACTAACGATTATAAAGTTTTACAACCACACATTTCCCAAGTTACGGATGGATGTATTTTAAAGAGCTATAAGGTATCTATCTCCCTTGTATAAATGACTAGTGTTTATATTATTACCGGTGGAAAACACGAGTTCAGATATACAATGTTGTTTTTAAATAAATGCCTGTGTGGGCAGAACTACAGTAAATCAACGCGAAACTGGAAATATCTGAGCCGTATGTTTTTTTTAGTCATTCGAAATATTTACATCCATTCAAAATATTTATTTATTTTGACTCCCATAAATGAAGTTTAAATATGACTTTAGCATCATGTTGCTATTTTACTTTAGACGTACCGTTACAAGTGATGTACATCATTTGTTGGCATCACCTAGTTACGGTACCATGAAATTTAATTACGATTCATCACTCTTATTACTACATGCAATTTCAAAGACCGCATAATGCCACGAAATTTATTACTTCACAAAGGCTTGCATTGTACCAATAATCACTTGCAACAAGAAGGATACCTGTTACCCTAATCATAAATGTATATTTAACTAAAGAATAAGATTATCACAAGTGGATAGAAACTTTCTCGTTCCTCTTCACTTTAACATGAACCAAAGTATTTTTGATACTGTAGAAAACAGAAACACCCTAAAAACAACAAGTATTGTGCGTTTGGTAAAGCAGTCCCTTTTTACATCACTTACCTATCAACGTCACTAAATACACGCATTTGCGTTTCAAGTGCAAGTATACTGTGAAGGTGTTAAATCACTGTAAGCGTCAAATAGCTAAATTTTTTATATTCTCTTCGGTGAGTTAAGTGAGTGGAGAGATTTAGGCGGCTCTTAACAGCGAGGTTTTGAGAGCCGATGAGGGTGAAGCGAGGTGAGTATGGAGCAGCGCCGGATTGAAGAGGGGCGGGGGAAACGGGAGACCAGCGACATCGCCCGACACGATTCCCACATGCGAAAATTCGGGAGGACCCCGCCGTGAATCGAACCCGGTTCGCCTGGGTGGGAGGCGAGTAATCTGACCACCACACCACTGCGACCACTATTCCCATCAGGGAACGGTTAGTTTTTTGGAACGTGATTTTCTTGAAGAGCATCAGCACTGGGCGGGTGAGCTCCCAAAATGCCCACCTCACTTTCGGAAACAACAGTTAATGCGGCTGCTAAGCGGTGCAAACAGGCAAAATGGGCTCTCCTCGCGAGGCAGTGATTACGACAGACGTAGGAAAATTGCGCCGTACGCCGTCGGCCGCGCCGCGAAGTGAGTTGTGGAAATTACTTAAGGCCGTCCGTAATTAAGGCCCTCGGACACCGCTGCGTAACTCGACGGGTAGAGAGCGACCGTTGCCGGTAATGACGGTATAGCTCCTACCAGATTTCCCCCTCCCGCCTGCCAATTACTGGTCATTACCTCTTCATTACTTCCAATTTACCACTTCTGTGCCTTTTATTTCCCGAACTGCGCCTGCTAACAGTTTCTTCCTTTCTATTTATACGCAACTGTGCACTCGGCGCTGGGAAAACGGTGTTCTCTGCTGAATTTATTTGCGTTTCACGTTGAAGGTAGCAAGCTACGTTAGCGAGAGTGGGGAAGCAATACGGTTGACCGCAGCAGGTTAACCAAACGCTCATAACATCTCAATTGACACAGAGCACAGTAACTGCTTAGTTTTGCTGGTGAAAGAGTAATAGAGTGACACCGTGTTTCGTTCTTTGAGACGAGTAGGTCCTCTTTATCTTCGTAAAAGCTGCTCACGGTAATCTCTAAGCCCTGCTTAAGATCTACTTGTATGCACATTGTGTATTCTTCCAACATTAGTACAGTTAGCATTGTCATGGGCTCTTACCACTTTATTCATGCATCGGTCAAGTGTAACTGTAAAATTAATATCAAAGTAATATTTTACAAATTTACTAATTGTTGCACCTCAATGCATTAAAAAACATAAAGCTCAATAAATTATTTCAGTTCTCGCAGATGTTCACTTATCACTTTTTATTTAAAGTAAAGCACGGAACTACTTTACCTCCGTTGTTACCAACTCTACTGGGCTCATGCCAGCCGGTGTGCCCGTTACAACAGACGTAAATAGGGGCAGTGACATTTTGCAAAGGTTGATTTCGAAAATGCTCACTTTACTGTGAACAATCTATAATTCACTGTACTGTAATTTTTCACACTAAATGATGTAAGAATTGGAGTTTAAGAGTATATATCATGTTCTAACAGTATCTTTAAATTACGTCATGTTTTGCTTCTGTTACTGTCGACATGTGTTTAACCATCACCAAAATTCAAAATGAACGTATGAAAATAAGGATGGAAGCCAGCGGAAGCGTAACGGTTTCATTTTGTCTGTCACTACGTACGAAAATGCGAGTGACAAGAATGAACTTAGAATAATTTCTTTCGAAAGTTTACGGTATACTTTGTATACCGGATGGCGGACTTCATGAACTCCAAGATATCAAGATATAGCGAAACAGGTCATCGTGACCAACATTTGGTTTTCATTCAAATGAAATAAAGACGAAATGATAGGAAAGCGGTCGAAATAAAAA
This sequence comes from Clitarchus hookeri, assembly GCA_002778355.1. Classification (NCBI taxonomy): domain Eukaryota; kingdom Metazoa; phylum Arthropoda; class Insecta; order Phasmatodea; family Phasmatidae; genus Clitarchus; species Clitarchus hookeri. The sequence continues at coordinate 170,291 of NQII01001294.1, forward strand.
TACGTATTTGAAAACAAAACAGATGGTGGCTTGGAGAAAAATTATTCAGATCAAGGTGTACGAAGAAGAAAGTTGTGACTCACAGTCGTGAAATAAAACCACGATATTTACAGAATAAAGAAACGAAGAGGATAATATTATCTGTATTCCGACACCAAAACAAATGAGCATGTATGTATCTGTATGTCCTAATGAAACATGCATACTCTCATTTCGCTCAGCTATACACGCGGCGGCACTGGATCAATGTGCGGCGCTTACAGTTTGGAAGCCGCGAGCGGAAGTGTATCCACTGATATCACGTTTTTTATTGGTGGTATTTCTTCATTAAGGTTCGTAGATTAATTATATACCGAGTACCACGTGAATGCTTTCGGGAAACTTTCAGAGTTCAAGATGGCGATACCTGCCATGCTGCTCGTCGAGGTACCACGTTAAGGTAATTGTTCCTTCGAGGCTCATTACCGTAAATAAATTTCGGAAACACAATTTTAAATGATAAATCATTATCTTTAAACTGTTTTGTGACAACGATTTTAACTTTATCTTTGTATTAATCCCAAAAAACACTACCATAAAGCTGAAATTCTTTACATGTAAATACCGTCCGAACGGCTGAGTAAACACTGTGGCAAACTTAAAGAGTATTCTAACGATAGGCAATTCNTTACATGTAAATACCGTCCGAACGGCTGAGTAAACACTGTGGCAAACTTAAAGAGTATTCTAACGATAGGCAATTCATAGGTGTTGGCACAGCCAAAAGTCCAAACGTTCTTATCAAAATCAGCAGTCGCGATAATGTGAGCTGAACATGGACGTTGCAAACAACACTTTAATTTACTTACGGAGGCAAGAAACCCTTTAGTTCCTCTCAACGTGCTTAAATAAAAAAATACTGCTTCGTAACGACAGTTAATTAATTAATGTTCACAACATCATCTCCACTCCTTAACAAATATTCTCCCCTACCCCCTAAAAATGCAATTGTCCACAAAAAAATTTTAATAGAAGAAAATTACATTTAAATATATTTTTCTTACAGGTTTCCTAATGAGGTAATTAAATGACCTCATAAAATAAAATAGAAAACTACGAGTGTTTCTTCAGGTAGAAAAATAATTGTGATAAAAAATTGAAACATTGATATAAATAGGAGAGCAACGAATTATAACTATTATTTCGTGCAGTCACGTGCATAGCAAAAGAAAAGAAGCAGAATTCCAAAACCAACTTAAAGAATATTCTAGTCTACAAGTTTAAGTGTCTTAAATCCTGTGTTTTAATATACACTGAGAAAAATGAAAAAAGGCCGATATGAAGCAAGAAAAATAATTGGCGAAGAAACTAAAGAAAAACAGTCACCAAGAATGCAACGATCAATAACTTAAACTTTCAATTTTATATAGCATTTAATTTTTGTACCGCAGATTAAAAGACTGTTCACGGTTAAGTCAGTACTTTTGAAATAAACCATTAAAAAATCTCACTGTCCCTACCTGCGTGTACCTTTAATGGGCGCACGTAGTGGTATGCGCGCAGTAAAGTTGGTAACGACGGCGGGGAAGTAGTTCCATGTCTCAGCGTTGAATTAAAAGTGTTCGGTAAACATTTTTCATTACTAAAGGGAGTTCACGATAAAGTTAGCACATTTGAAATCAACCTTGGAAAAAAGTCACTGCGCCTACCTGCATATATTTTAACGGCTGCACTGAGTGACATGAACACAATAAAGTTGGTAACGATGTATGGAAAGTAGTTCCACATCTTAACTAGGAATAAAAGGTGTTAGGTAACAATTTGCGGTAACTTAAATTTTTTCTTTCGATTTCTGTTTTTTTTTTTNTAACTAGGAATAAAAGGTGTTAGGTAACAATTTGCGGTAACTTAAATTTTTTCTTTCGATTTCTGTTTTTTTTTTTAATGCATAGAAGTGTAAAAATGAGCAGATTTGTGAAATATTTACTTTTCTAGTAATTTTAAATTTTNTTTTTTTTTTAATGCATAGAAGTGTAAAAATGAGCAGATTTGTGAAATATTTACTTTTCTAGTAATTTTAAATTTTTACTTGATCAGCGCATGAATAAAGTGATGAGGCCTATGGCAATGATAATTTCACATAAGGTGGAATAACACACAACGTGCATACAAGTAGATCTTAAGCAGAACTTTCAAAAGTGCTCATTTTACCATGAACAATGCAATAATTGCATATGCTGTTCATGGTAAAATGAGGACTTTCTTTATTTTTCTTTCTGATTTTTTAATGCATATAAGTGTATGGAATAGAAAATTAGTAAAATATCTACTTTTATAATAATTTTACACTTTCCCTTCGCTGACGCAGGAATGAAGTGATCAGGTCCATGGCAATGCTGATTTTAAATATGGCGGAATGATACACAATGTGCTTACAAGTAGATCTTGAGCAGAGTTTTCAAAAGTGCTCACTTTACCATGATCAACGTATACTCAAGAATGCTGAGGCTAAACAGTGGCTCATGCCGCGAAATCCAGCCGCATAGGCCAGCAAAATGACACGTGACTGAGCAGCAGAATGTCGGAACGCCGTTCGCACGTTGGCAACCGACTCGCCAGCCAGCAGCAATCCAGCCAATAGAGGACATTTCGCGGCAAACATTAGCCTGTCGGGCACAGTACCTGTCCCAAGAGCCTTCCGCAGCTAATCAGAATTGGTATGCCTGCATCAAAGAAAACCACCAAGCTATTACACCGCTGTGTACTCACGTACCCTGTGACGGTATTATTGAGAAATGAAAAAAAAAAACCAGATCGGTGGGGAACTGCATATATGCAACGCACACTGCAGAATTGTCGATCAGAGAAAATCTATAAAAGAACTAATTCTGGAAATTTGTAATAAACGGGGTGACGGATGGTCGTCACAGGTTAGAGTTGAAGTAATAGTAAGAGACTTGCACGTTGTTGATGGCAGGTGTATCATGCAGACTGCTGCAGTCAATTTATGGGGGAATTAGAAGCTGTTGCAGATAATCAAGCAAATCATGATGCCACAGAGCTAAATGGCCATGATAAATACTTCAAAGAACTTGTCTATCCATTGAATGCGGATTATTCTCGTATGTAGAGCTCATTTTACAACTACAAGCTGCACGAAGAAAGCGGAGGAAAAATATTAAGTCGCCGCAAACCCACGAAAGCATTAATCGCTACATTTCAGTATAAGATAGTTGTAACGTCCTCACGGAGTTCGTTTTCCGTAAAAAGGCCAACAGTGTTATCCGACTTCCACCTTATGGCATTAGGGAATATCTTATCAGACGAAGAATAATTCTTGATAAGAATTCCGTAACAACACGTGGCTTTGTTTTATTATTCTCAATCCTACAGACACGACAAGGGCTTTTGGTCATTCCCTAAGGGAACTCAATTTTCGCGGAAAGAGTTCCAGTCTATCTGTATTTAAAAGAAAGCTCTCGATCATATTAACTTCAGCCATTGGATGGCTTTGATTGCTACGCGTATTATGCACGTGCCTGCGACACACAGAAGTTTATCTCCGGAGTAACCTTATTGTGGTCGATTAGTCAAATATAGGATGTTCACGGTAAACTGAGCACTTTTTAAAGCCTTGTAGTATCTACTTGGATGCACATTATGTATTCCTCCACCATATGCACTGTAAGATCAACATTACCACGAGCCTGATTACTTTATTTTTGTGTCGTCCTAATAAAACCATGGACTTGTCATAACACTAAATATTTTTAATTTAGATCATTCTTACACTTATATTCATTAAAAACAAAAAAAAATACATATTGCAATTTCATTATTTACAGAGGTTTACCTAGCACTTTAAATTTAACGTTTAAGAACTGAATCTACTTTACCTCTGTCGTTACCAACTTTACTGGGCGCATGCCAGTCAATGAGTCCGTTAAGATATATGCAAGTAGAAGCAGTGACTTTTTCAAAGGTTAATTGTAAAAGCTCTAGGTTAGCCGCCAGCTGCCTATACCAAAATGTCATGCAAAGACAAGTTGTCGATAACCGGAGGCAAACTGCAGCTGTGCATGAAGTATATTAAAGTCAGCCAGCGTGGAATTATTTACGCGAAAATTAAGTGCCGCTAGTAATTCCGCATTCGCAGAATGAACAAACCCGTTCTCTACGTAAAGGCTGTTAACGGTAAAGTAAGCACTTTTGAAATCAACCATTGAAAAAAAAATCATATCCTATAACTGCACGTATACCACAGTTCACCAGTTCACACTGGCATGCAGGTTCCAGTTAAGTTGATATTGAATAAACTGATATAGTTATAACACCTGACTTTGTATTGAGAGAGTAATATATAAATTTATGGCTACTGAAGTTATAGCCCTTTAAATAACGTATTAATTTATAATTTCAAGAGTTGCAATCGATTAATATTTTGGTCGTTCTGCATTTATACAGATTTTACACTTGCTTCATTCACACAACCAATGAAATATGCATTCGGTGCTTAACAGAATTTGCGGAAACTATTAAAAAACCAGAGCTGTAGATAGGTCTACAAATCTCCTTATCCACTGGTGATAAACTGACTTCATTGGACAATGATCCTAGCTTTGTACATCCCTTTCTCTGCAACATTTTCACTCTAGTGGAAAAGGGACTGGGAGGGTTAAGGTTCTAATGTTATATACACTGTTTAGAGCGTTTTTTTTTCATATTACAAACACATTTATTTTTCTGAAAATGCCTTGGCTTCAATGGCAATGTTAAACTTTTATATTGGGGAAGGATACGAAACGAGAGTGAAAGGATGTCGTAAGCAAGAATTTCGATAGTGCTCAAAAAGCAGTGAACAGCCTACACTGTAAAAACTCTCTCTTTGCTGGAGAATACGTGATTTTTTACCGCAAAGAAAAAGTTGTTCAAGTATGAACCACAGCAATATAGGCCCAACATAAACATTATTTTTGTTTGATCTATACAGATTGTTTGGAAAACCAGTACCATAACTCATAGTTTCTTTGGACCAATAATAACACAAGAGCCCTATACACTTATATCTGGAAACGTATTTTTATATCAAATAATTGTGTTCGAAGATGCGGCATACAAAGCCTTAAGAACAAGGTGGTGCGATCATGCGTGTAGGACAAGTTGCATAGGAAGTAGGCGTGCGACGCTGCGTAATGTAATAATTCAGTGTCGCACGCCTACGAACTATGCGACTTGTCCTACATGCATGATAGCACCGCCTTGTCCTGCAGGTGTTGTACGCCTCAATTTTGAACACAGTTATTTGATTTGGAGAATCACTGCACTTCGGAATGACGTCAGACGTCTGCGGGAGGACTGTACTTGCTCAGGCGTAGTTCCGTAACTGCAAAATATATTGGCTTATGAATGTTTGCATCGGAACAACAGTTACGTACTGAAAACTACAATGTACGACAGAAAAACCTTGAATATCGCCTAAACGGCACCTTTGGTACGAAGTAACGTTTCTTTGCTGTGAACAGGAGAAGCTCAAAGAATGTTTGTTCCTCTGATATAAAGGAAAGTAATATTGCCATAAAACAAAAATGTACAAAGAATACATTTAGTAATACCAAACCTATGTTTCTGTAACCTTATATTTGAATTAAAGCAATATTGTGTTACTGTAAACGAAACAGTCTCAAAGGAATGGTCTTTTTCTTTGCCGTACAAAATACTGAATGGATTTTTTGTATAGAGTATGCTGCAGTTGGGTAATACAGGAAGTCGTGCAGGGACGTGGAGTACTAAGTACGAAGTACGAAGATTGGGGAGTGACTACTCACCTTGCAGCCCTCGCACGTGAACGCCCCGAAGTGGAAGCCAGCGGCCGGTTCCCCGCACACTCGACACAGCTGGTTCATCTGCACAAACAAAAAAAACACACACTTCAGTCATGTTCCACCGTCCCGTGCGTTTTGGTATTTGGAGAGGGAAAATACGGAGAAATAAAGGGCAGATAAATAATATCACGAGGCACATATTCCCCCAATAGCACAATCGGCTTGAATCAAGCTTGAATCAAGATTGTCGTATGAGACCTGTAATCTTGAATAAAACTTGTCATATGAGGCCTCTAACCTTGACTCAAGCTTGTCATATGAGGTCTGTAAGCTTGAATCAAGCTTGTCATATGAGGCCTCTAAGTTTTAATCAAGCTTGGAATATGATACCTGTAAGTTTGAATCAAGCTTGGCATATGATGCCTGTAAGTTTGGATCAAGTTTATCATATAAGGCCTGTAAGCTTGAATCAAGCGTGTCATATGAGGCCTCTAAGCTTGAATCAAGCTTATCATATGATGCCTGTAATCTTGAATCAAGCTTGTCATACGAGATATGTAAGCTTGAATCAAGCTTGTCATATGAGACCTGTAAGATTGAATCAAGCTTGTCATATGATGCCTGTAAGCTTGAATCAAGCTTGTCATATGAGGCCTGTAAGCTTGAATTAAGATTGACATATGAGGCCTGTAAGCTTGAATTAAGCTTGTTATGTAAGCCAACAAGATTGACTCAGGTTTGAATCACGCTAACTAGTCTTCACATGTCAAGCTTGTAGCTAGCCTTGGCAACCTACAAGCATAATTCAAACGATTTACAAGACTGCCATTAGCAAGTATGTGCCAGTTGTGAAGAATTTGGCCTGAATGAAGCTTCAATCACATATGACATGACAAACTTGCTCGGAACGGCAAATTCAAGTAAAATAACAAGCTTGCCGCAAGCATACATGCTATCTGGATTTCTCAGTAAAAGACTCACCGATTATTAATTTATCTTGCCTCTGTAAACAGACAAATTAGTTAAGTGCACTTAGAATCAGTATCTCAGTCCAAATAGTAAACCCTTTCAATCACAAATAAATTTAGAGTTGTAAAGTTTTGTTCCACACTGTACTAGCATCAGTATAAAATTCTTGCCATATATCGGAACCAATAAAATTTTATTTCTGCTTCATGTCATTGACAGCAGTTGTTTAAGAAACCAGGTAATGTAGTTTCCAACAACGAATGATAGGTCCCACTCGTGAGCAACTTACTTCATTGGACACTGCATTATGCTGTGTACATTGCAGATCACTATAAAGCCATTTCGTGTGTTAATTCGCAGTAGGGATGTTGAAAAACTACCGATATATCGAAATGACGATATATCGATATAAATCGTCGATAATCTCAACGATATTTTATCGAAAGCAATATGTTTTTTCCAGTTGTAAAAAATAAATATATATATTAATAAATAAATTCTCTTTTCATAAGTTCTGTTTTGAATTTTAAAAAATGAATTTAAAAATTACTGTTTTTAATTTGGCAACATGCACCAAAAACAGGCACCAAGCCTTTCTACAATTCCTCGTATCCTCAGTACGTATAATCCATGCAATTTTACATTAATTGTCAAGTCCTTAAATATATAAAAAATCTAAATACGATGTATCGAAAAATCGACATTTTTATCAATAAATCGTTTCGTAATACGATACTTTTATGAATAACTAATATAAATAATATCGTTTTTTTTTCGACATCAGCATCCGTAGTGCCCGGCAACCTGCTCGCCAGCTGGCAGCCGCGGCTAATAGCGAAATTTTCGCAGCACGCAATAGTCAATCAGACACTAGGCCCGTTCCCACATCCTCGCGCAGCCAATCAGTGAATGGGTACGCCTACATTGAAGCCATTTCGTTTCTGTGTTCTCATATTCTCTGTGATACTACCGCGCCTGATATTACATGTTGTAATGTGTGTAAAACAAAAATAAACCTGTTTTCAGTGGCGCTCAAATTAACACGTTCGGTCACACATTAATTTCTGAGTTCAAGTGTTGCAATCACGTAAATGTTTGGTATGCGATGTACTTGTGTTAAGCATCTTTCTCGCGACCATTGAACGGCGCTCTGCGTGCTCGACGATACTGGCATTAACTATGCTCGTCAAATAGGTGTAGAAAATTCCACAAATAATTTTAGCGACAAGGAAGACTGGGTGCTGGAGCATTTATGTACACAGTACCGGTCTTTTAAGTACAGTCTCGGAAACATCCGGATTCATTTAGCAGCAAGCTAGACTCCACAATCCTTTGTGAACTCAAGTCTCAGTTAGTTGTTCATTGCCTGATGCTCCCATTTTACCCCAGACCTGGGGCCACGGGATTTGGTCCTCTGTTTCCTTGCCTGTTTAGATACTGGCTCAATTTAGACCAGGGCGTTTTTAAAAATTGCGGTCCAGTTGAAAATAAACAAACGTCTGTCAAATGCACATGTGTTTGGAATCTAGCTTGTCCTCAAATAAATTAATGAAATTTCCGGGTCTACAGCAATAAGTATCGTTTTATTTACTACGTGTTAACGATCGTGGACACGATTACAGAACGTTTTAAGTAACATAATATGCAGAGAAATTGTTATTTTTTCTTTCTGGCAGGTGTTTTTCAATGGTTGACTTCAGTGGTGTTTGAAAAACGGCTAAACAGTATTAACCTACAGTATACCTATTCCTGCTTCACTCGTGAGCAATTTTTCATGAGACAGCTTGTTTCACCTGCCGTTTTAATGGCTTCGTGGTCTGACCCTCACAAACCTCCAGGTGCCCGTATTCATCCACTCTTTCTCTCATCAACTTCCTTTCTCGTTTTTTTTTTACCGTGCTTTACACAATTTCTTTACTCTAAAGCCCCTATCACTCTGTCAAATTTTTGCTTTCAAATACATTCGACGATAAAATTCGAAGACGAAATACGGTCATCAAATTTATCCTTCACCAAACTTTATCAAATAATCCTGAATATGTTTGAAAATGTGTCACACTGTCAATTTTTATTTACTGGAATCATATAATCTGAATTTGTATTTTTTAATTATTTTTAATGTGAGAAATGTAATGAATGCTGTGATTTATTTTCACTTCTTTACTGAAGTAAAAAATTTTATATCGAAGAAGTTCTTAATATTATGTGCAATATCCAATTAAAATAGCATTCATTATCAGACAGCTTCTGCATATATTAATTATCTGCATTACCCATTTCGTTTCCAGCAATTGTTCGTTATTTTAAATTTTAGAGATGTCCACTTACGAGGCACACGATTATGATTGGCTGACGGCGTCAAACATCAATAAAATTTCAGAACCGGTCTAATCTTCAAATGTTTGATGGAAACTGAAGCCATCCAACTTTTTCATACATATTACGGTAGCGTTTACGAGAGGCGAAATGGAGTCGCGGTTCCTTTGACATGGACGTACTTGCACGCTGATTGGCTGCGAGGCTCTAGATGTGGGCATCGTGTCTGAATAGCTACTGCGAGCTGCAGAATTTTAGTCTATTGGCTGGGCCGCCGGTTGGCAAGCAAGTTACCAGGCGCTGTTTGACAAACGTCGTTCCGACATGTTGGCGGTAAATTACGCCACTGTGTGTGTGTGTGTGTGTGTGTGTGTGCGTGGCTGGGGTTCGTGGAATAAGCGGCTATTTTACCTCTGTATTCTTAAATCTGCCAGGGCGATTTGTACTGTTAGCCAGTCACAAACGGCACGCTAACGTATTTGACAACTCATTTTCTCTCAAATAACTCGTGAATATTTTGTCAGGAAAATTTCGCGATTTAAATGAGCTTTAGACTAGACTCCAGGCTCGCGTGTATTTTCGAGCCTCAGCTTTCTGTTCATTGGCTGCTGCCGCAGTTTTACTTCGGACCAGGTGGAACGGGGTTCGGTGCTTGTTTCCTTGCAGGTCTGTTATTGGCTGAGATTTCAACTGGGCGTGTCTGATAAAGTATGAACCAATCTAAAACACAAGAGAATTAAACACGTATTTGAAGTCTAGCTTGTCTTAAAATGAATTAGCGAAATTTTTCAGTCCTTATATATGATCGATATATAATTAATGAATGTTGTTGTCTTGTCTCGTTTTACTTGCGGTTTACGTCGAATATATTTTGTTCACGATTTTCGGGCAATTATTCCTAACATTAATATTTTTAATTAAAAAAAACGACTGCAAATCGTTTGCCATATGTTTACGTGGACAATCTGTTGATATTAAACTGAAAAAATAAATAGGCCTGCACATAGCCTCATATTTGTTTTATAAGTAAGTTGTTTGTTAGTCATTCGGGAGGCAATATGTGGTGCAACTGTCAGAAATTAGCAAAAATTTTAAAATGTGTGTATCTTTTGTGTCTTGAAAAATCGTGAATTCTGGTGACTTTTTTAATAATTTCGTTACTAGAAATCGAATAACCATGAGCCATTAGTAATCATTTAAAAATGGTAAATGTTTTTACCAAATCTTTCAGAGGTAGCAGCCAGGAAGTAAATGCATAGCTTAATTTCTCGTTAATTGGCTGTAAGTAGATATGGAATCAGTAGCTCAAATAGTCCAGAGCGGCAGATAAATAGATCATGGCCTGTATCAAGACATATTTTTGGTATTCATCTTTAGTGATTTCGGGAAACCCAAAAAAAAAAAAAACGGAATCAAAATGGTTGGAGATCAAACCAAAATGTTTCAACGTGCGATTCAATATTGTTACTATTGCACCATCTCTCTCGGCGTGTACAGATATTTAATATATTTATTTCGGTTCGAATATTTAATAATAAGGTTTTGTAGGTCCTCTTGTCAAAATAATGTCAAAATATCCTTATAACATAACGTGTAACAAAGCACGAATTAAATACACCAAAGAACTTAAAACTAAAAATTACTAACATTCTGAAAGAAACCTGTGCTGAGAAGTTTCAGTTTGCGTATTTTTTGCAGTTATGATTTTTCGTCTGATATTTTAAACAAACGTATTGTTCTGGGTGACAACCTGTGGCTAGTACATACGTTATTATAGAGTTGCGGTATATTTAATGTAATGTTTAGCCTAAGCAATTAATTAATGAGCGTGCTCTCAGAATTCATTAACAAATGTAAAGTAAATATATCAGATAAGTTTTATAATAAAATTTAAAAACTTGGAAAGTTGTGTTTTTATTTTACTATGGGCAATAGAAGAAAAAAATACACAACTTAAACGGAGACTTATAAAAAAATCGCATTTAAACATTTTACTACCAACACAGAAATTATCAAAAGTAAAGTCAGTGTTGTACTTAGATTTTTACAATCTTTTCGTTATGATCATATACAATATAACATTCCCGATAAGCTGAGTAATATTGACAGTATACAAGTAGCAATGGTGAAATGTCGCAACAATGGCAAAACATGATGAACATATTTGCTTTTCAGAAGTGGTGAAAGAGTGCGAAAATTGAAATATTACGGCAAGCTTCGTGTATCACCGTTGAATTAGAGCAACGTAAAATGATTCGACAGCAGTCAAATGGTTAAACGATGCAGTGATAGTTCTCAGAAATAAGGAACGAAATTTTTACGATTTGGTACAAAATATGTTTGAAGGGTAGAGGGGCAAAAATATGAATGTCCGTATTTGCTAGTTTTGATTAAACTGCAATCGAAACTAAAAACTCTTTCCCTGGAAGTGTTACTTGCGATATTTGTAATTTCGAACTCTCATCTCCTTTAACCGTTATGCTTTGGCATGCTAACAGTACTGGTATTTCTCCATCAGACGACACCATAATCTCTGTAAAAAAAAATAGCCAATCATCCTTTTTACCCTGTACCCTTAATTTATATTCTCCCTTTCTAGCACAAATAAATTCAATCCTTCATCAAACCCAGATAAAAATAATGAGCGAAAATCAACAAGCTCCCAAACACATGCCACAACCTCTTGGACGTTCTCAACATAGGAAAATTACGGCGTTAGATTTTACAACAAACCAGATTAATATTTTCTCAGAGCTTCGTTTGTACCTGGGCTCGTACAATGCTCGCGTTCCTGCACGGAACAAATTAACAAAAGCGAAACCGTGCCTTGCGACTGCGGGCGCGAAGTTTATAAACCTGGGGGCGTGGCCCCGCGCTCGTAAAGCTTCGCTCGCCGGACAACTCCGTGCTTTATTGGCCACTGTTTCTCAGCTGCTCTCACCACAGGCCGTGCATTTGGATCCCGTGCAACGGACTCGTCGAAAACGTCCAGGCCGTCGGCGAATGCGATAGTAAATTGTTTTTTACACCTCTTCGCTTGATGCCGGGAAGTTTTCCGTTTACAAAACATAAATTTAAAATGTGGCGGTTGGCGACTTCTTCGCCTCGTTAGTATATCTGCTTTCTGGTCGACTCGCACCGAGAAAAAGGTTTTTGTCCAACCAAACGAAGTTTGTCGGGCACAACAAAATTAATTGTTTGTACAGGGACGGTAAAATATTTAGTTGTTGAAGCCGATATATTTTGTTGTTCTTATTTGGTTGCTGCAGGCGGAAATTTGGTTGGTGGAACTAAAGACTTGTTTGCCTCTCCACAAAGTGTACAAATAAATATTTCTGGTTTTAAGCTTTACTTTTATGTTTCCTTTTAAAAATTTTTATTAAGGTGTTTATACCATTATTAAGCATGATGAAACGCTCTAGCAAAAACTAATCATCACAAAAGAAACGCTCGAGCAGTATTGTAGAACGAAGGTTGAGTTGAGAGATTTGGGCGGCTCTTAACAACGAGGTCTTGAGAGACGATGAGGGTGAAATGAGGTGAGAATGGAGCACCGCCAGAATTCAAGGACGGGGGAAACGGGAAATCCCCGAGAAAACCTGCCAACCAGTGGAATCGTCTGGCATGATAGAAATAAGGCAATGAAGATGTGTGGCCAAACAAATACGCATACACATTTGATTCAACTATATATTTCGTTGACAGTCTAATTCCTGTTGTTTATTCAAAAGTGTATTTTGTTAGACGAAAAATAATAATTTTGTTGCTTTTCAAGTTTAGATTACTAGACAAAATATTTTGTTGTGGAAAATACATATATTTTTTTGATCTTATATAAACAAATATTCTGTTGGCTTTTCTCTCAGTGCAGCACGATAAAGTGAGTACATCAACGTTTGAAAAATGTCGCCGTCACTTCATTTATATTCTAACAGGCACACTGACTTGCATGCACCAAGTTAAGTTGGTAACGAGGGAGGTAAATACACAATGTGTATACAATATATTATGTTTGGCGAAAAAAAATTAGGACTGCCTTTATTCTACTTTCACCCAACCACGTATTTTGCGGTACATATAAAATCTAACATTATGATGGATTAATGAGTTTATCTATTTCGTGGTACCTACTTAATTTTCTGAAGCCCTGGTACAGTTCTACTTTCAGGCTACTATTGGCGTATCCTTCCGCAGCACGTATTCAAGTCTGGAAGAAGACGCAAAGGAGAGACCAATTACAGGCTGTTCAAGCTAGACACAGCTCTAGCGCGCATAAAAGTCTTACTTAATTGCAACACTTGAGCTTGAAAATGAACTTGGGACCGAGTGGGTTAAAAATAAAAATTCTGTGAAGCGTTCAACTTTGAATTTTCCCGGAGCCAGCGTATGTACCAGGTGCCACAAAGGAAACACGCATATTGTTCGGACCGGCTGTTTTTTTTTTTTTTTATCTGCGTTAGAAGTACAGACTACTTTTTTCTTTTTCGTTGCAGTAGCTCATCTGCGTAAGTGCAGTACCGCTCAAAAATTACTTCCTTACAACACAGTGATTAAGTAATGAGGAATCTGTGTAGGGATCAAAGCCCGGTCAGGTTTCTCCTCGCCCGGAACGAAAAATGATTAATGACTTGTGGCGGCTGTGAAGGCGCATTTCATATTCAGGAGGCTTCCCGCGGATCCTGACAAGCGGGTAAGTCAGTCGACGTCGGCTTGGGATGCGCGCGTCCGTCCGCGGGTGTCGTGATGGATCGCCGGGTTACCTCGGGGTCGTCCCATTCCCGTCGTGCCACAGCATTCCAGCCCCACTCCTCCCCCCTTGGAGGGGCCGTGGTGGCTGAGCGGTTAGACTGCTCACCTCCCACCAACGTTCGATCCCGGCCGGGTCGCTCACTGATTTTTGCAAGTGAGAAACTAGCCGGGACGATGCCGCTGGTCGGCGGGTTTTCTCGGTATCTCCCGTTTCCCCCTCCCGTCCGTGCATTCCGGCGCTGCTCCATTCTTCCCTCATTTCATCCTCATCGGCTCTCAAGACCTCGTTGTTAAGAGCCACCCGAATCTCTCAACTCGACGCCTTTCTCATCGGCTTCGATGGACAAGGCAGGCCAGCTCGGTTCCAGAGCAGCCGAGTTTGAACTCTTTTGGAACGGCTAAAGCCGATGTCACACTGTCAAATTTTCCCGTCAAACTGTTTTCAATAAGTTTGGTCAAATAAAGCTGCACAGTTCTGACGTCACCGAAACGTCATAAATGCCACCATAGTAAAAGTTGAATGCCTTCTGTTTCCATCAAAAATTTAGGTATTCGAACGGTTCTAAAATTTCTTTGATGTTTGACAGACCCAGCCAATCAGAATCTTGCATGACAAAAATGGCCTTTTCCAACGTCACGAAACTTTAAAATGGCGAACAGTTGCTGAAATAGAAATAAGGTTATGAAGATAATTAATTTATTAAGAACTCAAAGGAATTAAATTTCACTGTGCAGAAAATATCTCTAATAAATAAAATTTAAATTTTGTAGAAAAATTTGACAGTGTGGCGCATTTTCAAACACATTCAAGGTTATTAGATAAAATTTGTTGAAAGGAAAAATTTGATGGTCATATTTCGTCCTCAGATGTTGTCAAATGTATGTGAAAGCTAACATTTGATAGTGTGACAAGGTCTTAACAAAAATAATACTTCAAACACATACAAAATATATAGTACTTCGCAAAAGGCTCGAAAATTTCGCTAATTGTTTCGGTGACAGATTATAATTTAAAACCTATACCAGCGTGTTCTTTTCATGATTGGACCACAGGTGGTTAGACACACCCTGGACGGCCCTTCAGCAAGTAAATAAAGGAGAAATTTCGTGACTGTATCACGCGCAGACAAGTCGAATAAAAACGAAACCTCTCCCCATGTTAACAGCCAATGAATAAACAGTTGTGGCCCGGGTACGTAAAGATCTGAGAAATCTAAGCTGATACCAAAACAATTCGCTATGTGCCTCCATACGTCACACTTACGTCAAAGGTCTTTAATTTATGGTTTGGCCGTTTCGTTAAAGGAAAAAGAGAGGTCAGCTATTTTGCAACCAAAATACGAGTAATTATGGTAACAAACGTGGCGTTTTTCTGTTGAATATCTAACTTAGTAAAACGTAGAGCCATTAAAAAATCGTGAACATTTTTTGGGCAAATTACGTTGTAAAAACGATTTCTTTACTACAACATATAACTTGTTGCCGCTAAGAAAGAGTTGTTTGAATACGAACCACTGCAAAGTCGGCTTGTAACAAACATCACTTTTGTTTGATCTGTACAGCAATGGATATGATAACCTTGCGTTGTCGTTACAGTAGTTCGGTAGAAGTTCTTGTGGTACTGTCAGTTACACTGTAAAGAGAACTTGTGCCCTGAGGGCAGGAACACCTCCCCCCCCCCCCCCCCCCNACTTGTG
Organism: Clitarchus hookeri; assembly: GCA_002778355.1. NCBI lineage: Eukaryota > Metazoa > Arthropoda > Insecta > Phasmatodea > Phasmatidae > Clitarchus > Clitarchus hookeri. The sequence goes on from NQII01001294.1 coordinate 185,823, forward strand.
TGCAGATTACATTTGATAAGTAATTTATGTCAGGTAGTAACATGGGCCAGGGTATAATGCCACCTCTTGAAAGGAATTGAGGTTAGTGATTGGCATAATGACTGCACTCCAGAATTACATTAAAATAATACAGGAGGACTGTACATCTGCTCAGTTGCAGTTTCGTAACTGCAGAATATATTGGTTTATGTATGTTTGCGTCGGGACAACATTAGCCTACTGAAAATTACAGTGTACGACACAAAACCTTTAACATCGCTAAAATGTTACCTTTGGTACGAAGCAATTTTTCTTTATTGTGAGCAAAAACATCTCAGAGAAAGTTTATTTCTTGATTATTAAGGAAGGGATTATTTATCATAAAACAAAAAAGTATAAAGAAAACATTTACTAACAGCATCTATGTTTCACTAACCTTCTCTTATAAATTCAGTGATGTTGTGTTACTGTAAACAAAACAACCGTAAAGAAATGGTTTTCTTTGCCGTACAGATAATTTAATGGATTTTTAAAGTGTATTTTCGAGAACATTGCAGCGTTTTGATCCTTTCATGATTAAATGGCGCATTTTTGATCGAATTGGCAATTTGCAGAACAATCATGAATGCTCAATCTTCAGTGTCTCATGATTCTTACTGGCCCAGGGAAAAGGGAAAGCAAATTTATACACACATCAAAATTCTAATGAATGAAAAATATTTACATGTATACAGCATCTTGAAACCTATATGAAACAGTCAACATTTCCCGTGGTAAAGCATCGTCTCTACCAACACCAGTTATCTAATTTATTACTGTTCAAAAAAATATTTTTTTTCTTAACCAAAAGTAAAGATATTTAACTGAATATCTTTTATTTACTAGGATTCCAAATGAAATAATTGNTAAACAGTCAACATTTCCCGTGGTAAAGCATCGTCTCTACCAACACCAGTTATCTAATTTATTACTGTTAAAAAAATTATTTTTTTTCTTAACCAAAAGTAAAGATATTTAACTGAATATCTTTTATTTACTAGGATTCCAAATGAAATAATTGCATCAGTGATTTATTGAATTACGACTGAGCAGTAAGCAAGCGAGGTAGTTGATTCATTGCTTCAAGTTGTTCCGATACTATTTACGACTTTAGAAAGAACACAAATAAAAAGCATTATGACGTGTTGAATATTTATTTCAACCCTACAAACATTTGTAGTTAAACTTGTGTAGTGACATGACTGCGAGTTTCGGCAAAGTACTTTGTCAAATACCCCATGTGTAAATGTTTTTGTTCATAATGAACTGTAGATCGAATTCTGTAGGAAGTTCTCGTTCATTTGTTTCTGAGTTTTCACCAGTGGTATGCTGCAGGGTAACTTAGCTCCCACTTGTATGTCTTCCTTTTGTTACGTGCGACATTTCGTCTGCAACTTCTTCGATTTCCAAGAACCGGTGCGCTGACTACAAGGTAGTGAACCTCGCATTGTATAGCACCGGCTAAAAAATACCTGCCTTCGCATTATGCATACAAGTGTGCAAATTGCGTCTGGATTTTAAGTACGGGTGCGTCTGCTTTGACGTTATAATCTGAAGACAGTCTTAGCCTTCGTTACAGTTCCTGTTAGTTCCACCTGTGTTATTGCATGTCCGTCCAACTGATACGCACAACAAGACTTTGAACCAGTACTTAAGGGAGCTGCCTAGTGCGGAACTGACCGGGCAAAATGAGAGGGTTAAATGATTTTAGACGTGTCTCACATACCTTTCACTGTATCGCTTTCATACGATAAATGCTGTTGTGTCCTTTGAAGAGAATAACAATGCTACAAGAGAGCAAGTAGGAGTACATTTATAAGAGCTTGTATTTTTCTGTATTTATTGTGTCTATAAATCTGAATTTACCTTCAATTTTCAGGCCATCAAAAATTCTACAAAAAAACTTTATGTAGAAATGTGGCCCGGGTAAAGATGAATAGCGGTTTTCGTTTGAAAGCGATATTGTGAAAGGTGGCCGATGCACGCTTGAAATCACGCTTGAAACCCTATCCTTTTACTTCACCGGTCCCGCGTTACAATTTTGCACTGGGACAGAATGGTTTCGTGTGGCCGAGTCGAGCAGAAAATAGGGGCCGCGGTGTTGTAGTGGTTAGACTACTCACCTCCCACCCAGAAGAACCGAGTTCGATTATCGGCGGGGTCGCTCCCGGATTTTCGTATGCGGGAATCGTGCCGGACGATGCCGCTGGTCGGTGGGTTTTCTCGGGGATATCCCGTTTCCACCGTCCTTGCATTCCAACGCTGCCCCATACTCACCTCACTTCACCCTCATCGGTTCTCAATGCCTCGATGTTAAGAGCCGCGTCCTCTTTAACAACGAGGTCTTGATAGCCGATGGGGGTGAAATGAGGTGAGAATGGAGCAGCGCCGGAATGCAAGGGCAGGGGAAATGGGAGATCCCCGAGAAAACCCGCCGACCAGTGGCATCCTCCGGCACGATTCCCACTTGCGAAAGAGAGAGATAAGATTTAAATAAACGTGGGTCTGTCACAGAAAGTTTGAGACTTGCCCGCCCACCTTCCGGACTGGGACCACTCACCCACTACCCAGAAACAAGGCAGCTATTACACCCGTGACACAGAACAGGTAAGTTCACAGAAGTGAAACACCGTGGCGGTTCCTTTGATGTGGATTCGTTCGTTCGCTGATTGGCTGCGCGAGGCGCTGAAACGGTCCTCTTGACTGACTGGCCACTGCGTGCAGCGGAAGGTCCTCTATTGGCTGGGCTGCCGGCTGGCAAAGTAAGTTACCGGGCGCTGATTGGCGGACGGCGTTCAGTCGTGTTGATGGCCAGCGGCGTCGTTTCGCTGGCGTGTGCGCCTGGAGTTCGCGGTACACAGTAAAAGAAAATTCCGTACTTTTTACGTACAACTGTTCGGAAAGTAGTCACCAAAGATTTTCTTTGTAACCCTACAGCTGAAATAGTATATATTTACGACACATTATTTTAGAAAACATACAAAATTATTTACTTGGCTCAATGTTTATAATAAACTGTATAGTCTACAACACGTGCTTTTAAAATTCAGCATTAGGTTCATACATTCCACACTAAGGTTTTTGTGTGAAATTTACTTTAATTTTTTGTAGTGTTACAAAAATATCTTTGACAACTACTTTCCAAAATAATTACTTGTTCAAATGCAAAAAAAAAAAATTGGTTATTGTGAATAAGCAGCTGTTTTATCCTCTATATTATTTAGCATTCTGTGCCCGCGGGCTGACGTCAGCATCGGAACTGCAATTTAGTGGCTGATGTGTAAATGTAAACTAGGAAACAAACCAGGTACTGTAAAGATCAAACGCAAGCCTGCCTTTCAACTCTTCACCACCCGCCACTAAAAATATCTCGGCTCTAAATAAATGATCGATAAATCTCTGTCCCTCCGTCTTCAGTTCATGACCGTCCCTTTAGACAGAGACTTGGGAAGGCCATTGTTGGAGCAGGCTGCCTTAAAAGTCTTGTGGCCAATCGCCGGCTCCCGTGGCCGGCGTGTGGGCGCTTCTACGCGCGGGAATGCAGGGCGGAGGCTGCGGGTTGGAGTCCCCGACCAGCCACGGCTGTTAATTTTAGTTATATTGGCCTGCAGCCTGTCGCCAATATTTCACTGTCTTTGCATCAGTTGGGAGGACAGCAAGCTAGAACGCAATAAAAGAATATAAAATTTTGCGCGGTATATACGTACAGCGAAACTGATTTAACCTTTTCAACCCGTGTCCACGATATAGGACGTGTTGCGCACGACGACCATACATGGACGTCGTTGTACACAGCAAATATCAGCACCCTATGATTGCAGTTTCTCCCCTGTAGGTAAAATGATTTCTGTTAACTTTCGCACGGCCCTAATTTATGAATGGCTCATCCCATGTCTTCGAATACTGAGCACTGTTCAATGGTTGATAGCGAGAGGAATGGTCAATCAGCATAAGCAGTATTAATCGATTCCAGTGCGTAAAACCGCAAACCAGTGTTAAAATGGATTAGTACCCAGCTTTCATATTACAAGCTGACGTTTGTTTTAGACTTTTCACGGTCGATTGAGTACAATTGAAATCAACATTTTAAAAATGTCACTGCCCCTACCTGCGTATATTTCAATTGGCAATAAAGTTGATGACGAGAGAGGGAAAGTAGGTCAATGTCTTAGCGTTTAATTTAAAGTGTTATGTAACAACTTGTGAAAACTTAAATAATTCCATTTGCATTCTCTTTTTAATGCATTTAAATGTGAGAATTAACAAATCTTGTAAAATATTTCTTTTTCTAAAAATGTTACTGTTTCACTTCACCGACGCACAAATAAAGTGAGCAGGCACGTGGTAAAGCTAATTTTGCATAGGGTGGAGGAATACACAGAGCTCATAAAATTACTTCTAAAAGGGGGTTTCAAAAGTACTCAGTTTACGGTGACGAGCCTATAGAAGGATTTATGAACTTAATTAACCTATTCGGTCACACGCTATTTCCCCGAGTTCAAGTGCTGTAATTTACTTAATGTTTTGGTACGCGCCGTACTTGTGTTCGATATTTTTCTCACGGCCAGTGAAAAACGCGCTACATGCTCGATAATTTTGGCATTAACCACTCATGTCAGGTAGAAAATTCCACAAATCGGATTAGCCGCAATGAAGACTGGGCACTGATTTCTTGCTGTGTGCGGTACCTATTATAAATATCACTCATAAGTAACGTGTCTACTATTGTGGTCAGGGTGACTGGGTGGGTCAAGGGCTTCGCAGTTCTCTAGTCACTGGCTGCTGTCGTAGAACAAGTAGCGTGGGATTAGGTCTTGTAGGTCTCCCAACTCAATGTCTAGGTCTACTGACTCAATTTCTAGGTCTACTGACTCAATGTATATGTCTACTGACTCAATGTCTATGTCTACTGACTCAATGTCTATGTCTACTGACTCAATGTCTAGGTCGACTGACTCAATGTCTAGGTCTACTGACTCAATTTCTAGGTCTACTGACTCAATGTCATCCACTGGCGTGTTTCATAAACCGTGATGTAGTTGGGAAAGTGACTCTCAACCCCTAAACATATTATCTGGAGTATGCTCGTTCAACATCTGACATGTTGTAGAATACGTATAAGCGTGGTTGGTGCTGCGTAGGTCCAAAACGTCAGCACCGGTACTGACATTGCATTTTCCTGGGCAATGCTACTGGCTGCTGCCGAGACAGAACATATTTTATCAATGGTTGTTTCGTGTGCCAAGGATCAAAGGATGCTCATTCCATAGGCTACAAAGTGTCAGTTGCTATCAGAAATTCGTAAGAATTGTTTACATCAAAAATTTCCTCTTTTGCTACACATGAACTGAAAAAATTAACATTTGCCTTTAGGGGTTAATGTGGATCTTTTCCACGACTATTCGTGTTCCAAAACATTTTACTTGATATTCATTTCCGTGATTGGATGTTTTTAAATGTTTCGCGTATCGGATGTCTGCCCGCGAATCACGGGATTTCATTGTCGGAGAAACTTAATTATGATTCCCCCTGTCAGGTAGGAGAATGGCTTCTCACAAAGACACGGAGACGATAAATTAACCAAAGGAAAGTAGAAGGTAAATGCGTAGTATATCGAAGTCTAGCTTGCGTGAAAATCTTTTCGCTAAAAGCAGGTGGCTCTAGTTAATGTCTTACTTGTCCTTAAATGAATATTCGCGAAATTTCCCAGTCTGTAGATATATAATATAACCACAGAGTAGATAAGTGCACAGTAACGAGATTGCATGGAGGTTTCCTTTTATGAGGGCGTACACCTTCACTGATTGGCTGCGGGCGTCTCTGGAAACGGGACTTGTGCCTTATTGGCTACTGCATGTTGCGAAAGATTCCCTGTTGTTGAGTTGAGTTTAGAGATTTGGGCGTTTCCTAATTGAGAGCCGATGAGGGTGAAATGAGGTGAGAATGGAGCAGCGCCGGAATGCACGGGCGGGGAAACGGGAGATCCCGGATAAAACTCACTGACCAGCGACATCGTCGGGCACGATTCCCACTTGCGAAAATCCGGGAGTGACCCGGCCAGGGATTGCACCCGGTTCATCTAGGTGGGAGGCGGGCAGTCTAACTGCTCAGCCACCGCGGCCCTCTCAAAAGTGTACGAAAACCATTGTATAATAACCGTCAGTGAACTTATATCCTCAATAAATCAGTGTCTCCAGCAATGGCATTTGATATATTCAGTTTGGAACCAACCCGGCTCGAGAAACTCTTATCGCCAAGGTAACAGTCTTTAGAAAAACTAGCGATTTTAAGGCGATGTTTGAACGGAGTATGCTTTCTTGTTCTCTATGGACCTCAGTTTATTTGACATATTCTATGTGGCTGTAAGTAAGTAATGCATACATGGACAAGTGTAGCCGTTTTAGAGTCAAGTAAAAATGGTTAAAGACTTCCTACTACGAAAAACATACAATCGATAAAATTGTTTTGATAATAATTTTTATTTGAGGATTTTATAATTTATAATTCTTAATCATTCTCGAGCTATGTGGTTTCCAGAAATGTTTGAGTTAATTAAAGTCGATACGACCTAAAATAAATGTATCTTTAGGATTAATTATATACTCAATTTAAGACTCTAAGTATGGAAAAACTGCTGCTATCTCTAGGTCACCTGAGAACAAACACCCAGATTTTAGCCCAGTAGTTTTCTGCGAAATGGCCAAGCGAAGTTGGGCGGTGGTGACATGAAAAACTGCATTCACGTTCGAAAGTCTACTTGTTCGATTTCCTTTCCGGAAATCATAATTTCGGTTTCCCACTCTTTTCCGAAATTGCTTATGGCGAATGTTGGAATGGTTACTTTCTACAGGCCATAGCCTCTTCTATCCTTGATACTGATTTTCCGAATCAGTTCACTCTAAAAATATCCTTACAAATTTTTCTGGGCGGCAAAGAAACCCATTTTTAGAGGCTGTTTTGTTTACGCTAACACAATAAATATTCCTTTAATTCAAATAGAAGGTCGCATAAACATAGGTATGCTGTCAATGAATTTTTTTTACGTTTTTATTTTATGGCAACATTACCTTCCTTTGTAGCAAAGAAGTAAGCATTCTTTGAGTTTCTTTTGTTGACAGTAAAAAATAATACTTCACACCAAAAGTAACGGTTTAGCAATGTTAAAGATTTTCTGTCGGTTATTTGTTATTGTTGTACCGAGGCAAAAATTAATAAACCAATATATTCTACAGTTCCGAAACTGCAACTCAGCAAATTCACAGTCCTCCTTCAGGCGTTTAATTTTATTCTAAAGTGCAGTGGTTCTCCCGATCATTTGCTGGATTCCTCCCTCCTAGTGACATATTCTGGCTCATTTTACTATCTTGCATAACCTTCCTATGAAAGAAAAGTGGTGGTTTGGTGAAGAGCGTCAGATTAGTAACACAAGGGATGCGGGTTCGAGTCGCGGGGCCATCGTTGTTTTAACTTTTATTTTAGTGAATATAATGTTGGAAAATGTATATTATTTGCTCTTATATACTTATCAAAGTTTTTTCCAGAGCACGAATTTTCTTTACAATGTAACTGATATCACTACAAAGACGTCTTCTGAATTACTGTGACGACAATGCAAGGTTATCATAATCATTTCTACATGTATCAAACAAAAATAAGGTATTGCGGCAAATAAAGCGTTTCGCTGTGTGGTTTGCTCTCTGACCCCACTGTAGAAAGGACGTTGTTAATTGATAATTTAAAAAATGTGTTCAACGCAATTTTATGGGCTTGAGCATAGCAGCAAATCTTAATCCGTTTGTCCCCGAGTTCATTTAAACGTTTCAGTGAACAACGTGCTGCGTTCTCGGTGTCGCCAACATTGAACGTACACAAACGGGAGGGTGCAGAAACTCTCGCGAGTCAGATTACTCACAAGGAATACGCCCCAAGTACCAGACATTGATTCTTAACTGGTGTACAGTACCGGACAAAATTATTGTTCTTGCGCAACATGTCCTCGCCCGTGGATACAGCGACTAGACCCGTTGACATAGAACGTTTTGTTTCGAATAAGTGTTCTTAAAATGTTTAATAATTTCGTAGTTTTGGATAGATGCGTACACTCGTGACTTTAACCGTAAATAGGAAGTCATAGAATCAATAGCACTGCACGTGCTGGTGTACAATCTCGGGCGATAAAGCTAGACCAGAGGCGGTTTTGTTCCTAAACATCCGTCATGGTTAAATTAATTTGCAGCAGGTAGTTTGCTGTCCATTATAAGCGCGGTGATCCATCGTATTTAGCATTGCTGTTACCTTAAGTCTTCCTTAAAATTTTAGGAAGTCGGCAGATGTGGTGGAATATCAGTAGAAGGAATGCACGTAAATTCTCTTGTTTGCATATATAGAGCCCGAAAAATGTCTTAAAGTACTCGTAATTACTTGAATTCTGGGCAAAAGTCAACCGTTGTTAAAAATATGTCTAGTAAATTAGCACTCAAACTTAGTACCTTCTCCAAAATCTCTTTAAGTACACTTGTTTCATCACCTATAAACCTTGGTGGGGCCGCGGTGGTATGGTGGTCAGACTACTCGCCTCTCATCTAGATGAACCGGGTTCAGTTTCCGGTGGGGTCGCTCCTGGATTTTCGCACGTGGGAACCGTGTCGGACAAAGCCACTGGTCGGTGGGTTTTTTTCGGGGATCTTCCGTTTTCGGCGCTGCTCCATGCTCACCTCACTTCACCATCATCTGCTTTCAATACTTATATTTTCAGAGCAGCCTAACTCTCCACTCCACACACCCTTGACTGGAACATCAAGTACAAACCAGAGTTTTTTGAATTTATAGTGAAGAACAAAACATCACAACCCGGCACGCAAGAATACAAACTTTTCTGTTTTTATGTATAGTTAATGTTTAGTAGTAGCCAATATTTATTTTCTGCTGGCTACAATTTTTTAATGGACAATCATTTAAAACCCATGTCTTAAAATCGACAGAGCCTAGTAAATTATAAAATAATTTTGAATTAGGCCTGGGCTTAAATTTTTATAAGCAATTCCGACATAAGTAGTGTTTTGTACCTGCTAAACCTGGCGGTGCGACAAGTGAAGAACAGTTTAAAATAGCAAACAAAACGTCGGAACTGTTAAGGCAAGCTCAGTAAATTAATATTTGTAACGTGTATACTGTTTATATGAGTAAGTCCTAGCACAAACAAGACCTTCCGTTCTGCTATTATCTGCAGCAGCGGACAGCAAAAAATACATGCGCAATAGCCTTAAGGCGGTCGCCTAGTGACGGGTATGTTTGCGTGAGTGAGGCAAAGGCTGATGAAGCGTTACGGACAACGCCAACCGGCGTTTGTAAAGGGGTATCACCTCTACGTGCAAGGCACTGGCAGGCAGTCTTTCTATTGGCGACTTGCCTGAATGCAACTTTAAGCGGTGACCCTATAATTATATTCGACGCGACTCTGTATCAAAGTCCAATGTATGTATGCCTGTATCGTAGTTTCGCATGCATCCGGTGCGTATATTTTCAGATACATCAGTCCGAAAAAGTCGTTTTTGGATATGTTAGAGGGCATGAAAATAATGTTTCCAATGTGCGTGATGTCTTGAAAGTATAATTTCGTCATCGACCACTAATATGCTTTATTTTCGTTGGTAAACATATTAGCGGCACGTTTAATAGTTTCGTCAAAAATAGCTTTTTTTATAACACGCTGCAACGCATTTCAAGCGCCGGGTAGGTGACCGCCTTAATGTTTTAAAGAACTCGTAGCTCTTAATGAAAATGCAACTGTGGTTGGAATGCACGGCATTGCGAGAAAATTAACAATTACATGGAGAAACTAATGGCGTGGCAGTTACTTTTCATGTAGGACGTATCCATTCTGATTGGCTACGCGGGGCTTTGGGGACGGGCTTTGTGTGTGATCGGTTACCACTTGCTGCGAAAGGCTTCCTATTGGCTAGGCTGCCAGCTGGCGAACACGTTACCGCACCCTGATTGGCGAACGGCTTCCCGACATTTTACTAGCCAGTGGCGCCATTTTTCTGCCGTGTGCGGATGGAGTTTACGGTAGTATATAAGCAGTTATTTCGCCTGCGTGTTATTAATTACTCTGTGGCATTGCTTAGGGAAATCTGATTTACGCGGATAGGTTTTCATGACTATAGTTGCATTCAAAAACGATTTAGCTCAGATCTATTTTCGTAATTAAATGATTTTAATAGTTACGCGTATTAGTTTCTGCCTGCAAATTACAGAAATTTTGATAACAGGAGATAGATAATTATGATAGGCGCTGTAAAGTATGAAAATGCCTTCTCACAAATACACGTGGCTAGTAACAGAAGGTAAGGTAAGCTGTACGAAATCACGCCATATTTTAAAGCCTAACTTGCGTAGAAATCTTTTCTCTTATGTCACGTGTTCCTAAAAATACGCTCTCAATCCTGGCAGTCAAATGTTCAGCTGAAAGGCGGTCAGCGATCCGGTTTTCTCACGCTGCAATACGTTTGGGCTTCTAGCGTTCAGACTTGCAATGGTTTTCGCCAGATTTGTGAGCAACTCTTTCGATAATAATGCGTATCTGTCGACACATCTATAACTGTCATTTTGTACACTTAATTGGGATACAAGGAATGTATAGGGACAGCATCTGTTGAAAGTATAGTGCCTATTACAGTGTTCTTCACAACTTTGTCACATTTACTGACAATTAAGACAATCTGGAAGTGAATCACCTATATTCACATCTTCATGGCCCTCAGTTCTGTGGGTCTCTGTATTCCCATTTACGACTGTCTTTTTGATTCACACAGCACCGTATACGCTTACTTCATAGCCTATTTGCGGTTTCTTCGTGCTTTTTGAACTAAAACATTGAGAAATCACTCTGTGTGAGATACGTTTGGTTATTTCCTAAATACGTCATGTATTACAAACGTTTTGCACTTCTGTTGACATCAAAGTATTTAATTTTTGGTTGTACTGATATTAAACTTACATTTTATCTATAAATTATAATATGTAATTTATAATTTATATGAATAAAACTGAGAGAAAACAGATGTGTTGGTTATGCCCAGTAAGAAATAGTTCTCAAGCAAAATATTATTAAACTGAATGCGCATGAATGCGGTGGGTTGTCCCTTGGGTGTAATTTCTTAGACTTTGTTTGGCTTTGTATGCGTCAGGCGAAGGAATAGAATGGAAGTGTAACTTCATCAAGCTTCAGAAAATTTGGAAGTAATCATGAATGGACTATATAGACGACTGCGAAGTCTGCCATGATGCCTAACCAGTTCGCCAAATATTCGGTCTCTTAGGGTAAAGCCATTTTCACGGTCGCCCAGCCTAATGACCAGTTAGCTTGTTTTAATAATTTTAGCTACAAATTATATTGAATTATCTTTGGTATAAAGGTCGTAACACGACTAAGCAAGAGAAATATTTAAATTAATCGCATTTGTTCGTTTTTTGCTGCAATTAATGATTTTCTTTTGTGGGAGCAGTTAATATACATATATTTTTGTGGTTTAAGTTTCGCAGCTCAGCTTAATTGTTTTTATACATGCTATGAATATTATCAATAAATAAATGCCAGTTACATTTGTTCGTCTCTCAATATTGTTGCGATCTTATCTTACAGCTTCTTATGTCATTTCATGGGACTACACGCCTATAAACGAAAAAGGTTCTGTTCTTTCTCGCTTGTGTGTTACAGTCTCGTGAAAGATCTATTTTCTTCTTTCTTAATAGGGAATGGTAAACTCCTAAAAACACGTAATATGTAACATACATATTTTAATACAGTAAGAATATTTTATAAACATGGAACACTTAAAATAACTACGTTTATACCAGAGTCAGTTTTCATTCAGAAGTATTTCATCGCATAACTACTTTAGTATTCACAGTAGCTGGAATAATTTTTAGCAGAGCGTAGTTATTGTAAAAGTTATTCTTAAGAAGGACTTAAAAATTAATGTTACGTTTTAAATTAGGATCGCTGTTCCCGATATTTTGGTTGATTTATAAATAAAAAAATACTTCACTTAACTTGCGATAAGCAATGATTTGCACCGCTTAACCTAACTGAAATCAGCGTTCTCTTATAACTTCAGTATTTCGCGGACGACTTAAAGTCGGCTTCAGTGGAACGGAGTTAAAAGACTGAACCCTAACGTCTGCACGCACTTATGTCAACACAAAGAAAGATAACCTCAAAATGTAAAAAAATGAAAAGAGTTGGGCTTTTCCCACGTGATAAAAATACGTCGTTACCACTGAACATTCATTTTGTTAAAACTGACTATTTTTAATTTTTCTATGCTGTGTTGATAATTTTTCCTGTTTGCTACAGAACCTCTTGGCATTTGTAATTGTATGTATGTATGTAAAAATATTCAGAGAATATTTCAGGGTAGCTTAGTTTTTTTTAAATACTTTTTCTTGAAGGTGTATTATTATTTGACATATTACAATTTCTTCAGCTGTGTAGGAACACTTAATAATTATTGTTAATCATAATACTGCAACCCATAAAAATATTTGGAAATGACAAAAAAAAATATTTTTAGGGTATCCTTACAAACGCAATTACTTGTAAATCCCATTGTATGTTTTATCCTATAATATTTCATTTATAACTAATACGAATAAAGACAGGCAATAGGTGTGTTGGTAATGCCTAGTAGGAAATAGTTCTTATACGAAACGTTATTACACTTAGTGTGCACGAACGCGGGGCGTTGGCCCTCTGGTGTAATTTTCTAAGCTTTGTTTGCATTAGGTAGAGGAATATCCTGGGAAAACAACTTTAGCAGGGCTTCAGGAAAGTTGGAAGTAACCGTGAATTGAGAATAGAGTATAAACGTTGAGCTACATAAACGTATATTTTCTAAAACAATGTTTTGTATTTTTTTTTTAATTGTAAGCTTATAGTTACAAAAAAATCTCTGGCAACTAGTTACCAAATAATTCTTTGTGACAAGTACAGAGATGTTTCACTGTGTGCGACATAGAAGACTGACTCGTCTGCTACTAATTTAGTACCGATCGCAAAATGTTTACAGAATATTTTACACCCTATAATTTTTTTTCCATCTTGTCTTCGTGACAGTTTCTAGCCTGATTTTTCACTTGTGTATTAGAACCGTAATTGTAATATGGACATGATGAACCTCGCTAAAGTATTTGCTATAATATTGCCATTTTTTAAGATGAATAACACTCTAAAAAGTTTATTGTCGATACAACAATTTCTTATTGAACGTATGAATGAAATTTATCCTGACAAATTTTTTTTTGTGATGAACGCGAAATAATTTTAAGTCCATTTCAACTGTTTTTAGTCGCAACAAAGAGATAACTTCCTTTTTAATAAAAAAAATAAACAGTTTTGTAGCCTAATTATTTGGCTGCATAAAATATTCCACAGCGAGAATTTCGGCTATTTTTTTCATGTTTGTAAAAATGTTTTTGTACGTAATCTAACCTATGAAATAATCCGTTTCATATTGCTTGCTGATGTCACAAGGAGAAATTACACCAATAATTTGCACGTAATATAACAGTAACTCGGGCCACATTGAGAGACATCCAGATGTGACGTAGAATATTTAAAACTCAAAAAAGTTTTACACCACCGGGGTTCCTGAGTCTCGAGGTTGATCACAGCTCAAGAGATTGCATGGGATGAAATTTACACTGTCTATACAGAATAACACGTAAATCTTCGTGCGCAACCAATTACATGTGCTGCAAAATTTTTTTAGGAAGAGTATTTATGATGTATTTGGTATTCTAAATAAGGTTAATTAGAACGACTACCTCGCGAGTTAACGAACGCATAGTTTAAAAAAAAAAATCCTTTCAAGTGAAAACTTCGTGTTACTTTCGTGTAGATAAAGAAAAAATCACTTCGGTACGCACGACAATGAAAAAGGCGTGGCGTTGACTGCAAGAAAACGACGCCTTACGGTACTAACGACACGAAAAAGCGCTGGTATTACCGAACAAACAATGTCTTTGCTCTTAAACGTGTTGTTAGTAGTGCTAACAGCTAAAGCTAAAGATGGCACGGCCGCTCCAAACGCAACGACTGAAAACTGCTTTAGCACACACGCGCGCACACACACTACACAACGCCGGCCCACGCTGCCAGCCGAGCATGAAAATTCGCCCTGCACACAAACGTGCCGTGCGCCACGCCCACTTAGTAGCCGCCAGCTAAAACACGAATACATTTTTTGAAATAAAGTTTATCAAACAGCGATCTTATAAAAATGCTAAATACATGTGAGAGTATTTTTTAACACCTGTTGGGAAATTACATCATTTAAAAAAAAATAAGTTTAACGTTTATTAATTTTATAATCTTATTATATTCATATCAGTACCGCAGAGAAATTCCTTGGAAAAACAGAGCAAAGTCTCACCTGGACCTTGGCTTTCAATTCGGGGTATTAGAAAAGTTGACTATAGTCGAACTAAATATTGCAATGCGAAGATATTCAAAGACGTCAGCACCTATTATTATAAGTTCAAAAAAGGAAATTAATGAATAATTTTTTATAGTATTACGATGAGTGTTAGACATCAGTTCATTGCATTTACATAATTCATTTTTTTTTTTCAAATTTGTTTGACGCAGTAAATAAAGTTATAAACTTCAAAGTTGTGTTAAACTTTTAAAACATATTTCCTTTTTATTTTGCATAATCAAATTACAGAGACCCTATTAAAGAGACCATCATATCTTATTCCTAACTTTGTTTGAAAATTTTAATAATGTTATATACATTTTTTTTCTTAAGTAATTGAAAAACCCGCCTAACATGGTTGTGGTAAACCTCTTAGTTTAAGTACACTTCCTGGATATTTGAGGACGTTTAAAAAATTTTGCAAGGATAATTAAAAATTTTCAGGGATCCATAATTGCCTATTAAAAGCTGTTCAGACTGACAACAGGTAGTAATGTAATTTAAACGTAAAAATTTCGCATCTGGGGTTCTTACGCTTTTCCGTCGTGCCATTCCATTTAGTCAATGCCTTTAATAACCTCATTAATAATAACATGCAAAGCAAACTAATAGTTTTGAGAAAACCCCGTAATGAAACCACGTTTATGGATGTTATCAGAGGGTTATTCACTTCGCCTAATCTAAAGTTAGCGGGACAGTCACGCGAGGCACTCTTTTTATTGTGAAACATAGTTTTTGTGTTTATTTGTTCATAACTTTATTCACATGTCCATGCATACATATCCAAGCCTTTGCTAGTTTTGAACAATTTTTAAATAACTTAAACATAGAAGAATTAATCCTAAAAAAAATACGTTAAAGTTTGATTAATAAACACCAGTTCTGACATTACTTTTATAAAGATAAATTTTAACCAAAATTACAAAACGTGTGAAGACAAAGCGATTAACGCAACTCTATTTTTGAATATGTGTGTTGTGTGTATGTGTGTGTGTGTATATATATATATATATCCTTATAAAAACACTGCTCCACTGTACATACTAAGAACCTATTTTGGACAAACTAACTACACTCTAAGAAAAGTGATTCTCCACAATTTTACAGCATCAGTGTATGCGCCTATTGAGAATGTACCAATGGTAAATTGGCCACGTTTACGTAGTATCAACGCTAAATAAATCTATATTTTCAGCCTGGTATATGGTGAATTTACACTACTGTGTATAGGTTTGAAAATTATCATCACAATGAAGTGATTAACCAAAACGAATTGAGACGTGTCCAGAGTTCATTTATTTAAAGCTGAAATTTATATTTTACGTCTCACATTGAGAAAAAAATATAACTGTGTGACTTTAATATCTCTGGACTCTTAATATAGGTAGTCATCTGTGGTAACAGAGTATCAGCAAGGTTGACTTTGTATCGCTTTCCTAATTTAATTTAATTTGAAGTCTCGAAGAATCGCTGTACATTACCATGTTCGTTGTAAATAAAATTGTTACCCATTTAGTATACATTAAGGACAGCTTAAAGCCTTTGTTTTAAGAGTAAAATTATGGTGTAAATTTAGCCTTAATTGGTAAAAATTTACCCAAAATGAAGGCACAGCAATAAGATAAATTGTAAGATAAATTTCAATCAACTTTCTAAATTTCAATTGAAGTTTTGAAAATATAGTTCATTATTGGTTACGTCATTCAACTTTTCTGAAGCCCTGTTAAAGTTTCACTTTCAGTATATTCCTCCGACTTATGCAAAAAAAAACTTTACTATGTCTAGAAATAACACTAAAGGGACAATGTACCATAATTCGTGCGCGCTCAGTTTCATATTTTGCATGAGAACGATTTCTTACTAGGCATTACCAACACACCTATTTTCTCCCTGTTTTATTCATATTAATAAAGAGTGAAATTTTTATAATTTATAGATAAAATGTAAGTAAAAGTTAAATTTAATCAAAAACGAGATATTTTTGTGTTAACAGAAATATAAAACGCTTGTGATGCATGGAATATTAAGGAAGTGTGGGAAAACCGCGAATAGACAATATAGAACGATACGTGCCGAATTATCTTTATTATTTGGCGACGTGGCAGACTTGTTCTGTACTTACTCGAGCGCAATTCGTGATTTACCTGTGTGACCGCTTTACTGATCCTTGATTGTTCAACATCTGAGACTTTATCATTGGCGAAAAGAATAGCTGGAGCTAATCACACAAGTTGTCTGCCAATGGCAAAAGCAAAATAACATACAATAATTTGAAATTTTGTGTGACGCCAAATAACAAAGTGAATTTTGCAGCTCTCTAATGATACATAGTACAATTATTTGGCGTAACTTTGTACCAATTATGTGTAACATCGTGCCACTCATTGTTGTTTATTAGAAAGATTTTACACCCCCGCCTTAATATATGCTTTACTGCTAACTTTTTATTTACAAAAACATGGTAATGTGAAGGGATTCTTCAAACCTCCATTCAAAATAAAATTTAGGCAGGTGGTACAAAGTTGCCTTGATAATACAAAGTTACCCCGAATTACTAAAGAAAATGGACCATACCACAGGCTTGAAATATAGAAATGTTGAGCCCCGCTACTCCACAAAGTTTAGATATTCACTAAGCATTCGGTTCTTTCCTGAACAAACGTACGAAAGCTACCAACGAGTTATGGAACAGATATATACCTTTTATGATTTCTCTATACTCAATATAAATTATTGAAATTTGGCAACAAATTTCTTATAGTGTAGGTTGATGCAGCATTTAAATATTGTTTAACTGAATGGTAATACAAACGGAACTGTCAGTTATTATTCTTTCTGTAATTGTGTGTACAAACTTATTATGTAGTTCCTGCAGCGTATCACTCTCTTACAACAAACAAACCTTTAAGAGGAAAACTTCAACAATATTTGGTTTCTTCTCACAAATCAAGAACAACGAAGTAACATAAAATTCTGAAGTTAGTTCAGATTTGGATGTTGCTGCCCTGAAACCAAATCACTGAACAATATTTTATTTTGTAAATTTGTATATCGTAGAATTTTTTGTAGATTTACAAACTTTTGTAAAAAATACAGTATCATTTACAAGATTTATTTTTTTGAAAAGTTGCAAAAGCTGTATTTTTAATACATCTAGGAATGTTTGTAATGATGAAGAATCACTTTAAGTCGGGAAGTTAAAGTTTCAAACTGTTGTATTGTGTGATAATTATTTCATTTGAAACAAACTAATGTATAATACAAATAGCATGCTACGGAATAGTAATAATTTGAGTTGAAGGTAAAAAAAAATCCTGTCAATGTTCTTCACTGTAATTTTTTCCATTTTCATAGGAAGGTAAGCTCACACATTCACTCTGCTATGTGTATTCCTCCTACCATGTAATTTTAGTAACGAAGTTAACAGACTGTATTGATAATTTGTATGTTTGCAATGCCAATAACTGCCATCCCGTTGCAAACAATCGTTGAACAGTATATTATGCAATAATAACACTCCAACTGTGAAACTGTTCCATCCGCCTACAGACTTCAAGTAATTCTCAAGTGCAGTAGTTCTCTTAAATCACTAACGCTAATCCTTTCCTAGAGGTGATAATATGTTATTATCGCCCGAGTTAATATGAGCGAACAATACCACTTAAAGACATCCATAATGCGGAAATCGAAATGGCAGTGTGAAGTGCTTGCAAATGTAACATAAAGGAGTCTGGTTTGAGTCTCGGTATCGAAATGTGCTTCATTTTCCTGTGAAAACAATTAGAAAGTTATTTTCCTCCACGTAATTTATTGTTTCATTACAGTTGCTTCCGAAATGATAATAAAAATAATTTTTATTCCCACTTCTCAACCGTGTAAGTTGAAATACATGCCTTTAATTTATAATAGCACAAATATGTGTAATTGCAATTATTACGTAAAAAAATTTGTAGCTCTACAAAATAATTTTTTTCGGCAAATGGTTAAAAAAAAATTATTTTTTTTGTAAAAGTGCACAACTTTTTTGCAGTGTAGGGACACCTGATTTTCGTGTATAGGGTTCCTGTCTTGTATTTGAAAACACTTGACTCAGACTCACTTCCGCTGCTGGATGGTGTAAACCGCGTACACGTCGCACGTGTCTGCCCGCCAATCGCAGACGTTCAGCATCAGGTAAACAAATTCTGATTGGCTAGCTACATACAGTCTAACCTCGGTATCCTTCACACTTTTTGAATCAAACCTTCGAAAAAAAAAATCACCTCATGACGCGTTTTGGTTCTGTTAACAGAAAAGTATCTCAGTTTTGGCTATATTGAACGTTTACTTATATGTTGTCTGTAAATTGTGTTCCAATTATAATTAATACGAATAAAAGCAGAGAGGAAATAGGCGTGAGGTAATATCTAGTTGTAAATAGTTACCATGCTAAACATTATTAAATTGAGAGAGCGTAAATGATGTGCGTTGTTTCTTTGCAGTAACTTTCTAGGCTTCGTTTAACTTTATTTGCATGCGGTGGAGGAATAGCATAAAAATAGAACTTCAGCAGGGCTTCAGTAAAGTTAGAAGTAAGTGTGAATGAACTATAGTTTTATATTTTAATACATTTCTTGCCGAATTTATAACCGCTATAGCATACAAAAAAAATCGAATTCACCTTGGAAAATTCTAGAGCTACCAACTTTCTGCACTTAGTTAAGCTTTGTTTGCATGGAACGGAGGAATAGCGTAAAACTATATAGTTAGCAGTACTTCATAAAAGTTGGTAGTAACCATGAATCAGCTATATATTCTTGTTTTATTAAATTTCTTGCCGAATTTATAACCACTTACGCATATAAAGGAAAATGAAATTAACCTTAGAAAATTGTATAGCTACCAGCATTAAAATACTCCCTGCAGAGTAGCCCTTCATGTAACAAAAGAAACCTGCTTCTCATTACCTTTACTATGTGTTATCTATTGACTACGTGAATTTATACGATAAACTTAACAAGTAGCAATTTTTTTAAATAAATATAACTTACCGGAATAATTCGTGAATACCTATGTAAACAACTATATGTACCGGTAAGACTCACCTACTATCAAACTTACTAATATTTTTAAAAAAACACGTAATAGTTGCGTCATATTATTTGCCACACAATAAAAACTGTGTGAATGTAACTGCGGTTATTTACCCATTTTTTTAAGAGATAAGAATATTTTCATGAACGTGTAAACTTCTTACATTTGCAGAAGAAGTAATAGCAAAAGCTAAGGGGAAAAATAATATTGCAATAGTACTCAGATCTCGTGGAATTTGCTGGCACATCTTAGGAAGTTCAAACAAGGTATCTATAATAATTGCAGCTAAATGCCGATACTGAGAATTTTACTTTTCACCAACGACACAAGGTATGGTTTACAATCACCTATCTTCTTATCATAAGCCTTTAATTCCCGAAAGAAATATTTATGACTGCCCAGGTCAATTTGTGCAAACATTTTTTTCATTAGCAATGCCACAGCCGATAAATATATACGCCTTTCGAATTTAACTGACCTGTTTTTAAAGCCCTTATTAGAGTTTTGTTTTCTTATAATTTTAACCTTTTAATATATATTACATTTTGCATTTAAAAGGACTTCATAACTTTATTCGTGCGTGGATAAAGTTAAAAAGATATATTAGAGTGCAAATACGTCACCAATATGTCAATTCTTACTACTCGGCGCATAAAACAATATAAATAAAATTAATTAATCTTATCCAGGATTCACATATGTTTACCTAACATTTTTAATTCAACGTTAAAAAATGGAACTTCTTTCTTTCCATCGTTACCAACTTTACTGGACGTATGCCATTCGCTGTGCCCACGTGACATTTTCATAAGATTGATTTTAAAAGTGACACAACTGTGAACAGCGTTTACCATTTATTTAATGTCCTCACAGGAAATAAAAATTGAGAACTGCATTTTTTAAGACGCTGATATAGTTCATCACTAGTTTTTATTGCAGTGCTTAATAATTTTATGTTAATATGGAGTAAAGGAGGATGTCAAGCATGAGTTCGTGGCAGGGGATTTTTCCGAAAATCGAATTATAAAGTGCTATAACATACAGATGTAAAAGCTCCTTATAAATTTTTACCGATATTTGTTTTTTGGCAGTTACTTTCCAAAGTTTTTGCCAAAGTAAAAAAGGTGTTTTTTTTATTTATTTTTTTTTCCTTTGTTCGGCAAGTCAGAATCACTGCGTTCGATAAATTAAATGGCTGCCCGCTGTCGTCGCCATGGTCGCTTTCGCCCAGCAGAAGATGACTTTCGAAGGAGCAGCGAGCTGAAGGATTGTGAAACAGTAATGATAGCAGGTTCGTGACGGATGCAATGCGCCCGCTGCCCCTTTGCGTGCAACCACGACGAGTGGTGGCGCTCGCGCGGTCTTGGAGGAAACTGGATAACTTACAAACTGCAATCTCTGCTGCCGAGCCAACAGTACAAGATCCAGACGACCATTCCACGTTTTAGTTCGACTCAGATAATTTATCTGCACCGTCAAAACCTGACGAATATTACTGACCGCTGAAAAACTAATCATGGACAGCTTTTTTTTTTTTTTTTTGTATATCAAATGATTGTTGCGTTAGTAAAACAGCAAAAGGGCGAAATACGTAATCCTGAGGGAAAACTTATTAATCACTACACATATCTATAAATATATTTCATTGTACGTTTATGCCGGATATATGCAACGATAACACATTGGTGTTCCTCTGCCAAAATATTTAAAATTATACCTTTGAATGTCTGTGTGGTTTTTGTAATTATTTCACAGCATTTGGTTGATTGACTTAAAATGCATAATCGCGGAGACAAAGTTGATGTGTGCATTCCGCAAAATAAATACCAGTATGATTAAGGTTTCCTTGAGAACGTTTAGCTGGAAAATATTACTTTGCCAGTGAACATAACTGTAACTTTCGTGGGAAATAAACTACATTAAGCTTATCTGACGTGAATCATCTCCAAAATGTTTATTTCCTGCCGTAAAAATATCGTTGGTTTTAATGTTTCCATGTCTGGAAAAAAAATTCTTTAATATAAAATTTTATGTGTTCCATAATTCTTAAATTTACTGTAAAATAATAAATTCAAAAACATTCCATTCACACTCTCGCCAATTTTATGGTTTAAATGTTTTTTCTTCCCCCAGAAGTTGAAACAAAAGTTATGCCCTCGCATGGAATATATTTTATGTCTGGACAATAATTTAGTTCTGGATGAAGGCAGTATATATATAAGAATATTTCCTTTAATGACGGGAGTCTGAGAACGTAAAGCGTAACTGTTGTTTTTTCAGGAACAGAAATACCATCTGCACATCGTTACTTCCCGCTGTGAACTTAGTAATTCATTTAAGTTGTTAATTATCCTATTAGGACGATACAAATATTTTGCGAAAGTATTTCTCTAAAATTAATGCCTATCTTTTCTTCATGATTTTAATGCATCTTGCTTTGCTCGGCAGTTTATCTGTGCAAAAACATTGTTGCTACTCATTCTGACGCACAATCGTGATAGTGTATGATAATTACATTTTCTTCAGAAGACTAGACATTTTCTGTCGACGACTCAATTTACGAGTTTCACATAATTTTTAAAAGCCGTGTGGTTTTAAAATAATCTATTTTCGTTAACGAAGAAGTTGGTTCTCGTCATATTGTTGGCTTTTAGACCATCGTTCCGAGTTGTGTTCTTAAAATATTTGTGAATTTTTCTGAAAGTCCATAGGCATCTTTTTTTATGACTAATTATATTTACAAAACACTCTGAACTTTAGTACTCTGGATAAAATGCTGCTACAAGATTTTAACGAATAGATAAATATTTTAACTTTCTGAAGTCTTAACTAGAGGAGTTTCTTTCTATAACAGCATTAAAGTCTCATTCGTCTCGCAGAAATACTATCTTCAAATAATAATGTGATGCATCTTTATTGGCATTTTATATTACAATTATGAATACTTACATTTTGCTTTAGGCATTTCTGTGACGTTTAACACCATGCTATTAATTTGGTTTATGCACTCGTATCAAATAAAATTAATTAATTTTCGAACAAAGAAGTAATATATCTCAGTCAAAGGCAATCGAATTTTAAGTGACTCTCATTTTATATAATTTTCCACGTAATGAATTTATGTACTGAATTTTTATGATGTCCATGAAATTTTAATAACTATATTTCGTGTGCCTCATTCAACATCCCAGCCAACTTCAAGCCTTCATTGATTGTAAAGTTACAAAAATTTACTGTCTTATTTTATCATTTAGAAAGCTTTGTCAACTACTTTAATATCTGAAGTTTTTCCGTGTGCTTAGAATTGTATACTAAAGTTTTTATATTAGTTAGTTTTTCAGCCTAGCCGTTGAGAAAGATAAATACGAGAACCATACAAGAGCTATGCTTCGAAATGTGCTTGACTATATGTTCTGATTAATGACTTACAAGTTTAAATAGGGGATTGATTGACAGGAATGGGTAGATTAATTAATATTTTTCGTGCATTTATTATCAGGTTTCTGCACATTTATGAAATCATGATACTCCAAATGTTTTAATGCGTATAATTTGGAAACACAAATGTTAGTAGCGTTTTGCTTGAAGTTCAATTTTAAGGTGTCTATATAATTAACTCACGTAATAAACAATTGCAAAATTATTGCTCCTGTTTTTTCGAGTGATTATTGGAATTTAGTTAATTAAATATCAGTTTACAAAAATTATGCTTCGTGTTTTGAAGAAAAACAACTGTTATGTTACATGTGTCTTCATAACAGAATACAGTTCTGGTATTTTAAAAAATAGCTTTGTTCCGACAGTTATAGTTTTATCAACTACGGCATCACAAAAATTATTAAAATATCTTACCGTATTTTATTTTTCAGCTAGAAAGACAGGATAGATACCCATTCCAATAATTTATATTGTACCAGTAGTATAACCTCCATATGCATTATGGGTGCATTACGGTAAGGTTGTACGAAAACGCAAAGCAAATGCAGACGTAAGTAGCATACAGTTTACAAGGACGTTGTTCTGCTGTGGATAAAACTATCGATATAATTCATGAGAGTAATTGATTTCTATTGGTGTTTTCTGAAAAATATTCGCGGGCTTGTAGGTTGTTAGTGGTTAGGCCTACGTTTGCTTGGAGGAGTTACTCTACCCCGATCAGTTGAATGAATGGTCCGTTTGTGTACTTATTCAAGTCAGTTTACAGCTATCTTCGGAAGTTACTTAAGTATGACGAAAGAAATTTCACGAAATGCAGTATGCTAGAACATCTTGCTTGGTGTCATAATTTACGCTACAAATAATTAATTTTTAATATTTTCAACTATTAACATTTTACAAACCGAATAAAATAATGGTAAAATAAAATGGTAAAAGAATAGTTATTCATTCCAATCAGAAAGCAATATAAATTACTGCAGATGGGTAATTCGCAAATTATATTAATGAACAGTATATAAAAAGTACATATTCTGAAGTGTAAAACTGCCAACAGAACATATTTTCCAAAACTTTTTAGAGGCCTGTTACAAGAACCATCATTTTTCTACTTAGCATCGTTTTTAAACTTATAAAATTGCTACTACAACCGATTAAAAACTAACACATTGTAAAGTTTCCACGTAAACATTTCTTGCTTCTGGCTCAGTAAAATTATTTCCATTTTGATGCTACAAATCTGTGGTGCGTTATGGTGTGCAGTAAGAATGCGACAAGTGCTATATTGCACTAGAATTTCACACATAAAACTGACGAAGAAAATTTTTTTTTAATAATTGCAGCCAAACATAGTTAGTTGTTTCAACAAATTAATTTTCGCAGTCATATTATGACGACATAACCAAATCAGAAATATAGTTTGTTGGACGTAGAAACTCGTCAAGCTCAGCCAAAAATCTATTTTCTAATAGCAAGTTTGCATGTTTTTGCATCTGTTCAAATAAACATTATTTCGGTTCAAATACGCCTTATTCTCATTTCACAAAATGCGGTAATTTTCAAGTTTTGGTTCCATCGTTTTGAATCCACTTGGCGACGCCTTAAAACTGTAGTGCATACGAATACAATAATATATACAAATTACAAAACGTAGCAATGCCACTTCAACCCAATTAATTATGTGAGCTGAAAATTTGTCTGTAATCGCCTCTGCATAATTTTTAAATGCTTTAAGGAACACAATAATAAAAAAAATGAATACAGATTTTATTTTTAATAACGAAGATATATATCGGTGTAGAAAAATCTTGAGTTCCAACATCCTTTTAATTTCAGATGTGGCACGTTTCTCAAATGAATAAAAAACCACTTTTAAAAGTATATTTCTTTCAAATATAAATTACACTAAATTACTATCTTAAGGTATAGTTAGGCCCAACTGTTTCACGCGAAAATATCCCACGTACAGTTATACTGCAATACACGTTAGTTCAGAACCTATTTCGTGGTTGGATGAATTCAACTCTCACGTGTCTTAGGCGTCTGCCAGCCAATCGCCGACGTTCTACATAGGGACAATATAATGCTGATTGACCCAGTCGAGCAGTAAGTGTCTTCTCACACAGACACGTGAACATTACCTGAAGGAAATTATCAGGCGTACAAGTTGAAGTACAGTTTACGCATAAATCTTTTCGCGAAAAACAGGTGGCCCAATGTATAGTACATATCAACATTAAATTTCAACAGTTCCGACTTAACTGCCATATTAATCACTATATTAATAGCTGTCGCGAAAATGTCTTTTGCCCCTGCAATGTACCTTATTTTAGCTTATGTAACACTATCAATAAGATTTTCTGTTGCTCTACTGCAGTGGCAACAGCAAATTATAAAAATGTGATGTTCCAACAGCGGCCAGTAAATTCTGCTCACAGAAATAAATAGTAATGGTGCTGGTTTCTTAACCTCATACACTGCAGAATGTGGGCCATAATACAATATCAATTTTTAACTAACCCAGAAGGTAGTCTCTTTTATTGAAACAGTGTTTCTCACTATTTTAAGTACAAACTATTGGAAAATACGGTAACCTATGTGTTATTTGATTAATAATATTACAATCAGTTTATAGAGTTGGTTTGCGTTATTTTATTTACATTACAAATATTTTAAAACCACTTTTCACATTTTAACTTGTCCCTTATTCTCTATTAGTTTGAATAATCTTACCTATTTAATTTAGTAAAGAGCTGATGTTACAAGGAAAAGCACACGACCACCAAAAACCTCCCCCAGGCCTTAAATATAACATTTCCGTTCACTCAAAGCCATTTTTTTTACAGTAATTATAAGCAACATTTTCTCGTTCTCATAAGTGAACAAATTTATAACTAATGCATAATATAATTATGTACTGTTCGTTAATCATATATTGGCGGAAATGCGATCGCTAATAAAATTCAGGCCAACGCTTATGACTTCGTGATTAGACAAGTTGAGGAGTTGTACGTTGTAAGAAATTGTTCGCAAATTTACGACGCCAGTATAGGTTATAGGTGTAGCGAAAAATATATATTTTTTTAAATATTTTCCCTTCCCTTACCATTCCTCCAATTCATACTTGGTAGTTATCCGTGTTGAGGAAAAAATATAAATTCATAATTAAATCATAAAATTCGTGCGCTGATTGAGCTAAGCATATTTGGTACGCGTAACTGTTGGATTGTAAATTTCTCAACCTGCACTGCATGTTTGGTAATAACAAAGAAGTTATACAATCAAGCAGACAGCTAAATTATTGTAATTGGTGTATAGATTTAACGATCCTCGGCGTAAGCAAGACAGTTTAGTTGGCTTCGCTGCGGCTTTTGTGGAGATACATTTCCCTCCCTTGCTCGATTGTANCATATTTGGTACGCGTAACTGTTGGATTGTAAATTTCTCAACCTGCACTGCATGTTTGGTAATAACAAATAAATTATACAACCAAGCAAACAGCTAAATTATTGTAATTGGTGTATAGTTAACGATCCTCGGTGTAAGCAAGACAGTTTAGTTTGCTTCGCTGCGCCTTTGGGGGGATAAATTTCCCTCCCTTACTCGATTGTACAGGCTTGGATCAAATTGTTATTAATCTGTCTTTAGGACCAGTCCTCTATTCTCTGCAAAATAATCTGTGACCCGTCTACAAGTGAGTTACAAAGTACAAGAGCTGGAAAGTCAAATAAACATCCTTAAGTTACCGATTCTTAGCCGCTGTTAGTGAATTTTCGTAGTTAATAAACTGACTCCGATGGTGTATTTACACTCTAAAACTTAATCAGTTATTTTAATAAGTATAGTTATTTTACTGAATCTTTACTTATTGAACTACCAGAGAATCAGTAGAATGCACTGAGGTTTTCCTGCCAGAGCAATTTACTAGGAATTAGTAGAAATCACTATTTATTCAGTGAATACGAGCAACTAAAATGATCAGTAGAACTCTACTCATTCAAGTGGAGCAGTTTCAACAGATCTCACTCATTGATTTCGAGCAGATTAATATGCTTTGATTCTAGAGTGTATTTATACCTAAACTTCTAGTGTCAGCTTTAAAAATCATGGGTATTCAAAAATATTCAAAAATATATGCTCGATTGGCAATATGAAATATGTTCTGCAATATCTTTAAAACGTATTTTCATACAAACTGCAGTTTTTTTTTATAGAGAAAACCTGTTAATAATTCTAAATTCACCATCGAAAATCACATATTTCTGTGGTCAAACGTATACAATTTCTTTTGTTTTGCTTTTGAAATTGATCCACAGTTTATTTGGTAATCCGGGAAAAAATATGAGTGTTTAACAAATTTCGCAATACGAAGAGAGTCAAATTATGTAGAAACTAATAAAATTCAATGTTTGACCTCGCAAAGTGGCAGCCGAAAATAAAGAAATTACAGAGATTCTAGAATACCTATGACTATAAATCCCAGCCAGTGAGACACGTGGACTACATTATTTTCATTTCATAACCATCCTAAGTTTATAGCAAATAAATTTATCTTGAATCCTTTTTACACGTTAGGGAATATTCTACAAGTAATCCAAACAGGTATCACTCATGAAATTGTTCCTCATTGCAATTGCGATATCGCAATATTTTAGTGTGAATTATTACTCTCGATATTTACTTTTATATTGCATGCGCATCATTCTGGCGGAACACAATTGAAACTAGCATTACAAGTAAAAATAAATGCGTAATTAATTAGATACTGTTATTACATCATTTTTCCGTTAGAAAAATACTCTCCAGTTTTGAACATTTGCCAATTTTTACTTTTACTTACCTTTAGTCGCTACAGTTTCTACTATAAAAATAAACAAACAAAATTAAATTCACTCCCGACTGAGTGGTAAGATTTAAGTATCATTACAGCAACACATAAAAAAGTCATTTCATAGATTATTACAAGAAGACGGGTATATTAAGAAACATATTAATATAATGTAATTATAAAACACAGACTTATGTAAATTGTAGTATTTACTGTTTCGTGTGAAGCTGACGTTGAAACTAGCCAAGGAAAAAAAAATATAATTATTCGCTGCAGGGACTTAATTTCTTTCTCTGTCTCTTCTTTGTGGAGGCGAGAGAGTTTCTCGCTCTGATCGTTTACCTGGCATATTTTCTTCAAAACAAATGAATGACTAAGCAGCATGAGTGGAAATTGCTTTTTCCGCCTTAAACCAGTCACGTGCAGTATACGATTACTTGTGTGCAACAGTATTTGGTTTTAAAAACACTTCGAAAAAATATGTAGCCTAAATCAATATACAAACCAATGTAAAAATAAATTCCGGTAGAAAATCTCGAAATTTTGAGGCAAGACGCTCTCTCGCACTTGCAAATTTTTCTTGACCGAGTTTCTGTTTCGAAATTTTATTTCTGTAATTTACAACTGCTTTGAGAAAAGAGTAAACGTTTGAGAGAAACAAAGTCCTGTTAAAATATGGACAATAGTCAGAACACGCTAGTCCTGGTACAGAAAAAACTGTTCCTTCAACAAAATAGTTTCNCTGTTAAAATATGGACAATAGTCAGAACACGCTAGTCCTGGTACAGAAAAAACTGTTCCTTCAACAAAATAGTTTCAGAATTAAGTCGATCGTTCTTGAAACAATTTTAAGTGTTCAGTGGAAAAGAGGCACATGCCACTAAACCATACTTTTACCAGAAAGAGGAGATTGTGTAAATTTCATAAACAATGTATCATAAACGAGGGATTTTGTTCAGCTTATTTACAGGAAACGGGTACGGGCTACATGGTCAGAGCTCATAATTATGTCACGGCCTGCGTGTTGATAAAGATGAAGAGTTGATTTAGATAAGGACCTGTCTCCGTTAAAAAAACTTTTCTTTAGAGGAGAAACATGTTTGTTTCANGATGAAGAGTTGATTTAGATAAGGACCTGTCTCCGTTAAAAAAACTTTTCTTTAGAGGAGAAACATGTTTGTTTCACAGTCGAAAATAACATGAGAATTTTAAAAAATGTTATTATTTCATAAATATTAGTTATACATGTGGGAACTAAACGTAGGCCTATAATATAAAATAACTTTAATAAATACATTTTATAAACAAAATTTTAACCACGGCAAACATATTTTTTAATAAAAAAAATTCAGANAATAACTTTAATAAATACATTTTATAAACAAAATTTTAACCACGGCAAACATATTTTTTAATAAAAAAAATTCAGATGAGCTTTTATCCAGAGCCACCCTTCAGATATCGCAAAAACACCAGTCATGTGGCATGGGCTTTTTTTTCCACTAGGCCCCTCTAATTATAACTGCAATAAACTATTAGAATATTTTGAAGCTAGAACAGAAGCTGGGCTGCTGTTACTCTGAAACCCGATTACAGAGTGTTTTGTCGTCACTTCACCGATTATTATTTTTCCTCCACTTTGAATTGCCTTTACTACGAAAGGACAAACGAACTGGAAAAGAGCATGCTGTTCCTACTTAAAAAAAAGACAGTTACTCCAAAAAAAAAAAGTTTCAGCAATATTTCGATCGTTCTCGCAACAACTGTAACTGTAATAAAGTAATGTTTTGACGCTGGTATAGAATAATCGTTGTTTCTACCCTGAAACTCGATTACAGACCGTTCTGTTGCCACTTCAAAAATTATTATTGTTTTTTTTTTCCCAGTGCAACTGGCCTTTACTGTGAGATGACATAGGATCATGACATAAATATATTTGTTTTTGCGTGTAAGCTAGTGGAAATTAAGACGGGAAAGGGGGGGGCGGACTCCGCAGATAACATACAAATGCAGATGACAAACAGCCGCTTATACCGCGTCGTCAGGCTGGCGTTACTGGCCGGCAAAATGTTGGAACGCCGTTCGCCAATCAACGCCTGGTAACCTACCCGCCAGCCGGCAGCCCAACCAATAAGGGAACCTTTCGCAGCATGAAGTAGCCAATCGGACGCAAGTCCCGTTCCCAGAGCTTCGCTCAGAGAATGGGTTCTCCCGCGCCAAATTAACCCTTTCATTCCCTATTGTATAAAATTGTCTACATGTTGCAAATGAAGGTTATGTTTGACTGTTATTGTACACCGCGAGGCTCAGTGCACAACGGTCTTCCCGTTTAAGTAACTGATTTGTAATCCGTGCTACTTATCTACGTTTTGACTGGTTCATATCACTGATCACCTAACACAAAGCCTACAACTTAAGGCTGTTGCCTGGTTTGAAAGCAGCGACAATTTGGTATAGCAAAATTGCTAATTAAATTCGGTTTTTTGAAGCCAACTCCGAAGATATAAACTTGAAACAAAAACCTGTCAGTGAGAAATGATGCTCTCAAGCTCCGTATCAACTCAAATATAACAATTTGTTTTTCAGTAATTTTTTTATTTAATTATTAAGTCTTCTTATTTTTCCAGGAAACAGACTATACATTAATGTTACAAAACGCTTCGATAGCAAAGAAGCACATATTTTTCTGCTGAAAAAGTCCCCGGCGGTATATATCTATCTTTAACAGGAACACCAAAAAAGCTGAATTTAATTAATATGTATTCCCCTATAGCGAATTCTCACTGCTTACAAGCCAGGCAACAGTCTTAATAGTTGTGTTAAGGTTTGTTCTACTCAGGTTGGGAAGATCAATGCTTTTAGTTTGGCAACTAAAATTTTCGCCACTAGGTAAGCGCTAGTGTCACATGTGTATCAGATTTTCTCTATCTTCTACATTAAAAAACAGAAGAAGTGCAATAATCTGAATTCAGATTAAAGATAACTTCATAACTAAGTAAAATCTTTATTTTTTATTGTTTACGTACCTTAAAATTTTAATTAAATTGACATCTTTGGAACACTGCGTACCTAGCAGCGGGAATTTTATCTATGTCATACTCTCCCGTAAGAAAACTCGCTTTGTTCTTAACTTGAGTAGAATTAACCCTAGTTGTATTAATGAAACAAGTTCCTTGCTAACTTTCATACCAGCACGCGTCAAATATTTTCCTATTTGCAACGCCAGAAACTATAAACTTATGTGGGAATGAAAGGGTTAATTATAATGTAATTTCGTCTGTGGGCCCGGACGTGGCTAGAGACAAGGGGTGGAGGGTGGATGGGGGAGGGGGGAGACTCACCACGTCTGTGGACGCCGTCGTGGTGGACGACGTCGCGGCGTGTCCCCACCACCGCCCCGCTGCCGCAGATTCGCCGCCGTCCATAGGATAGCCGCCGCGTCGACGAGATACACCGGCCGCAGCATCACTGCTGGACAGCGAGGTGCCGCCGTCGGACTCGAAGCCAGGACGCCGCTCACATCACCTTCCGCCACGCACACACACGCGACGCCACACACACGCGTCCAGGAGGCAAAGAAAAATACCACGCACTTCTTCCCTCGTCCCCTTCCTTCCCCACTTCACCCTGGGTTGCCGACGCAACACGCACGAAGAAGATCTCCCCTCTGGAGGGAGGGGTAGCCCGCAGCCGAGGATGATCTGCGACGGGTTCGCCGGCCGACGTCCGGGGCAGAGTGTCGCGTCGCGGCGATCCTCCCGCCAAGGTCGCCGAAGACGCCGGGCTCACCCCCCGTGAGACCCGGGGCNGTCGCGGCGATCCTCCCGCCAAGGTCGCCGAAGACGCCGGGCTCACCCCCCGTGAGACCCGGGGCGACGAAGCAGCTATCGGTCTCTTCCTCTCTCTCCAGCCCCCGCGTCAGGCCACGGGATGTCTCCGGCTATCCCCCGGACGCGATCATCTTCTGGGACCCCCTACGAACATGAGGCGCCCTCTTGCACGACCGCTCGCTCGCGCGTGTGTGTGTACGTGTGTGTGTATATGTGTGTGCGTCCGTGAGGTGAAGAGGAGGCCTTCCATCCTCCTTCACCTGGTGCGATGTTGTTCCACGTATCCCCCCTCCCTTCTTCGCGGCGTTTTTATTCTTCCATTTCCCCGGCTATAGCCGCCTCTCTCTCTGTCGCACTTCGCCAGCGCATCTGCCGCGGCCTTCTTTCTCTTTCTCGCGAGGTGCCTTCGTCAGCTGGTCCAGATGATGCTGCGAGGGTACTCCTCCCCCGCTGGGAACGGTATNTCTGTCGCACTTCGCCAGCGCATCTGCCGCGGCCTTCTTTCTCTTTCTCGCGAGGTGCCTTCGTCAGCTGGTCCAGATGATGCTGCGAGGGTACTCCTCCCCCGCTGGGAACGGTATAACCGCATCTTTCTCCTTCCCGCCCACCAGATCTGGCGGAGGGGGGAAGACGTTCTCGCGCTTCGCCGCCAGAGCGCAGCACACTCCGGGTCGCGCCCGGCGAATCTGCAATACGGGAGACTTCAACGGCCGAGCGCATGAACCAGCCAAGTCTCTCTTCGCACGCCTGGAAAAACAATCGCATACTTAAGGCACAATAAATTAGAAGCTACGGTATATTTTTACTTGTAGTAACATATTTAAAATCAATGTTTTCCCTGTTAGTTATTCCCTAAAAATTATTAATACCTTTCTGTGAGTGACCGCCTAGTTAGTCTGCTAGAGTAATATAAAATGCAAAACACATTGAAAATATTGATACTTACTTTCCTAATATCATATAGTTTTATATTTAAATACTGATTACGTGGTAGGCAATGTTAGAATATAATGAATTTATTGTCATTGCAATCAGTCCGACAGTTCTAAATTTCTAGCTATTACACTTTAAGCCCGAATCAGTGATATCAATGAGGGAAATAGCATTCATTCACTGAAAGTCAGTTGATAAGCCACTGCCGACTGGTAAATCGACGAAATTAACTGGGAACAAGTGACTTATAGCAGTGGGATTGTCAAAATTCAGTGGGAATCATAAATAAATAAGTTAAATTCAGCCGTCATATTAATTAGTTATCAGGGACTGATTTTCAGTCTCTCAACTTTCACTATTTCCACTTATTTGGCTAAATGTTCACTGTTTCAGATTTATAGTGTATTGATTAATTTGTTTTGGAATTTTTCATTTGGAAGAAATTGTTGAAAACCATTCCGAGAATTTTCTGTGTGGTAGTTTTTTTGCAGGTTTTCCACTAAAGTAACTCTTGGGAAGTGTTCCACGGCGACAAATGGGCTGCAAAAATTTCTGCATTTTTTATAAAAACATTTTAGAGACTAGTTGCCAATTTATTATTATTTTTTTAACTACTAGAACATCAGAGCAAATTTTACAAGTTTTTATTGAGAAAAGTGTAAAAATAAATGTTATTTTCGACGTGAAATTACTGTACACGTGAAATTGGTTATAAACATGGAGATACTTAAATTATTTCGTATGTTTTGTAAAACAGAGAATCGTATATGTGTAATATTTGACACGCAGCGATACAATAATAATTTAGTAACGAGTTTCCAAACAACTGTTCGTAAAAGTACAAGACATTTTATTGTGTAGGATAGAGTTCGTTTTATATTGTTTTAATAATTTAAAATGTCTTGATTGGTTCCTTATTTCTTCTTATTTCTGCCCTATGCAAAAAAAAAAAGCATTGCCTTCTACGTAATTATTAGCATTGAAGCTCCGCCAATAAACACTGTGAAATTGTTAAAAAAAAAACAAATATAAAGTCCACGTATACATAAATACATTAGTATATCACTGGAGATATTTGTTATGGTAAAGGCTGGTCATAATCAATTAAGCACTTTTGAAATCAAATTTTGAAAAATGCCACTTCCTACACCTATACATACAATTTAACAGGCAAACTGACCGGCATGCACCCAGTAAAGTTGGTAATAATGGCGGGAAAGTAGTTCCATGTTATAAATTCTAATTAAAAGTGTTAGGTAAACGCATATATGAATTTATTGAATTTAACAATTTCAAATTTGTAATACCTTTACTTTTCTGGTAATTTCAAATTTTCACTTGTAGCCTATGGCACATGAATAAAGTGAGCAAGCACTTGTCAATGTTAATTTTACATATGGTGTAATAATGCACCTCTTGCACACAAGCA
>NQII01001294.1:219887-243657 GCA_002778355.1 Clitarchus hookeri
AACAGTTACCGTGTAACCTGAAGTTTGATTCATAAAAGAGAAAAATAAATTGTGGACTACCGTATGCAGAAAAACATACGTTGAAATTTCTGAAGTTCTTCAAAATAAAATATGGACAAATTGTCGGAAGAAGGATCTATGTTACTCCGAAGTTTTGCAATTGTATGTGCAGCTCAATAATTTGTTTTGTATGTTATGCAAACAATGCTTAGTCGACAGAAATTGTCTTGTAACACTACGAAAAAAGAAAGGCAGTTTCTTTACAACACACTTTCATGAAACATACAAAATGTATTATGTATCTTCATGTTTATATTAAGTATGAAGTCAAAGGTATTTGCTGGTTAAAATCTATTATTAGTGTTACCCACTCAACAATTATGTATTGTAAAATGCACTCTAATTTACCTGTGTTACAAAAAATAACCTAACAATTAGTTCACAAATAGCTGTTTGTAAAAACACACAAAATATTTTTCAGCGTGCAGCAGTCAGCCATGATTTTTGTTCAACAAGTAAAGAATTTCCTTTCTCTTTTTGAAGCTGTATAGTTTCATGTTTGAGTTATTTCAGCGTTTTGCGCATACTCTCACGCGGAAAATACTAAGAGAAATAAGACGAAATATCTGCCAAATATATTATGGAATATTTGCAGTGTGATGCTCTCCTTCCCCTCGGTTGAAGTCTTTTACAAGTTTACGTAAGAAAACGTATGTAGAATTAGGTGAGTGAGAGGGCGAAGAGATTTGGACGGCTCTTAACAGCGAGGTCTTGGGAGCCGATGAGGGGCGATTAAGGTGAGTATGGAGCAGCGCCGAAATGAAGGGAAGGGGGAAACGGGAGATCCCGAGAAAACCCGCTGACCAGCGGCATAGTCCATGTAGAAATAAGTCATTTCTCTACAGATCATAAGCATAAATCGGGCGGGCAGTTATGTTTGATTATGTTTGTCGTGTAGTGTACTATTTCCCGCTGGGTAGGGACTAATATCTCTAGATTTGGCCACTGCAACGGAGGAAATTTAAGTACCAAGCCTGTATGATATAGGATGTTAATAATAAATAACCCCCAGAGTTCTGTCACGTTTGACTTAAATTACGAAAACACGGACCACACACGAAGCTCTTAACCGACGCAGACGGTTTATCATACAATGCAAGGTCCTGATAAGANCACGGACCACACGCGAAGCTCTTAACCGACGCAGACGGTTTCTCATACAATGCAAGGTCCTGATAATAACGTAGCAGGCATTTCCAACGGCCATCACTATAGCCCGGAGTACAGACTTCAAACGCTTGTTCTTTTCTCCTACTACTGTGATTGGACAGCGGTTATCTATACACGCCCCGTTTGACTGTGTACCAGTAATAAGCAGGAAGCAGTAGTGTAAGTGGGCTATTAGTCCTGTACGAAGGCCTCACTTGTTCACAACAGCCAATAAGGAAACGACAGTGTCTCGAGTGTATATAGAACTGTCAAGCCTAGCCTGCAGTCACGTCAATCCGTGAAATACGCGAGGCTGCCTTCACAAACTGTACGAAAAGTTGTAACTGTACAACTAGCAAACACACCAAGAAAATTACATCCAGAAGTTTACACTCACGCCGTCTTAAGAAAGGAAAATTTTACAGAACCTTAAGTAACACAGGTGTGAAACTATGTTTTACATTCTACGGCCTTCTTTTTCAGAGTAAATTGCAATAAACAGTGATGTGTATTTTCAACACGTTTGAAGCGAGAAATTTGTCTTCCATTTGTTACTCAACGTGCCTATGTTTCAAAAAAACTTTCTATGACGTCACAGGACGTAATTTATTCGAACTAAAAGCGTGGAATGTCAGAGTTGTCAATATTGCAACAATGAACCTTTCCCGTGTAGCTGACCAAATTCTGAGCTTTACGGGAGTGGCGTGGAAGGGTTTGGGCGGCTCTTTACAACGAGGGTCTTGAGAGCCGATGAAAGTGAGTATGGTCTGATGCCTGAGTGTAAGGGCTGGGGAAACAGGAGATTCCCGAGAAAACCCGCCTACCAGCCGCATCAGGGACGATTCCCACCTGCAAAAATTCGGGAGGCGATCCCGCTGGGAATCGAACCCGGTTCGCCTTGGTGTCTCGGCTTTACTGATTCGCTAAGTGTTGGTATTCACTTTCGGTACTGTTGAATATGTGTCATTTTCAAATAAACTAATAATTTAACGACTTCGACCAAATTATTNGTATTCACTTTCGGTACTGTTGAATATGTGTCATTTTCAAATAAACTAATAATTTAACGACTTCGACCAAATTATGGATTGAATCATTACGAAAGGGTGCAAACCACCACAAAAGTAGTTTACCTCACTATTTATTTCACTTCCCAACTCTANGATTGAATCATTACGAAAGGGTGCAAACCACCACAAAAGTAGTTTACCTCACTATTTATTTCACTTCCCAACTCTACAGCCGTACATTTATAATTATGCAGTAGTGCTCCTTGGGGAGAATATTAGGTATAGTTACAAACTCTCGAGAAACTTTAAAATGTTCTAAACCTGAACATAAGTCATGAAGTCAGTTTGCTGACGGCTGTGACGTAAGAAACTGAAAGCGTGCTAATATTTGAACACGTCTTTGCCCGTGCCGGCATGTCTCTCCGAGAGAGCAAACACCGCTGACGAAGGTCGGAACACTGACTGGCGCGTGTTTTAGCCTGAGGGTCGTTGAGTGCTTATTGTCCATTCATGGTTACCTCCGACTTTTCTGAAGCCCTGCTTAAGATCTACTTCCAGGATATTCCTCCGCCTCATTCAAACAAAAGTTTACCTAGTCAAGAAAATCACACCAAAGGGTCAACGAACCGCATTCGTGCGCACTCGGTGTAGTAATATTTTGCATAAGAACTATTTTATTAGAATTTACCAACACACCTGTTTTCTCCCGGTTTTTATTCACAGTTATAAATTAAACATTGTAATTTATAAATAGAATATAAGTAAAAGTTAAATTTAACCGAAAATAAGATATTTTTATAATAACGCATGTATAAAACACTTGTGATACACGGTATATTCAGCAAAAAAANTTAACCGAAAATAAGATATTTTTATAATAACGCATGTATAAAACACTTGTGATACACGGTATATTCAGCAAAAAAACCAAGCGCGTCATGCATTGGTTGATTTTTCAAAGGTTTGACGCAAAAAGTGTGAAGAAACCGCGAATAGACTATAACCATCGTCATACTAGTTCGCCGGGACCCTCATTTCATAGTCACGAAGTACTTAGGCATGCAGATGTTAAACAGCCGCTTGTTCCGNGTTCGCCGGGACCCTCATTTCATAGTCACGAAGTACTCAGGCATGCAGATGTTAAACAGCCGCTTGTTCGGCAAACTCTAGTTGCACAAGCCACCAAAATGGCGCCACTGGTCACAAACATGCCGAAACGCCGTCCGCCAACCATCGCTTGGCAACCTACTTGCCGGCAGCCTATCCAGTAGAGAATCTTCTGCAGCACACTGCAGCCAATCAGATGCAATTCCCGTTCCCTCAGCCTAGCGTAGAGCCGATTAGAGAATGGGCACGCCAACATCAACATAACAGACACGCCATTTTAGTCTATATTTACTCATTTACATTTCGACGCTGTCGTGATATTTTAAAAAAAAAAATTTATTTTTTTTTTCAAATAGATTGCAACACAGTTAGTGATAGACCAGGTGGTAAGTATCGCCAGCAATAGTTGCGTTTATTTTACCTTCTTCAATTTAATTTGCAAGTTGACATTATGAAAAAGCGTGCACATTCATTTCCAATCTACCACGCCGTTCGGTGTCATATATGAATACATGAAGAGACCTTTTTAAGATTATTGATTTGTATCATTAACCCGAACCTAACTTCGCCGAAATCATAGCTTGCTTGTAAGTTAATAGATGCGCTAAGTCTGGTAACAAATGAGAGATGCCTGAAGGTAAGAGAGTAATAAAGAGTAAAGATGGCCATGTGGTTCAGATACCTGGTAACATGTGTGTATCTATCTTGTAACTATGAATGTAAGAGGAGGCTGACCTTAGAATGCTGTTACCTCGGCTGTTACGCACTTAATATGTAATTACAATGGACACAAGTTCACAGTCATTTGAACTGTTGACTCAGGCTTAGTAATCATTGTACTTAGTGCTTATCGTAAATTAATGCTCTCAAGAATGTGGATCAAGCTTGGAGTTGGCAAATTTTACAAATTTTTACCTGTCCATGAGAACCCTCAAAAACTTGGGTAAGGAATATCTGATGACATNTAGAATGCTGTTACCTCGGCTGTTACGCACTTAATATGTAATTACAATGGACACAAGTTCACAGTCATTTGAACTATTGACTCAGGCTTAGTAATCATTGTACTTAGTGCTTATCGTAAATTAATGCTCTCAAGAATGTGGATCAAGCTTCGAGTTGGCAAATTTTACAAATTTTTACCTGTCCATGAGAACCCTCAAAAACTTGGGTAAGGAATATCTGATGACATNGAGTTGGCAAATTTTACAAATTTTTACCTGTCCATGAGAACCCTCAAAAACTTGGGTAAGGAATATCTGATGACATAATTTGTTCCCATGCATTTCATGGCTATAATACGGTATCCATTTTTACAGTTTATGGTAAGAAGGCATGCTGAGAAAAT
This sequence comes from Clitarchus hookeri, assembly GCA_002778355.1. Taxonomy (NCBI): domain Eukaryota; kingdom Metazoa; phylum Arthropoda; class Insecta; order Phasmatodea; family Phasmatidae; genus Clitarchus; species Clitarchus hookeri. The sequence goes on from NQII01001294.1 coordinate 224,562, forward strand.
TTGCGTAATTATCACGCTATCCCCGAGAAATTTTGAGAGCACTCTCATTGCCCACCATATATTTATAACAAAATTTAATTTTACTGCTAGATTGTATTACTCTAAAAAATATAATTTCGGATTTCTCTGTAAGGCAACGAAAATAATTTCTTTGATGCTGTTTTGTTTTCAGTAATACGATGTTGGTTTAACTCGAAGAGAAGGGCACAGAAACGTAAATTTACTGTAAATAAATGTTTTCTTTATACGTTTTTATTTTATGGCAATAATACGTTTCTTTATAGCAAAGAAATATATATTCTTTGGCCTGATATTATTTGCAGTAAATAAATATTAATTCATACCAAAAGTAACGGTTTAAAGATATTCAATGTTTTCTGTCGTATACTGTAGTTTTCAGTACGTTGCTATTGACCTTACACAAACATTCAGAGACCAATATATTCAGTAATTATGAAACTGCAACTGTGCAAATTTACAGTACTCCCGCAGACGTTTAGCTTCATTCTGAAGTGCTAAGATTTTCCAAATCACTAACTTCAATCTTCGATTCTTTCCAAGAGATGACATAATATTCTGGCCTGTGTTACTACCTGACTGAACGTAACTAGCAAAAGTGATTCGAACATATTAAGATGAAGTGGTCGTTTGGTGAAGGATGTTGAGCTAATAACGCGAGGAATGCGGGTTCTAGTGTCTGAGATGTCATAGTTACTACTCTTTTCTGTGTGAATATAATTTTGGAAGATTTGTTACTTATCTCCATTTTACAAATAATTAAGACTTCAGAATGTCCCATTATGAAACAAGAGAAGTTAATGTAAATTCAGCGTAAACTAGCGTTGGCTAGATATTACTTTAATTATATTCGTAGCAACACAACTATTTTGTTCATCTTTAGCGTAAAAGAGCCTTTGGTTTTGGAAACATTTCTCAGTAGCCATGTTAACATTAGCACTTCAACAGTACATTTGCATTTACATGACTTTGCAAACGATTTACGTTATTAACATTGCCACAGCATCATACATTTTAGTACATCATAAAGTTTCAAAATGACTCAAAAGTAATTTTTGGTTGCGACAACATTATACTCATTTCCTTGAGTTCAAAGTATTACTTTGCCTAATGGCGTGTTGGTATCAAAATTAACACTGTTATGCTGTTATTCACAGCTAACCTACTGGATTATTACTAGTTTTGTTACCAACAACCACAGTAATTATTATATGACAGTCTTGCTTGATGAAGTCTTCTTTTTTGCAATATGTGCTTTCTGAAGCATTCACAATGAAAATACGCTTAAAGTTTCATTAATTAATATAATTAAAAATATTTTTTTAAACAACCAAGTAAGTGAATTCTGGAAAACAAATTTACACTGTTAGAAAATGCATGCATTCTTCTTTCATATGCAATATAAATCGTACTTTAGTGACCATTTTGGTGGGGTGTGTAGTACTTCTTAATGAACTATACATGTTGTAAAGTCGGGTGCAGTGTTCCGTTACCTGAAGTTCAGTGTTGAAGTAAATATCTGGGCGTCAGCCTGACTCCGTTCTCAACCACACTCTCAAATATGAATAGTGAGGCCAGTGAAAATGGCTCCACTGGTGACCAGTGCCAGCTGATTATTTCAAAGGCGGGATTTCTCTGGTCTAATGGCTATTTCCTCTCAATGCTAGTGGAATCCCTCAGCACCAANTGATTATTTCAAAGGCGGGATTTCTCTGGTCTAATGGCTATTTCCTCTCAATGCTAGTGGAATCCCTCAGCACCAAGACACTCGTACACAGTTTACTCAACTCATTCATCGGTTTATATAATCCATTCACGATTACTTCAAACTTTTCTGAAACCCTGCTAAAGCTCTACTTCCAGGATATTCCTCCGCCCCATGCAAACAAAGCTAATCCGAGTCTAGAAAATTACACCAAAGGGACAACGCACCACGTTCATGCGCACCTCAGTGCTAGGCATAACCAACACGCCTATTTTCTCGCTGTTTTAATTCATATCAACTATAAATGAAATAATATAATACATAGATAAAACATAAATAAAATTTCACATTAAACCAAAAATAAGGTACTTTAATATTAGCACAAGTATAAAACGCTTGTGTTGTATATCATAATTAAGAGACAACCAAAACGTCACATATGGTGTGATTTTTTTTAAACGTTTGATTCAAAAAGTCTGAAGAAACAACCAAACACGTCACATATGGTTGGGGCTTTTCTATAGCTACGNTATATAGCTAAGATTTATGTTGCCAGACAGTCTTTCAAACAAAAAATATTTTCCTGCAGGGGCGGGGGGGTTTCGGTGGATGTTTGAATCAACACGCCAACCTCCCCTCCCCTCTCCGTCACCAACCACGGCGACCCCCCAGTGGACACGAGTTCGGATCCTCGCATGTATAAAGCACAGCCGACGTTGCAGATGGCCGCTGGGATTTCTCGGGGTGTTCCCGGTTTTCCCCGCGGCTTATACCCTCGCTTCTATGTTCTTAAGTGCACCGACTACTACGACCTATTTTGCGCGTCCAAAGTCTTTACTTCATACATTACAAAGTGGCATCAGATGTAAACATTGCCAGCGACAAAGTGAAAGCAATCGGCTGGCTAGTCGATTCACATTCTGAATGCAGCAGAAAATAGTTCCGACGGTATTTTATATCATCTTTATGGTTTAACGTGGTAATTTTAATCGCTCGTAGCGTATTTCAACGTTCTGTAATTTATATTAAAATATTCCGTGTGCATGCAAGAGTATGTATACTTGTAGCTTTGAACTACTTTTATTCGTATTCTTTGTTTCGTGATAAAAAAAACGCACCAAGAAACCTGTGTTGTGCACGATGTCAGATGCAGCGGATCAAGCTGAAATGTCTTCATGTGTAAAAATAAACGTCAAAGAGAAAAGGTTTCATACAAGTCATTCAGAAAATAATTACGATTTTCAATTCTAAATGTTAATAATTCAATTTATAACAAATTGTTAACTAAAATTATTATTGCTTTTATAATGTGTCAGCGAAGTTGGCGTAGTTCTGATAGCTGATTTGCTCACATGATGCATGTGTTGGCAGCCGTTAGAGCAACCAATATCATCCCAGCGCACGGATAGATGGAGTAATTAATACAAACTGCCACCTTGAAATGGGGTAAAGTACAGGCGCGCGAGAGCTCTAAGGGCGACCCAGTCACGCTCATCACACTGTTTTATGGCCTTTCTGTACTAAGTCCTGTACTGGCGTGAAATGTATCGTCGGAAGCTCACTCCTGTGAGACTTTCGTTTGGTGATCCTATCGTCATATTATGCAATATTATAGATAAACGTGTAATGCACATACGTCCTCTTTTAACCCGTTCATTTCCGCATTAATGTATGGTTTCAGGAGTTGCATATAGAAAAACTTGTGATGCGTGCTGTAGATAAGATGACGAACTTGATTTGTTACCACAGCTTGTATGCTTTATGTTCGGTGATCAGTGAGGTGAATCAGTTATGACGTGGGGCAGAAGCATGCGGTTTACGAATCAGTGAGACATACGGAAAAGATCTTTGGATAACGATCCTTCGCAGTGTACANGGGCAGAAGCATGCGGTTTACGAATCAGTGAGACATACGGAAAAGATCTTTGGATAACGATCCTTCGCAGTGTACAGTGCTATGGAGAAGTCATTATAAGGCCACATATTATGACGTTTTTTCAGTGACGACTGTGGCTTGCCAGTACCATCTGAAGCCCTGTTTGGCGTGACATCCATTGGTACTGTTATTTATTGTTTATATTCCTGGGGCCTGGCAAAGTTACATTATCTGCCAACGAAGGATTCCGCGATCAAACTAGTTATCGTTTTCTCCTTGTGACGACAGCCGTCATACGTGAATTTACGTTCAAGACTACGACCCGCGATGCCGGAAGATCGTCCGTTTGATTACAGCTCCAGGAATCGGCGCTGGAATGAACTTACTTTAAGTAATTATGTAAGCCGTGCCCCCAACAACTCATTAAACATAAAACGTCAATTAACAATAATAATTTTACGAGCTGGAGTTATTGCTCGGAAGGATCATCAACCTTTTTTATTCATTTCCATTTTTTTATGCATTTCACGATGTTGTTTGTATTACACTATAAATCTTACGCTTGTTTGCTTTTTGTGACTATAAGAAACCCAAATAGCATCTTAAGCAGCATACTCGTAAAGTAGTACTTCAGTGCTCAGCAAAAACCCATTGGTCCATGTATGTCTGTTCGCGTATGAATGCGTGACCTCCGTGTGTTGATACGCGCGTGAATGCATGCCGTAACATTGNCACACACGCGTGAATGCATGCCGTAACATTGAGTGCTGCGTGTGATCGACGCGTGTGTGCAAAAGCTCATAAATTATTAGTCGCACCATGGATGCTTGTGGAAAAATCACGATTTGGCCTTCTCGCGACGTCACAGTGACCCCTTACGGCCATAATACACGGTACCATATTCACTACTAGCTTGTTCAAGGTCTGCCATAGCAGCTGTTATGCCAGCTACCACAGCGGCCATCATTTCATAGCAAGTTTGGTAATAATATAATATTATTCTATTTCTTACGGCAGGTTCAATGCCATCTTCCGTACATAGCCAACCGCAATGCAGTTCCATGGCGTAGGGCGCTTCCTGTGGCCACTACCAGAAACTGATACGAAAAGGATGCCTCCATCTTGATTATAGTCCATGATAATAAAATTTATTGAAAGTGCTTTAAAATAACACGAAGTATGGTAATGTTGAAGAAGTCAGCTTTTAAATGCTGTTCGAAGGCGTATTTAAGACTTAAAGCACTAATCTTATAAAGCAAACGGTTAACGAGTTTCATTGTGAGTGTGTCACACACATACTTACACAAACACACACACACACACGTGAACGAAAATGATCACATCTTTTTTGTCAAATGTCTTGTGTAGACTGGACCACCGAAACATTTTAGCACCGCGAGGAATTCTTCGTCCAATGTGAGGAGGCATTTGCAGGTATGGATATCGAACAAGTGGTTCCGTAAAAAAATGTTTTTACAACGAATTTTTAAACCGTAGAGTAGATATGTATGCGTGTAGTGTAAGTGAGGCCGTGTCAATAAAAATTGTTTTTGTTTCAGAGACAGCATCAAGCTATCTTCTCAGTGTTGGCAGCACAGCCAAAGAAACGGCATATAGATCAAGGAGTTGCGAGCAACAACGATGTACCTTCAAAAAAACAAGCTACTCTTGAGAAGTTTGGTTCTGGAAACCAAGTGGGGACTCAAGAGACTTTGGACGAAACAATGCCTTTGCCCATTGTTAACAAGCCTTCATTTGTTAGCCTAGTAAGTCTTAGGTTGCCTCAGAAATTTGGCATCATGAACTCTGTATTACTCAGAAAAACCTTACTGAAATTGAAAGAGGATAAGGGTCTTGCAATAATACGAGAGATCAGCAGCGTTGAATGTGTAGCAGCAACTTGGGATTTGTGTTCTGAAGGACACAAGTAGGTAAAGTCTTCATTAGAATCTTTTCAAGTCATATTTACTGTTGTTGTTTTGCACTTTTGCTCTGACATTCATAAACTTTTTTTTGCTATTTTCAGAAGCTACGTCGGTTTAACTGCGCAATGGATTGACCCCCAATACATTAGAGCGAAAACATGCTACACTGGCATATCGCAGGCTGAAAAGGAGACACACACTTAACGTTTTGAATGGAGAAATATATGGAATATTTGTTGAACACAAAATCCAAATTATAGTGGTTAAAATTTAATACAGACAATGGTAGTAATTTCTGCAAGGCCTTCAGGTAAAAAATCCTTAAAAATATAAATATTCCAACTTGTTTACAGACATTCCTTCACTAAATTATCTGTCAATGTATTATGTCTATGTTCACAGGATTTTTGAAAATCGTGAAGTTACTGAAGAAATGGACGATGATTCAAATGATGCAGATGTGGAATTTGTTGAGCTAGTAGAACAACTCGCTTATGAAGAGTCGGAAGAAAATACCACATTACCGTCTCATCAACGATGTGCTTGTCGCACTTTGAATTTTGTGGCAACACAAGATGCCGAGAATGCAACAGAAAGTGCACATAATTAAAAGGTGTACTATGGCAAAATTTTCGCAGTTATGATCAAAACAAAACCAGTCAACTCAGACAGCAGATCGCATAAAAGATACGTGGGGTGTATACTTCAAGTGTCCTAATTTAACATGATGGAATTCTATATATGATGGAATCAAGCAAATTCATAATCTCCTATAATCTGATTTAAAAAAAATTCATGCATGTATAGATTATTGTTTATTACCAAGGTTCACTGATGTTGAGTCCAAATTTATGACAGAATATTGCGAGGTAAGAAAATTTATAATAAACCGCAAAAATAAGGGCAGTTTGTGCTTGTATGACTATGCTAAAACAATACTGTTGTGACCCACAAGTTTTAGGTAATGGGTCCGTTAGCTATTGCACTAGAAATTCTTCAAGGAGAAAGAAGTATTGGGTAGTTTCTTCCAACACTCAATGTCTTACACAGAAAGCTTGAAATGAAAGGCAATAGAAAGCAATCTGGCTGTTCTGCACTCGTGGAAGCAGTCAGTCAAGGAATCATGAAAAGGTAAAATTTAACTGGTTAGGCTATTATATGTTGCATTTATGACTATGATTATAACATACTCATATATTATCTTAATTATTACATTTCGTCTAATATCATATATGTACAGTATCATTATTTAATTTACGTATATGTTTACATTTTTAGTTATCTTTGGCAGGACAAGAAACTGATGATGACTGCGTCTGTACATCAAAAATTTTAATTGGACTGACTTCCTCGCAGCAGGGCACTTGAAATTAAACAATTGCTTATTTAAGAGCTTACTGCACAGCAGAAACCTTTTCCTTCCACTTCTGCTCAAGAGTACAATGTTCAAGACGAAAGAGATGTAAATGACGATGAGGAAGATTTCTTTGGCTTGACGGATAACCGGCAAAGGGAAATAAATATTTCTCACAATGAACTAGATACATATTTGTCCTTATCAAGTAATGACATTGCAGTGCTGAACCCTGTGCCCTGTGTTATAAAACTGTTAATAATGTTAAATACTGGCATGCCACCCAGTGCTGCAGTTGGAAGACTGTTCAGCACAGGTGGAAATGTCATGCGTGAGAAGAGGTATTGCCTTGTCGATAAAATGTTTGAAGCTCTTGTTATGTTAAAGGCAAACAAATACTCGTAAAAATGTAGTTTTCAAAGAGTAAAAATTATTCGCATGTGTTTAGTTGTGTTAAGTGATCATACTACACCCTAAGCTATTAACGGTATATTTTATTTTACCCCTATACGTTAACTTCCAAGTGCAGTGGAATCCACACACTGAGTTTATTACTTGCANTTTATTTTACCCCTATACGTTAACTTCCAAGTGCAGTGGAATCCACACACTGAGTTTATTACTTGCATGGCAATACTTATTTTAAAATGTGGTTGCAGGATAAATAAATAACTGGAAAAAAAAAGTAAGTAAGGACTCAAAAGTGCTCATTTTGCCGTGAACAGCCTATACTTCTCTTATAACACACTGAATAGTAAAATAACTTTATTTTTATAGTTAGCACTTCATTATGTATTTTTTGTCATTATTTGGTATTGTGTTTTAAGCATAGGATTTTTTTTTGTTATTTTTGCATTCATTTTTAACAAATATTAAATACATTTTATGACAATCTAATTTGTTTTTCATATCAACTTCAAAAAGGAATTGTAAAGGAACTTAAGTTCACTTGTGGACGAACTTCAACGTCAAAAAGTTACTTTTACTAAAAAGGAACTTGGAACTGGAGCTAGTTCCTTTTATTAAAAATGAACTTGAACGAGCTCATTTTTTTATGAACTTGTAAAACACTGATATATATATATATATGTGTGTGTGTGTGTGTGTGTGTGTTTATGTGTATACATATAAATATTAAAACGTTGTTTTGTCGCATTAACTTAGATGTACAATATTGGCTTTGCCGTGAGTTCAAAAACTCCTTCAACTACTTTAATGTTTCAATTTTAAATGCCAATTAAACTCTTAATTAATAAATAATTTTGTAATGCGAAATTATAAAAACCTTGCAAAACATTAAGGAAATGCCCTGGTGAGTTCACATAATGGCCTCGTGCTCAGATGCATGTTTGTGACACTTGAGTGGCTCCGAACATATTGATGCTTTTTCTCCAGTGTATCTCAACCTGCTCTGGAACGTTATACCCAGTGTTAACAAATCTATTTTAATGTCAACCAAATTCTCTGTAAAAAAAAAAGAATCATTTACTGAAACTGTGTATGTCTTATCGTAAACGCTGAGTGCATTACCTGGAGCTCTTGTCCCATGCCTCAAAGCCTTATTTATTGCAGTTTTAAATTAGTANACTGGCATGCCACCCAGTGCTGCAGTTGGAAGACTGTTCAGCACTGGTGGAAATGTCATGCGTGAGAAGAGGCATTGCCTTGTCGATAAAATGTTTGAAGCTCTTGTTATGTTATAGGCAAACAAATACTCGTAAAAATGTAGTTTTCAAAGAGTAAAAATTATTCGCATGTGTTTAGTTGTGTTAAGTGATCATACTACACCCTAAGCTATTCACGGTATATTTTATTTTACCCCTATACGTTAACTTCCAAGTGCAGTGGAATCCACACACTGAGTTTATTACTTGCATGGCAATATTTATTTTAAAATTTGGTTGAAGAATAAAAAAATGACTAAAATAAAAAAGTAACCAGGGCCTCAAAATTGCTCATATTACCGTGAACATCCTATACTTCTCTTATAACACACTGAATAGTAAAATATCTTTATTTTTATAGTTAGCACTTCATTATGTATTTTTTGTCATTATTTGGTATTGTGTTTTTAGCATAGGATTTTTTTTTTGTAATTTTTGCATTCATTTTTAACAAATATTAAATACATTTTATGACAATCTAATTTGTTTTTCATATCAACTTCAAAAAGTAATTGTAAAGGAACTTAAGTTCACTTGTGGACGAACTTCAACGTCAAAAAGTTACTTTTACTAAAAAGGAACTTGGAACTGGAGCTAGTTCCTTTTATTAAAAATGAACTTGAACGGGCTCATTTTTTTATGAACTTGTAAAACACTAATATATATATATATGTGTGTGTGTGTGTGTGTTTATGTGTATACATATAAATATTAAAACGTTGTTTTGTCCCATTAACTTAGATGTACAATATTGGCTTTGCCGTGAGTTCAAAAACTCCTTCAACTACTTTAATGTTTCAATTTTAAATGCCAATTAAACTCTTAATTAAGAAATAATTTTGTAATGAGAAATTATAAAAATCTCGCAAAACCTCAAGGAAATGCCCTGGTGAGTTCACATAATGGCATCGGGCTCAGATGCATGTTTGTGACACTTGAGTGGCTCCGAACATATTGATGCTTTTTCTCCAGTGTATCTCAGCCTACTCTGGAACGTAATACCCAGTGTTAACAAAGCTATTTTAATGTCATCCAAATTCTCTGTAAAAAAAAAAGAATCATTTACTGAAACTGTGTATGTCTTACCGTAAACGCTGAGTGCATTACCTGGAGCTCTTGTCCCATGCCTCAAAGCCTTATTTATTGCAGTTTTAAATTAGTAGCAAGTTGAATTAGTTACTCTTTTATACGCGCGTGTGCATTAAATGGAGAAATATAAACGTATTTTTGTTTCTGGTAGTTGTTTATCATCAATCTTTGTACTCAAGTACGCCAGTCATGGAAATTTCAATTTTTATGTATCGTGGAAAGACACGCAATGGATGGAAGTAAGATCTAAACAAAAATGAGCAGAATTTCCAAAGGTCTTAAGTCAACAGTGATAATTCTTCTTCTTTGCCCTTCAGGTGTTAGCACACATGGATACGTTTTTATCGCTCTACTACTGTTTGCTACGGCCTCGAAAATTGAAATTGCGGAGACCGGGGACTTTCAAGGACCTCGCTGAAATTGCCAATTTCCTCGTAGCTCTCCCATAGAATTATTTTCATCCACTCCTGGATATCTGTCGGTTTGACCAATCTTAAAACCGTGTTTTTGGGGAATAATTAATATTTCATGTTTTTAAGGATTTTTAATGCTGTGGTAATGCATATTTAAATCAAATTTTTGAATCATAATATTTCCTAATGGAATATTTTTACTGTCATAAAATTGCAAAGATTCGGCAGAAAATTAAGAAATAACAAGCAGAAACAAATCAAAAATGATAATTAAAAAAGGGAAGTAAGTAAATTTCAGATTTATAGTAATTTTTAAAATAATATTTAATAGCAGAATTTTTAGTGGCATATCCATATGATAATGCTATTCCACTACAGGCGATCTACTGGAATATGTGGAATCATTTCTTTTATGATTCTTTCCATAGTCCAGTCATGGTAAAATTACTTACTAATGAAACGTGCTTCTCAAAATAGACGTCTGCAACACACATATCTAAAGTTATGAAACAATCAAATATGTACTTATTGAGTGGTACATTTTAATAGACAGTTTCTTATCAAACGATATTACGATATCGGGAAGTAAATGTATTAATCACAGACAACAGATAGCCACAGAGGTGCCACCACACACACTTCTCAAACTGAAACGAAAAGGAGGTGATACCTTAACCGTTATCTTGCCGTACGCATGCGCTCTGTGCATCTGAACAGCGCAAAGACAGGATAATCTGCGCAGGTTCTTCACTGCGTAGGCATACCACGCTATCTTCAGACTTTTATGAAGACTTCGAACTCTTAAGACGGATTCACAACCTCTTCATAACGTACGAACGCAAGTTTTCTGTCGGCAGATATCCAAACAAAAAAGTAAATCTACGGAGCAAGATTGTTATATTGCGTTTTGTTCTTGCAGGATTTGTGCACAAAATGTGCAATTTTTGAAACATTGGCCAAAATACCCAGAATTTCGTTTATTGATGTCTTAACCTTAATATTTTTAGTTAAAATAATAACTGTATTATTAAATCGGAGAGTCTGATTTGATTGTGGAAGTACGTGCGTAGGTCTACGTACGTACAAGTTTAAATCTGAACTACTTTGCCTCTGTTTCTACTTACGTACGCACGTACTTGCGCTACTTGGAAGTTATGAATCCATGTTTTATTCCGTTTATGAAAGCGAGCGCTGTGTAATGTTTGCCCGAAACAGCCACTACCGTCCCGACCGTAGTATTTGACGGGCGGCCTGAATTCAGGCGCCTTCGACGTTTTCAGTTTTTATTAGTGGGGGGGGGGGAGAGTGAAGAGATTTGGGCGGAACTTAACATCGAGTTCTTGAGAGCCAATGGAGGTGAAGCGAGTTAGGGAGCGGCGCCGGAATGCAAGGGCGGGAGAAACGGGAAATCCCCGAGAAAACCTGCTGTCCAGCGACATCGTCCGGCACGATTACTGCATTCGTGGCAACTCGGTGATTGGATGGTCAATGTTCACACAATGTGTTATTGGCGTAATATAATTTGTTTAATATCAACATGACATTATAGGGCTTCCATATGGGTACATTGGGGTCAGTTGTGAGGCTTAGTTTGACAGCAGCTGACGTGAAAGGTACATCGTCTCAGCTTGTGAAAGCACGTATAAAATGTTATGGTGACAAAGGTTACGGGACCAGCAACAAAACCTATAACAGTACTGCCATCGACTTCTTCGATAGGTCACTCGCAGCAGTGTCTCCGTCGACTTCTTCGGATGGATCACCTACAGCAGAGTATCCATCAACTTCTTCGGTTGGGTCACTCGCAGCAGTGTCTCCATCGACTTCTTTGGATGGGTCACCTGCAGCAGTGTCTACATNCGTAAACGCTGAGTGCATTACCTGGAGCTCTTGTCCCATGCCTCAAAGCCTTATTTATTGCAGTTTTAAATTAGTAGCAAGTTGAATTAGTTACTCTTATATACGCGCGTGTGCATTAAATGGAGAAATATAAACGTATTTTTGTTTCTGGTAGTTGTTTATCATCAATCTTTGTACTCAAGTACGCCAGTCATGGAAATTTCAATTTTTATGTATCGTGGAAAGACACGCAATGGATGGAAGTAAGATCTAAACAAAAATGAGCAGAATTTCCAAAGGTCTTAAGTCAACAGTGATAATTANCACGCAATGGATGGAAGTAAGATCTAAACAAAAATGAGCAGAATTTCCAAAGGTCTTAAGTCAACAGTGATAATTATTCTTCTTTGCCCTTCAGGGGTTAGCACACGTGGATACGTTTTTATCGCTCTACTACTGTTTGCTACGGCCTCGAAAATTGAAATTGCGGAGACCGGAGACTTTCAAGGACCTCGCTGAAATTGCCAATTTCCTCGTAGCTCTCCCATAGAATTATTTTCATCCACTCCTGAATATCTGTCGGTTTGACCAATCTTAAAACCGTGTTTTTGGGGAATAATTAATATTTCATGTTTTTAAGGATTTTTAATGCTGTGGTAATGCATATTTAAATCAAATTTTTGAATCATAATATTTCCTAATGGAATATTTTTACTGTCATAAAATTGCAAAGATTCGGCAGAAAATTAAGAAATAACAAGCAGAAACAAATCAAAAATGATAATTAAAAAAGGGAAGTAAGTAAATTTCAGATTTATAGTAATTTTTAAAATAATATTTAATAGCAGAATTTTTAGTGGCATATCCATATGATAATGCTATTCCACTACAGGCGATCTACTGGAATATGTGGAATAATTTCTTTTATGATTCTTTCCATAGTCCAGTCATGGTAAAATTACTTACTAATGAAACGTGCTTCTCAAAATAGACGTCTGCAACACACATATCTAAAGTTATTAAACAATCAATTATGTACTTATTGAGTGATACATTTTAATAGGCGGTTTCTTATCAAACGATATTACAATATCGGGAAGTAAATGTATTAATCACAGACAACAGATAGCCACAGAGGTGCCACCACACACACTTCTCAAACTGAAACGAAAAGGAGGTGATACCTTAACCGTTATCTTGCCGTACGCATGCGCTCTGTGCATCTGAACAGCGCAAAGACAGGATAATCTGCGCAGGTTCTTCACTGCGTAGGCATACCACGCTATCTTCAGACTTTTATGAAGACTTCGAACTCTTAAGGTGGATTCGCAACCTCTTCGTAAAGTACGAACGCACAGTTTTCTGTCGGCAGATATCCAAACAAAAAAGTAAATTTACGGAGCAAGATTGTTATATTGCGTTTTGTTCTTGCAGGATTTGTGCACAAAATGAGCAATTTTTGAAACATTGGCCAAAATACCCAGAATTTCGTTTATTGATGTCTTAACTTTAATATTTTTAGTTAAAATAATAACTGTATTATTAAATCGGAGAGTCTGATTTGATTGTGGGAATACGTGCGTAGGTCTACGTACGTACAAGTTGAAATCTGAACTACTTTGCCTCTGTTTCTACTTACGTACGCTAAGTGTAACTGTGAATGTGTGCATATATAAAAAAATATATATGCAGTGTTCAACTTTTGTTTATACGCACGTACTTACGCTACTTGGAGGTTATGAATCCATGTTTTATTCCGTTTATGAAAGCGAGCGCTGCGTAATGTTTTCCCGAAACAGCCACTACCGTCCCGACCGTAGTATTTGACGGGCGGCCTGAATTCAGGCGCCTTCGACGCTTTCAGTTTTTATTAGGGGATAGAGAGAGAAGATATTTGGGCGGAACTTAACATCGAGTTCTTGAGAGCCAATGGAGGTAAAGCGAGTTAGGGAGCGGCGCCAGAATGTAAGGGCGAGGGAAATGGGAAATCCCCGAGAAAACCTGCTGTCCAGCGACATCGTCCGGCACGATTACTGCATGCGTGGCAACTCGGTGATTGGATGGTCAATGTCCACGCAATGTGTTATTGGCGTAATACAATTTGTTTAATGTCAACATGACATTATAGAGCTTCCATATGGGTACATTGGGGTCAGTTGTGAGGCTTAGTTTGACAGCATCTGACGTGAAAGATACATCGTCTCAGCTTGTGAAAGCACGTATAAAATGTTATGGTGACAAAGGTTACGGGACCAGCAACAAAACCTATAACAGTACTGCCATCGACTTCTTCGATAGGTCACTCGCAGCAGTGTATCCGTCGACTTCTTCGGATGGATCACCTACAGCAGAGTCTCCATCGACTTCTTCGGTTGGGTCACTCGCAGCAGTGTCTCCATCGACTTCTTTGGTTGGGTCACCTGCAGCAGTGTCTCCATCGACTTCTTTGGATGGGTCACCTGCAGCAGTGTCTACATCGACTTCTTTGGATGGGTCACCTGCAGCAGTGTCTACATCGACTTCTTTGGATGGGTCACCTGCAGCAGTGTCTACATCGACTTCTTCGGATAGATCACCTACCGACACCTACCAAAGTGTTGCCATTTGATGACTTCGTCAAGGCTTCCTTGCTGTTACTGTGACAAGATATTATTCTACAGCCAAAGTGCGAGGAAGCATGAAAAAACTACTTAAGTGAAGTATCCTTCCTTTGCTACGCAACGATGTGACAAGTGCCAACATCTGTTAAAACGTAGTGAACTGTAAAGGTACAGTTTCTGCACCTAAGAAACGATCTGTACTAGCTGCTGGCGAAACCACATCGAATGTATTCTACCTTTAACAATTAGCATTCAAGGGAACTTTTTAAGATTATGTGATTGGGAATAACTTTGTTGCTACACAAAACGTATTTACATACCTTTACCACATTAAGCAAAGGATAAACAATCAATTAACAGAAGAAGTTGAAGAAGGTCCCATAAAGTATAATGTTTGTCTAGAGTGTACCTACGAAAAGCCACAGCCTTTAAATGAAGTCACTGTTCGACAGGCATTTAAGACTACGAACGTAGCATTGTAAAATGTTGCTAGCATTCCAGGGGCTGTAAAGGCTATGAAAGAAAAACTTTTTCGTGAAGAAGAAGAATAAATGGCTAAGGGTTCTGGTTGGACGATTGCTAGCGTAGACTGTCTTGAGCTGCGTATAAGCAGATATTATATTCATTGTCTTCATGAAAATAGAGCATTTTGCTGTAAATACATTGCATGAATGCATGTAAACTATAGAGAATCGGTTTTTTATTATTGTTGCCTGAAGTATATATATATATATATATATATATATATATATATATAATTTCCATGAAAATATATTTTGTTTCTCGCTGGTATTGTTGTACCTTGCCCAAGCGTGCCTACTTCGCTGATATAGAGAATATGATAGCCTTGGTTTTTATATCTGTTACTTCATGATGGGTACTCTAGTTGGGCGCGATAAAAAATAAATGGAATTATGTGTCATAACATAATTATTTGAAAGTTAGTACTTAAATATTTATTGTGTATGCCCATCACCGGGTGTGCACAATCAACAATATGGTAATATAATAAAGATATAATGTTAAAGTTAACTATACAGAATTTAAGAATGGTTTGACATCACAATACCTTTAAAGCAGGCTGGATGCAACAGACATTAAAAAATGCTGTTAAAGTGGTAGAATTCTGACCCTGAGACTCGGAGGGAGGGGAGGGTTAAGGTGGAATCGGGTCTGGCTAGACCTGCTTCAGTGCAGCATGTGGCGAAGAGAGGTCATATATAAATGTGTACATGGCTGGTGATGTTCTAATACACCAGAGTCATTTTTATAGTATATACAAATGATGAAAAAAATGGATTTCGATGGTTAAAGGTCAAGACCATATGACATGATCAAAGATTACGGAAGTGATGTAACCCAAGATGGTGGTTCGGGGGGACCGAGTAAACAACCGGCTTTTAAAATCGAGATGGAATGGCAGAGCATGAATACAATGTAAGATGGTGGATGGAACACAGGTAACTTAATCGTGGTGAGAAAATTAAGAAGGAATGACAAAGAATGAAAGGAAGGTCACTAAGAAAAAAACGAAATCAAATATAGAGAACATGGGATGACAGAGCATGAGAGAATGTTTGTTTCGTCAGCTCACCTAGTGGCTAAATCGAGAAATTAGCGCCACTTATGTGATGGAAATAGAATCCAATATGTCAGGCGCAGACAGCACCAACCATATTTTANATCGAGAAATTAGCGCCACTTATGTGATGGAAATAGAATCCAATATGTCAGGCGCAGACAGCACCATCCATATTTTAAATAAATGTAAACAAATATGGCTGCCACCTGGTGGCTAAATCGTTAGCTCTCCTGGGGACGAAATCTAAAATTAATACACTAGTGCTACATAGGTGATAAAAAAGTAAACAAATGATAGACGAAAAAAAAACAGTATAGCTGATGGAGTGTATTCGACAGAATGAGTATGGGTGAGGGGGTGGATGCCTGCTGACTGATTAACCAATGAGAAACATTGGAAGTGGTGGGAAAGGTTATGACAATGTCATTAATTGGAGGAGGGTCAGTCGTCTGCTGGACATGGTGCTGGGAGAACCTCCGGAAATGTTAGTTTTTAATAAATTTTTAAAAATAGTACTTTTAATAATTTCTTATAAATTTTTATTAAATTTTTTATAATTTCTTAGGAAGTTTTTGTGATTTTTGACGAATTGTTTGCGTTTAAGGTCAAAACTCACCGGGTTAAGGCCAAAGGTTGTCTCCTGAATCCAAGATGGTGGTAGTAGTCAGTAATGTAATATACTCGCTGACTTTTATGAATTTATTCAATGTTTACCATTTTCTGGAGTTTTTGTTTTCAAGGTCATCCAAGGTCACGGTTGTAGGGTCAAGGTCATGTGTAGAGGTCATGGGTCAATGTAATGGGTCAAGGTCATGGCTTAAGTTCACCTAGGTCAAACATGGCGGTTTGGTGACGTCATAACATGGTGGCTTTTCGGTTCCAGTCCTTCGTCACCTCTAAGCCCAAACATTTAACATTTTAATTTTATAAATTTTTAAAATATTTTTTAATAACTTTTGTTGTGATTTTTTAATACATCTTGATGTAATTTTTTGGGAATTTTTGGTTTTATCAAGGTCAACGGTCACTGGTGTAATAGTCAAAGGTCAAGATCACGGTTACTGACATCCAACATGGCGGTTAAATTGGCTGATAGAACCAAGATGGCTGATGGTTAGGTCTGACTCCGATTCCGGATCTCGTATATCTATTTGGCATATCCTATACCTATAAAACCAATATGGCCGCCAATGCTCTTCCCTCGAGAAGTGAGCCTCCCAAAACCCCCGAATTGACTTAAAAAAAAAATTTTGCGGCAAAAAAAACGGGTATTTTTGAGGGAAAAAAGGGAAATTTTGAGGGGAATTGAATCGATTTTGAGGGGAAAAATATGTATTCTAAAGGCTGTTCGCGGTACACCGTGCACTTTTGGAATCCCTGCTTAATATCTACTTGGATCCACATTGTGTATTCTTCCGCCATTTGTAAAATGAACATTGCTACGGGCCTGATGACTTTATTCGTGCGTGGGTCAAGTGAAACTGTGAAATTGATGGGAAAGTAAATATTTTACAAAATTGTTTATTCTTAAATTGACATGCATTAATGCAAGAATAAATGAAATAAAATATTTTCTAGATTCAAGAAAGTTTTAATTCTACGTTAACCGTCGTTACCAACTTAACTGTGAGCACGCCACCCAGTGTACCTGTTAAAATATATGCAGATAGGGGTAGTTACGTTTTCCAAAGGTTGTTTTCAAAAGTGCTTACTTTACCGTGCCCTTAACTATTGTTTGTTGAGAAATCAACTGCCGGAGTTTTTCGGCGTGATTTTTTAACATTCTTTTACGAGTCTTATTAGTACATTTGTTCTTAATGTAATGCATACATTTTTCTTCCTGTATCTTAATGAGACAGAATTTTCTCTGCATATCTACTACAGCAGCTTACGATACTTGGGTTAATTTATGTGTTACATGTGACTTTTATTTTTCCTTAAAACCCTTCGCTAATGTGCCACACTGGTACGGTATCTGCGCAGAAGTCAGCTTGAAATGCATGTTTTTAAACTGCTGTCCGTATTCTCGATCCTATTTTCTGATAATTACACTTGTCTTAAACACTGCTATCCATATTCTCAATCTATTTTAGTATCAATTATACATGCCTCTAATATTACGTACTGTATTTTATTTATTTCACTTTAGTTTCCGAAGATTCTGAGGAGAAGCTACTTTATCTGCAATATGAAAAATATGTCAAGTGAGTTGAGAGATTTGGGTGGCTCTTAACAACGATTTCTCGAAAGCTTTAGAAGGTGAAATGATGCGAGAATGGAGCAGCGCCGGAATGCAAGGGCGGGGAATACGGGAGATCCCCGAGAAAACTCTCACTGACCAGCGGCATCGTCCGGCACGATTCCCGCGTGCGAAAATCCTGGAGTGAACCCAGTTCGCCTTGGTGGGAGGCGAACAGTCTAACCGCTCAGCCACCGCGGCCACTTCGAGCTCGAGGGTTGCGCAGTTTGTTAGGTAGGGATCAAGTGCTTCATGCATAATGCAAGCATAATAGAAAATAAGGGTGATTTGCGGCAGAAAATTTAAAAAATACACGTGTGCACGGAAGGTTCAAACTCGATCCTTTTCTTAGTCGGGTGGAACCCATAATACGCGGTAAAAGATCTGTGGACTTGGTCTCCAATGCCGGTAAACAGGCAGCACTTTTCCAGTTAGTACGGTCCTCTACATACCTGAACACACATTACACACTGACAATTTTACTCTTGCTTGTGCCTTTGTGAGAAGTTTTCCCGATTTTGATTGCAAGAAATTTTTTTCCTGTAATCTTTCTCGTGTTTTATTTGATCACAAATGTGTGGGGCCTGTTGAATAAATCGTGAGCTTATCGAAAAAGTACATACAAGTCACTTGAAGTTGTGTGAAGACACGTGTTACCAAAATAACAAGACGAATATTACCAGTGGATAAAAGGCGACCGAAGTGTGAGGTTATGTTAACCACACCTTTCGTGCTTTGAGTCTTGTTAAGGCAGGGACTTCTCTCCGTGCCATCTCCCCCCCCCCTCTCTCT
>NQII01001294.1:243670-255318 GCA_002778355.1 Clitarchus hookeri
CTCTGTCTCTCTCTCTCTCTCTCTCTCTCTCTCTCTCTCTCTCTCTGCGCCTGCATTATGTGTGTCTGGGGTCATTTACCCTTTACGAGAAGCGCCAGCGTTCCGACGATGAGCGTGTCAGAACGCAAGCACAGAATAACGAAGTATACAGACGCGAAACTTTCATGTGCATTCCGAACGCTCCAGTTAACTAACTCAACGCCCTGGTCATTTGGCGAGAAGTCATTAGCCAATCACAGCTCAATTCCATTCAGACTCAAGGGCAGTAACTACTGCGTCACGCAACGAAATTGGACACCAAATATTACACTATACGTAAACAAATTGCATTATTCTTCATAGTTCTCTACCAGCGTTACCGCAATTACTCCAGTCAGTTTTTACGTTATAAAACAGTGATTCTGAAAATTTCTAAGGCTGACTTTTTACTGGAGAGACGAGTACCGTCACCGGTGGAAATACTTACTATGAAACCTCGCCTAATGTTTTTACCGTTTTTTATTAAAAGCGTGTGGGACATGAATAAATTCTAAACTCGTAAATTAGTACCCACAGATTTTTGTAAGCCAGTATAGAAAATTTAAGAAAGGGTAATACCAAATAAAGGTTTTTGTCAAATTGGTAGTATACATTTTGTCATAGTGACTCATTTAAACTGAGATTTTCCTTAAGACGCGAATTCGTAAATTTCATTTCTGTGCATGATATTACTCTAAACGGATGCTTAGTAGCAAAACGTTTGCAGACAAAAATGTCTGTATTATTTTACGTTGCTGGTTGTAGAAGCTGATCGAGATAAAGGGGAAAACAGGGAGTGATATTTCCACTTAGTGATTTATGAGGTGGCCATCGGTTTTTGCTGTGGTGTTCTAACTACTGTACAACAGTTCGTTTTGTAACCATAGGTACTGGTCAAGAGATACTAATTGAAGTGTTTAGTGGATATCGTCAACATACCATTAAGTGTCAACTTTTCAGTTAGTGACGTCACACTGTATTACCAAGTAGATACATCAGTTTTAATACTTTTTAGGGTACTATTTTATTTTGTGTGCAATTTTAGTAAGGAGCATATTATCTAAAAGCTTTGTATCCTAACAAGCCGTGCAAACAAACGCAAGTCTTTGGAAGGCATTATGTTAGTAACATGCAAAATACGAAACAAATTACTAGCAGTTTTTTTTTCATGCTGAATAGTTAATAACAGAGTTTGTCACCGAGATTGTTACAACATAAAAGTAGTTTTAAACTATTTTCCTGAAAAAAAAAATTACAACTAATGGAAACTTTTGCGTAGGGTTGGTGATATTGAAGATTGGAGAGCAAAGTGACGACCAAATCTAAGAGTAACATGCCAGGAACCAGCAACTTCCACTTCTACTGGACGTGGCTAGTAAAATAACGCAGCAGAACGTACAACATGTAATTATCAAGCTAATAAACTGTACCTTATTGTTTGGTCTCGACCATCTGTCTTTTATTTTTTTCGAAGCAATAATTCCAGTTAATAGAAAAACTATCACATGAAGAGAAATGCCGACACAGAAAAACAAATCCACAGTATCGAATGCATCATGAATTGTTCTCGGTGTACAAAAGGCTTCTCTGAAACACATTTTAACCGGATGGGCCCAGTGTAGTGTCTGGCCACCACTAAGGGTCTTCTTTAGACGCCAAGAACATATTTCATTGCAGGTATGGTACGTTCGTGTTAAATAGTACCAACAGAATAAAATATTTTACGAACTTGTGTTATAAATTTTTTTTTCCTTCTGCGCATTCCTTTAGCAGCACATCTTGTACGAAAATAGCACGTAAATTCTTACGACCTCAGATGTCATATTATTAGGCCGTATTTCAAATTCAACTATTGAGATAAAATTTTAAGTAAAAATAGCCAGAAGTTAAAAAAATTTACCGCAGGTGAACATAACTGTTGGATTTCAAAGAAACTGAAAAATGCCATTCCTGTGACTTGGATAAACACGTCATCTGAAAGCACACCATCTGAAATAAAATTTGTGTTATAGTCTATTCGCGGTTTCTTCACACTTTTCTTTATGAAACCTTCGAAAAATTACCTTATTTATGGCGTATTTGGTTGTTTCCTGTATGTCATGTACCGGTATCCCCAGCGTTTTATACTTCTGTTCACATTAAACTATCTTATTTTTGGTTAAACATAGCCTTTACTAATATATTATTAATGCATTACAATATTTCATTTATAGTTAATATGAATTAAAACAGTGAGAAAATAGGTATGTTGGTAATAATACCTAGTAAGAAATAGTTTACCTAGTAAGAAATAGTTCTTATGAAAAATAATTTTACACTGAGCGCGCACGAACACGGTGCGTTGTCCCTTTGGTGTAATTTTCTAGACTCGGTTATGCTTTGTTTGCATTAGGCGGAGGAATATCCTGGAAGTATATCTTAAGTAGGGCTTCAGGAAAGTTAGAAGAAACCGTGAAAGGCTATGAAATTATTTCTTATAAATTTGTATTTATCAACATTTTTAAGGTAAATCATTACATTCACCCAAACGACGAATGTTGTACTTTAAATGGTTTTATTTTTTTTAAAAGTTACCGTTATCATGTCACTAAACCATACAATATTTTCAAGATCTAGAAAAATATTGTTTTTATTGATTTGCCTTAAGGAGGATAGTTTGATACCTTCTGGTTTTTTTTTTTGCCTCAAACCTTTATTTAATTATATTTAAGAGACTTTTTTTTTACTTCTTGTACTACTGCCGCTTTTGTAGTCATTCTCAGAAGGTAATCACTAATTAATTCCAATTTTTCCACATTGTAACCAATAAAGTAACCCTCTTTATGTTATAGTTANTCAGAAGGTAATCACTAATTAATTCCAATTTTTCCACATTGTAACCAATAAAGTAACCCTCTTTATGTTATAGTTATCCAATCATATTACTGATACACTATGCCTTGCCGAATAAGTATTTTCAATAATTAATGCCAAATACATTTTATGGCTCAAAAGCTGGTAACAACTCAATGATTTATATATCTTCCTTTTAAGGGGGCTGCTAAATGCGGGACCGGCAGAGTGAAAGGAGAGGGTACTTACTACCTGTTAAATAATTGTATACGTGACTCAGCTACCTTTCACAATATCGCTTTCAACCAGTAAACACTTTGTGCCCTTTGAAGAGAAGAACCCCGTGGTACAAGAGTGCATGTAAAAGTGAATTCATAAGAGTGTTTTTTCTTGTGCGTGTCTAGTCTGTAAATTTTAATTTACCTTAAATTTCCAGGGTTTTAAAAATGCTACGAAAAAAACATTTTTGTTTAAATGTAACCAGGGCTAAGATGGACAAAGGGTTTTTTTTTTTTTTTTTTTTTTTTTTTTTGCGATGTTGTGATCTGTGGCTGAGGCACGCCTGAAATCACGAAGACGGGACAGAACTGTTCGTGACTGATGCGAACGTCCCTGGAAGGAGTGTGATTTAGCTCGACAGCAGCAAGCAGGCTTTAAACACAGAACCGATGTTTGCGCATGACGTCTCCATACTCCTCTTGCCAAGAGCTAACAGCTGCACACCAGCCTGTCCCACCACAACCAGGGTTGCAGTCTCGCACTACAGCAGCGGCGCATCGTGGGACAGCGGGGATGAACTCCCGACGACTGCAGGGCCGCGCACTCCCCGGGTATCGTCTTACACGGGCGTAGCCTCGCCCTTCGTCTGCCGGTAGCACGTGCTACCGGCGGNNCGCCGAGACGTCGTCGACGGCAACCCGACCCCTCCAGCCGCATCTCTGACAACATCCGCGCGTGACTTCCTACTCGCCGCCGACAGCGCGGACCCTGGGGTCATGCCGCCCGCGCCAGACATCACTTGCTGCTTCTTCTTCGCGCTTGAGGAACCCAAGTCGGGTGCGCTTCATTTGGTCTAAAACTGTTTCAAAATAGTCATTTGGCCTAAAGTCACTTGGACTTAAACCACGCTGCCTAAAATATCCAGCCTAAAGTCACTTGGTCTAAATATATTTGACTTATAGGCTCTTGCCCAAAAATTATTTTGTCTAAAGTCACTTGGCCTAAAATATTAGGCCTGAAGTAACTTGGTCTAAAATAATTTGGCCTAAAGTCACTTAGCCTAAAATATTTGGCATAAATTCACTTAGTCTAGAAACATTTAGTCTAATTTTAGGCCAAGTGGCGGATTCTACACAAGTTAACCCTATAGTCACAGTGTCCACTATGTAGACCTCAACACCAGAATCAGTGAGACAGCTTCGTAAAACAAACAAACTTATGTGTTCCATTAGAAAAATTGGAAGTTTTAAAATATGAATTCTTAAGGTGCAGGCCGTGCGTGAAAGTTTGCTTCATACTTTATGGTTTGAAAATTTTTCTTTTAACGATTTTGGAGTTACTGCCATTATCAATCATACTATTATAATGTTCGTCAGGGGAGGACTAGTGCACGAGTACTCAAGAAATTCGAAGTATTTTAAATAAATATAAATGTTAATAAAGGGTAGTATAATTAGATAACAGCCAACTGTTATAACCTGTATTTTTTTAGTTTTGCGGTGGGAGACTATAATAGAGATGTGGAAACTGGAAAGGGGTTTCTTGTCGGCCAACCAAACATTACAGGAGAGCTAAAATTCGAAGTTATGGTTGTGACAATCGATTTTATGTTGATGAGAAAATAAGACCTTACTTAAGAATATCATCCGAAAGTGCTCAATTAACTGCGAACAGCCTACATCCATGATTCCAACAAATTACACTGAGGAGCTTTAAATGCGTTTTACTCAAAACTTTGTTTTTACCTTATTAAAATTCAAAGATTCACATCCCTGCTAAATGTTGAGACAAAAGGGTGAATTATGTGTGAAAATGTTCGTAATTTTATACTCTAAAAAAGTAAGTCAAAAAATATAATTTCGACATTGGCCGGCAAAGGATCCTTTTCCCCTTTTCACAACACACTTTATATTATCGTTATATAACTGACTAATATTAAGCCACGATAGCGCCACCTTAGTTCAAAGCNATTATCGTTATATAACTGACTAATATTAAGCCACGATAGCGCCACCTTAGTTCAAAGCCGGAGGTTGATTTGGACGTGCGGTTACCATGGTCGACATATCAGACTTCTTGGCAGCTCCTTGGTCCATCATGCTCGGCCTGCGTCATGTAGGGAAAGACCATGTTTAAAGCGTTCCGTTGGCCTATATTGTCTCTGGGCCTAGCGCAATCGTGTTCTGGTTCCTAGTCTGGCGGAGGGGATTTTTGCTGTTTCAACCAGCAGGCTCCAGTAGACTTTTTTTTCGCTCACTGGTCTGATTATACCCTT
The DNA here is from genome assembly GCA_002778355.1 of Clitarchus hookeri. Taxonomy (NCBI): domain Eukaryota; kingdom Metazoa; phylum Arthropoda; class Insecta; order Phasmatodea; family Phasmatidae; genus Clitarchus; species Clitarchus hookeri. The sequence goes on from NQII01001294.1 coordinate 249,015, forward strand.
TTCGCAGTATCCTCGCAAATTTTTTGAATTAAACCTTTGAAAAATCACCCCGTGTACGACGTGCTTGTTGGTTTCCTATATATGTCATGCATCGCAAGCGTTTTATACTTGTGTTAAAATAAAAATACTGTTGCATGTCGCTTCCCGGTGTTTCCTTCGCGTGGGAAGGCGCCAAAAGCTGAAGGTAAAGTTTGTAACGTTAGACGATGCGAGCGGCCTATCATAAAGGACGCCGCCGCACACGCCGATAAACGTATTGCAGTTCGCGCCTTGCTGACCCTGAGACGCTCATATTTCTCCATTTATCACGCAGGAACGTCGTCGTCAGCACAATTACCTTTCCCAGAACAACTTGGATTGCCGAGAACGTTCTAGACGACGCCTACCTCAAGTATAAATACCAGATGCGGACCTCTGAGGAGGGAGTGATTAAGAGCCGAGAGTTTGGCGTCTCGTGCGACCTTGAGCGACAGTTGGGCGATTTCGAAGCGGCGAGGAACGACTGCAGCGATCTGCGAGATTACGTTGGTGAGATCGTGTGCAGTGAAGAGTGGGACTGATTTGCGGGCTATGGACTGGATGCGTGTGTGAAAAGATATTTGGGACTATGGAAATAGACAGTTTTAACTAAACGTGTGGAAATAATTGGAGTAATTTAAAGGACATTAGCAATAGTAAAGACGGTGGTAAATACTTTCATTAAAAAGGAGATAGTAATTAAATATTGCGCTCAAAAAGAATTATAAGAATTTATAGGACGCTCAGAGTGGTAGATAACAGATGTTTGTTCGTAGCATTGAGAATAAATATAATTTATTAATTTAGTTATTTTATTTTTATTAAGACATCCATCCCTCACGAACTCGGATACGTCCCTCAGGCATTCTTGTAACAATACCTTATATGTTAAATTGAAGTTTCACCTATATTTCATCTGTAAATTTAAAATACTTCATTTATGATTAATATGAATATCAACAGGGAGGAAATAGGTGTGTAGGTAATGCCTAGTAAGAAATAGTTCTTACGCAAAATATTATTTAATTGAGCCTGCACAAATATGGTGTGGTGTCCTTTTGGTGTAATTTTCTTTATTTAAATAAACTTTTTTCCCATGATGCTGGGAAATAGCTTGGAAGTAGAACTTTAGCAGGGCTTCGGAAAAGTTTTATCGTGCTTTTGGCAGGCCACATATTTAATGGCTGCCAATACCATCGTAAGGTATACGTGTGCCACAGTATACAACCGCCGGAATTTCTCTCCCTCTCTATTCTTCGTACCTCTCCCGGTGCCAAGCGTGACGCCGCGCCGGTCCAGACAGACGTTCGATCTGAGCATCTTCCCCCGGGTATGTTCCGGAGAGCGGGGCAGGGGAGCCAACCTGCGTAGACTAGCCTTCCTTCACACTGCTCGGACGCGTTGCACGTCAGCATGAAGGAAAATAATGATTAAGGCGTGTCACTTTTCAGTACGTGGAGATGCGTGAGGCTGCGCGTTTGTGTCTATCTATTGTACTTGATGAGTATTTGCTTCCTGTTATCGTAATATCGGGGAGTAGGGGGACTTTGTGATAATTTATATTGCATCACAATCGTTAGTATTACCATGCTGTTGTTAACGTATAAAATTAAGAAAAAGTAATTTAAAAGTAGTCTTTTTAACTTAGAATTTTACGGGGAGGGGAGAAATTAAGAACCAAGGGTTATCGATTTACTGATTTGGAGGGAGGAGGTTTCCAGGTCAAAATATTGCGTTACGTTACTGACAGGAAGTAGCTTAAATAACCTGCACAGTGCTCAGTATAAAATGACGTCCAGAAATTGACGAGTGTATATGCTATTTTTTTTTGTAGAGGCTATATTTGGCAGTCTCATAAACAGTTACTCACAGCTGCCAGTAACGTGGAGCGCAAACAAGTTTTAGTTGGTACCCACATATGACAAGGGGGTGTGGGGGGGCGCAATGATCAGAGCGCTTGCCTCCCACCAACACAAACCAGGCTCAATTCCCGGCGGGGTCGTTACCGGATTTGCGCACGTTTTCCTATCTGTGGAGATAGTGTTGATGACGGTTGTAAACAGCGTTTGTGGTGAAAGCTATAGTCATCGTTGTAACAGTGGTGGTAATAGCTTGGGTGTGGTCTTGGTTGTGGTGGTAGTTAGTGGTAATTTTGATGTGATGGCTCTTACAGTGACGTTGGTACGATGGCGAGTGTAGCAATGGTGTAGGTGTTGTTATTATGGTGATGGTACCGATGGTGAGTGTGACGGTGGTTACTAACATTATTGTTTTTATGCTAATTGTGTTGTTTTGGTAACTGGGATAAATGGTTTTGGTGGCAGTAATGGTCGTGGGCTGTGGTGATAGTTTAGGTGGTGATTGTTGTGATGATCGTGGTGGTTCTGGTGGTAGTTATTGTGGTGCTTGTGGTGACGGTTATCATAGCGAGTCTAGTGGCGTAACTGATAATGTTGGTATTTATGATAATGGTTGTTAATGGTAGTGCAATTAATAGTAGTTTTAGTTAAAGCAGCAGTGTTTGTAAGTGTGTTCCTGGATAAGTACAAAACTACATACTTACATTCCAACATATTCATATATTACTAGTTTCAGTGGAGTCGGTTTTGTGAAACGACAAGCAAATTTTTGAAAATGCTGTTTGGTTCGTCTCCCAAAAACGACTTTCAATGGATCAATCATCATCAGTATGATCACATCGCCGTGATGTGATATTTTTTAACAAGAGCTCTCTATAAGCTGAATCTGAGTGAACAAGTATTCTTTAGACTTATTACACAACAATCGTGTGACAAAAATCCCTTCCAACAACAAACACACACACACACACACACATATATATACACACAAACACACGCTTAAGCTGACAGTAAATATCGCAACATTATTTCTAGATCTAGGCCCATCCAGTATCCATAGATAATTGGGTGTATTGTTTTATTTTAAATAAAAGAGCTAAATTTGATTTACTTTTATATTTACATTACTTGATGAAACTAGTGCTGGCATTAATGTAATAAAACTATCCGTCTTTTAATATTTCCTAATGCAACCGATAATCAAGTCAGTTATCTGCTAAATGAAACTAATTCCACGTGTTTCCTTTCGCTTTATACATACCTTTTCACCCCTCCGCCTTATTCCTCAGGTTAATAGCAACATGCACTCCTACACATTCGTAGCAGCCTTCGATTCCTCCTTCACTCGCTCAAGGCTCGCAGAAAAATTAAAACTCGGAAATTCGATCTCTGTATGACATCCTTGTCTGAAAGTTTTAGTGGTGGTTATGAGTGACTTACCGATGCCTGTAGCATTGGAACGAATTCATTTCATTTACAAGATTTTGGGTTCCACTTCTCGCCCATTTTTTTTTCAACTTACCTTCTGGGTATTTTTTTAATTATTTTTCTTAAATATAATTTAAATTTGATATATTCTTTTTAATGTACTTGATATTGTGTCGTTTTGTGTCGCATGCAGATAATCGGAAGCACAAACATATTTGAGACTGGAGTAATTACATTAATTTCATTGGCTATGCATTATTTATCGATATCCTATCTTTAAAAAGGTAAACCCACATTCCTTTAAGAAAGCCAGAAGATCCCGATATAACTAATGAGCCTACATTTCTTTACGTAGATTCAAATAACTTTGATTAAGATCTTTAAAATTTAGATGGCAGGTAGGTCTTGATGTCTCGTTTACAGAAATATCATTAGAGATGGAACCAGAAACATATGCCAACACTAGAGCGACAATTACCAATACACACACGTGTGCCTAATCCGGAACTTGAACCAAGAAACCTTCGTGCCATAAGCTGGCATGAAACAAATTAACTGCAATATGGACATGGGATTCGGAGCATCGAGTTCGGTTGAAACCAGTTTAATGTTTTGGTAGGTAGGTTTACTAACATGCAATATGTACACAGCTGTCATTTTAAATAAGTGCTTGAGCCACTTAAACCATGTATGTTTACGTGGCCTACCGTAGAGCTACTTAAGTAGAGGATTTGGTGGATATCGGTGGATTGATTCCCGAGATATTGCATGAAAATTGTATTTTCTCATTTGGTGCTATCGTAAAAAAAAACCCCAAAAAGAGGCGCTGTATAGTTTTATATTACGCCAGTTAAAATGTTTAATAGATATGAAAAACAGATCTTAATTATTAACATAGCCGCCATTTTGAAACTAAGTATCTGTGGTACTTAAATTACGTATGGAATAAAGGGCCTACCTTAACGTTGNATAACGTTGGGTTTAAATTTTTTTGCACATATAGCATACAAAATATCTACATTGATGTTATTTTGAATATCTTACTATCTTCTTAGGATATATAAATTTAGATGCACTACAAAAGTAAAACATGTCGCTTGAATTTGGTGGGAACCAGTTTAGTTCAATGTTTCCTTATATAGGATTTTAAAAAATATTTTTTCTTGTTATGGTTTCTTCTAAAATGGCGGGAAAAATAGTTTATGTATTACCTTATCTGATGTTTTCATAGATACTGCCAGCATAAAAAGTTACGTTGAAATTGGTTTCATGATTTCATTGATATACTCTCATTACTATGCTAAATGTTTTTATGACAGTTATTCTGAAAATAAGTGCCTGAACTACTTTGAATATGACATTTTACATGGCCTGCCGTAGCACTACTGTACTTGTTTGCCAAATTTGGTAGGGATTGCTTGATTGTTTCCCCGAGATATGAAATAAAACTTTGTTTATTCAAGTGGCGCCAACTTTCAAAATGGCGAACAAACAACACACTGAGTGTAACACAATTATTTCATAAAACACGCTATCTTACAAAATGGAGAACAAAAGAGTCAATGTGTTGACTTGTTTAATTAAGCATGACAAGTTACGTCAAAATTGGTTAAACTGTATGGTTTATACACCAAATAAATTTCAAATACAGTATTTGTATGGCCACCATTTTCAAATAAGTGCTTCATTTATTTTAATTGCAATTGTTTACATAGCCACCCATAGTACAACTTACATGCGAAATTGGACGAGAATCGGTTGAGTAGTTTTTGAGATATAACGTAAAAGATGTATTTTTCATGTCGTGGTTGTCTTACAAAATGACGGACCAACAACAATATCCATCTCTAAATTCAGTGCTTACATGAAACACTGTCAACATTCCAAATTCTGTTTAAATAGGTTAAATGGATCCCGAGATCTAATGCGGCACCCTAAAAATTGAAATAGCTGCCATTTTGAAAATAAACATCCGGCGTAGTCGAAAATTATAAAATTCTGATATCACTAAGTATTATATGTGTACCGAGTTTGGTGAAACTTGGTTCACACGTTCAAAAAATTTTAGCGGGCGGATGCGGAGGAGGAGAGACACAGTACACAGACACACAGTCAGCAAAGTGATCTCATAAGTCTATCTCTCCATCGGAAAGTGCGTAAAAAAAAAGGAGTGCCCATCAAATAAGAAGATAACTGACTGGGTACTCGGCCATTTCTGTGTAGCTTCCCAAAGAGGCTCTGGAACCGTCTGCGACATTCCTTCTTTCCCGGTAACGAAGCCGAACCCAGGTAATTTTGGGTTTGCCGTTTCTTCGCCTTTCTGGCACTGCTAAGACAACTTATAATAAGGCAAGTTTCGTGAGTCGCAAATAGCGATACTGCCCAGGCTGCCAGCAGCGAACACGGCCGTGTAGTCTATTTGCAGCAATATCTTTACACTACCTGAATCAAACATTTGAAAATTCACGCCATGTATGATGTGTCTCGTTGTTTTCTGAATCATTAATATATCACAAGCTTTTTATATTTATGCTAACGTAAAAGTATCATATTTATGGTTAAATTGAACTTTTACCTATATGTATTTTATTTATAAATTATAACATTTCATTTACAATGAATATGAATTATAAGATNAAATTGAACTTTTACCTATATGTATTTTATTTATAAATTATAACATTTCATTTACAATGAATATGAATTATAAGATAGAGGACGTATATATGTTGGTAATACCTAGTCAGAAATATGTAGTTCTCATGCAAAATTGTAAACTCAGTGCCCACGAAAGTGTGTCCCTTTCATATGATTTTCTAGACTTGGTTAAGCTTTGTTTGCATGAGACGGAGGAATAGCCTGAAAGCATAACTTTAGCAGGGCTTGAGAAATTGTGGAAGTAACCATGAATGGACTAGAGACGACACAGATCGCGAACCGTGCGTTAATCTTGTCATCTCCACGAGAAGCTGGGCGGATGGCGCGGGCGTCCATCAAGG
>NQII01001294.1:255569-266530 GCA_002778355.1 Clitarchus hookeri
CCGCTCGGGAGGCACAACGGGCGCATGCGCAGGACCGACCGACAGGGGTGAACAAAACGACAAATTGCAATACGAACTCCGTTCACCATGATCTGAGCACTCAAGACGTCCAAGCCAGTGTCGTCGAGTGACTCTTCTTCAGTGTAAGGTTGTCAATGCCGTTAGCGGTCACCGCTCGCAGATTAAAGATAAGGTTACTTCTACTGCAGGTTGGGAAGAGTGCGAGAGAGTGAAGAGATTTAGGCGGCTCTTAACAGTGGTATATAGTCCCATCTCGCGTGAGAAACATACTGTGGTTTGGTAATAATGATTATTTAGGAACTATTAACGATATGGCGACGAGATTTTTTTCTGTATAAGTAAAAACTTGAATTGTTCGAGCTATAGTTATACTTTTCCATTCTATCGGTGTTAAATATGTTTTTTTAAATGATGGAATAGCGTAACTTTGCGCATGATTTTCAGTTAATTGGAAAATAAACACTTCAAACAAAAATAACAGTTGAATCAGCTATAGTTTTCCGAGTAAAATTATGCTACCACTAAAGGTATTATCACCACATTAAATTTTAAAAAATTAAACTAAAACTGTAGGTATGTTTTGCGCATTTTGAGGCCCGTCTCGTTAGGCTGCCTACTCACTACGTGATTTTCCTCGTCTCGCCCCGAGTGCTGCCCGGGAAGGGAGGGGATGGTTGGCAGTGGCCTGCCGCAGTAGGGGAGGCACTGTCTGCTCTCTAGGACAGGCGTGTCCCTTAGGCGGACCCGAGGAGGTAGTCTTGGGCTGGATGGTTGAGACATCTTCAAGAAAGGAAAAGGAATGTTTTCAGGGGAGTGAACGTCTTTTAGTGAGTAGGTCTTAGTAAGGCTGAGTAACTGGTAGTTTATCTCTTTATTTGTAAACCCTAACATTGTGGCAGCAGTTTTAGTTTCTGCCTGTGTTCAAAAGTAGCAAGTAGCGCGTGAGCTTCGCTACAACGTAAACGCAAGTTCCTTCCGTCGACATTTAGGAAAACTCAAGCTCGTCAGGCTTCTCGTCTGCAAATGGCATGAAGATATGACCGCTAGATATACGACTGGGCAAACCCCAAAGTTGACTGTGTTTGACTTCAGTTGAGCAATGTTCAGAACCCTTCCGCAGCAAATATTTATCATCGCTATGTTGTGAATATGTCCATATTTCTACAGTTCTTTTTAAAAATCACAGCTGAACACAACGACAGTAATCAAGAAAGTTCTTCGCATTACACATATTTTGCGTGAACGTAGTTTTGTTTTAGCCACGCTGTAAAAAAAATTCTGGTACACTTCCTAAACTGTATTGGAATTTTTTAGCCTATACATTGTATGGAAATATTATCACGTATCACAATTGAAATTGTAGGAACGTATAGCATCACTACTACAAAAAGTTCGGAACTTCCCTAAGCATTTGACTGTTTTCTGAGAAAATATAGTAACATTGCCATGGATGATGGGGAAATAACTTTACCATATGTTTTCCCACAATACGTATACGATGATGTGGTAAATTTGCAAGTAATTTCTTAGAGTGCATTTTCTTGAGTTTCCACTAGACAAGTGTTCCACTGTGAACTCTAAAATGTAGTTTGAAGAAACAAAGCACGAGGATGTACTCGTAAGGTATGGCACATTCTGGAAATTCTCATCAACACCCTTTCTTGAATAGTCTTGAAAGCTGCTAGTGTTCTCGGAAAAACTTTCAGCATCCTTCCTATCAAAAGGTGTGGGACCAGTTCTGCGTCAACCAGCACGTTAATGAGTCCTGTTTCCGCAAAAGTTGAGTCAGCCAACCACAAATGAGCAGCATGGCTCCAGTTGTCTTGCTGTGAATGTTTTTACCAAATGTACTGTGTGATGCATGGTAGTAAAATTGAATTTAATTGACAAATTCGGTTCTTCCATCCCGTGTAGCTCTAGTTGAACGATGCTACACGTCGTGCGGTATTCAGAACTATTTGGGCTAAAGCATGTAGAAGAGGAACCAATAACGTACTGACAGATGAGTCGAGCAGAACCCAGATCCAGAGTAGGTTAGCATTTAGAAGATNAGAAGAGGAACCAATAACGTACTGACAGATGAGTCGAGCAGAACCCAGATCCAGAGTAGGTTAGCATTTAGAAGATCGCCAAGAGTTATTGAGAACATAGTAATGGAAAGCTGGCTTCAGTCTTTAAAAAAAGGGCTTTAGTGTACTGGAAATATTGCCGGAAAACGGTATACTGATAAAATTACATCTTGTAATACTTCTTNAAAAAAGGGCTTTAGTGTACTGGAAATATTGCCGGAAAACGGTATACTGATAAAATTACATCTTGTAATACTTCTTGCATAGGTTCAGTAAACATAATTGTATCACTGAATGAAAACTGATATTGCATATAGAAGGATTTTGACTAAGCGAAAGCCTTGAGATGATGTGATAACCACGAGCAGTTCAGAGGATTCTTCATGGTCTGAAGACAGTATCAAATTTGGATTGAATCTTTGGACTAGCTGTTTGTGACACCTGTGTGTGTTTCGAAATATTTTTTTTCGTATATGTGTACACGATGTGTAAGTTGTTTAAATTTACGGATGGGAGCTGAGTCACTGACTATTTGGCCCTTTCACAGCGAGTCACTGCAGATAATTTTGTTTCGTTTCTATGACATTTGAGGTGAGGTATTCGCACTCTTGCCTGAGCTGATTTCACGGCTCGAAAACCGCGCTAAACACGCATCCACTTCCTAGAGTTTTCGTACAGGTGAGGCATTCGTGGAAATACGCATGTGCCGTAGTAAGCTAGACGTGAGGCGTACACAAATGCGCCCATACAGACGAGGGCATACCGTGTGCACGAATATAGGCAGTTCACGGTAAAGTGAGCACTTTTTGAAGCCCTCTCATTTGGAATAACAGTCAATAAATATATCTTATTTTAGCATTAGCAGTGGTTATAAAATTNCTTTTTGAAGCCCTCTCATTTGGAATAACAGTCAATAAATATATCTTATTTTAGCATTAGCAGTGGTTATAAAATGCCGGTTCTGCGTCACCTGGCATCCTGGCGGGGATGATAGGATGAGCAGCTAGCCAACTAGAATGTCGTCACGCTCTAACCTACTGCTGTGTCCTTCCTCGCCAAAGGCCCCCGCTTACCCTTTTTTTACCCTCCGAATACCTCTTCCTATCCTCAAAAACGCCCAAAATTTCCCGAAATTCCCTTAAAACCAGACAAATTTAGCTCAGAAAATTTATTTACCAAATTCACATAAGTCACTCAGTCCGAAAATAGCATGACCCCGCGATGTGGCTAATCACTTCTTTGGGGGGGGGGGATAAGGAGTGAGGAGTGGAGGAGTGGCCCTATCATTCATGCTCCGTCATTCCATGCCAGAACCATCNGGGGGGGGGGATAAGGAGTGAGGAGTGGAGGAGTGGCCCTATCATTCATGCTCCGTCATTCCATGCCAGAACCATCCATTTTGTCTGAAGAATGTTCGAGTTCATTGCCCTGAGATTAATTCAACTTCCCTCATTACTTCCAGTCTCTCTAACCCACGCCCGTTCTCTCTCACCTGCTCTATCCCTTGGGGTTTTCTCACATTCCTTCCCGTCTCCTTTATTTTCTCTCTTTTTCATTCTCAAGCTCCCTCATTCCTTCCTGTCTCTCTATCTCTTGCCCGTTCTATCCCTTGATTTTTTTTCTGATATTACTGCCGGTTTCCTTCATTTTCACACTTTCCTCGCTCTTTTGCCTTGCCTTCTGAGCCCTACTTTCCTGGTTTTTCCCTCATCACAGTCGTTTGCTACCACTTTGGTTTTCTCATATTCCTTATGGTATCCTTTCACCTGGCGTCCTGGTGGGGGACGAGTCCCATGCTTTGCCATTCCACCTTGGTTTTCTCATATTCCTTCTAGTCTCCTTTCACCTGACGTCCTGGCAGGGACGAGTCATCCACCTGCTCGAAATGGAGCAAGGCCTGCTCACGCACGCTAGCCTAGAGTCGCACCACGCGGCTATAGGCTAGCGAGTTGTTTTGCCTGCCATTTACAATTTTCTGTTGGCACTTTAGGTAACGTGTGGGCATGAACTGAGGCGCTCTTTCTTCTCTTCTGTTATATTTACAATTTTCTGTTGGCACTTTAGGTAACGTGTGGGCATGAACTGAGGCGCTCTTTCTTCTCTTCTGTTATAGAAACTTTCATGCCTTCTGTTGTGCACATGGGTATAACATAAGTGTAGCAGAAATTGGGTACCGTGTAGTGCCGGCTTAAACGACTCATGCATCTCTCATAATTTAGGCACAGTAAACATCATAAACCCTTTTTAAATATTGTAAGACATACTGTTTTGAAAATATCATACACTACATGCCGCTAGTATCTTACTAACATATTAAAATTAACACTGTTAATTGGTAGGGGATGCTAGTCCGGATCGAAACTAAATTTGCTGTATGAATTAACACTCCTCGTTATGAAGGTGATCTTACCTGTTATAAAATATATATTTCGTTCGTATAGTATAATCGTGCAAACAAAATGAGTGGTCGTAAATGAAAAAAGTATTTATTCGTTCACAAAACATGGTGCACAGAGAACATAACTACTTTAAGAAATGTAAATTATAATTTTGTAAATATGCCTCAAACTTAACACACAAGGATGTCCTACTTTCACAAATAATTCAAATTGTTACGNATTATAATTTTGTAAATATGCCTCAAACTTAACACACAAGGATGTCCTACTTTCACAAATAATTCAAATTGTTACATACTGTTCGTAAATTGTTATCGTTATCCATTTGTAGGCAAGGAGATGACAAACATTCCAGAATACATTAATAAATTTTGACACACTGAAGATATTTACAAATAATTTATGTTCTTCTTGGTACACTATAAACAGCGAAATTATTTGAATAGACTGGGTTCAAACACACCTGCGCACTTTNATTTGAATAGACTGGGTTGAAACACACCTGCGCACTTTAATTTAGTGTAAGCTGCGAAGTCTGAGGTAAATCTGGGTTTACAATAAAAACGTTAAGCGTTAAATTATGCGTTTAGACGTGTAGAAGAAACGAAAGTGTTACCTCGTGCATTGGTTTCCAATGGAACTTAGCAGGCCATATGCGTTGTTGGGATTTCCTTAGGCGTTGAAAAAAATAGTTATATCTTTTACCTTAAGTGAAACTTGTGAGGCGACGACCACTCAGAACACAGCAGACTGTATTGTTGGCGGGAAACGGGTATTTACTGTAATGTAAGTATAAACAATATTAAAAAGTAGTGTGTGTGCACATGTTAACGATTATATTTGTTCACAAAAATAAGTTTCTCTGTTAGAAAATGTCAGTTTTCAAGTATGATCCACTTAAATATGGTTGTGATATACAACGTTAGGTTAGGAGCAAAGGTAAACATAACAGGCTTGCCGCCTGCTTCCATTGGCTAAAAATAAGAATTAAAACATTATTGGAAACTGCAAATACAGAAGACGTGTTTCCATATGACAGATAAGTGCTTACTGCATAATTCTTCATACATAATTTTTTTTATTGTTAACTTAGCTTAACTATTAGCGATTGGCACAGAGTCATTGCATTCAACCGATGTTCAGTGTATAAATAGTTATATTTTGTTATGTAATCTGAAGTAGAATATTGCGAATCTCTTTGTTATGTCTAAGTTTTCATGCTTTCGTTGGTGTTAACATTACTGATAATAACTTCAGTATCAACGTTTTCCACACTGTTATGAGTTCCAGATTTCAGTGTAGAATATAAAATGGTGTGCTGTGTTACACTCGTATAATTGTTGACACACACAGCTGCCAGCTTTTTAGACAATAACCACTAATGCACATCATTATTGTAAACATGGATCTTACAGATACTGACATTGTATTGTCACTTAATAATAAGCATATGTTAGAGTTAAGCATTATACATGATCATCAATGTCCTTTTTCCGCAGAATGCATAATGTTTTCTACTTAATGAGATGCGCACTCATACAGCGTTCGCATTCGTAAATGTTGTACATGTCTCAGGAAATGACATACGCACCTNACACACAGCTGCCAGCTTTTTAGACAATAACCACTAATGCACATCATTATTGTAAACATGGATCTTACAGATACTAACATTGTATTGTCACTTAATAATAAGCATATGTTAGAGTTAAGCATTATACATGATCATCAATGTCCTTTTCCCGCAGAATGCATAATGTTTTCTGCTTAATGAGATGCGCACTCATACAGCGTTCGCATTCGTAAATGTTGTACATGTCTCAGGAAATGACATACGCACCTGCACGGAGATACGAATGTGTGTACTTCTCGCGCCCTTACAGGCCAAAGGCTACTAATCGTACTTGAAAAGCGATTTATGTGTAGTTCATAATTGTTATTCCTAATATTTATTTTTCTAAAAAGTGGTATGGAGGCATTAAATTTCAAGAAAAGCCACCGATAAAAGTTCTTAACAATGTGTACACTTTAGCCTTTAATGATCTAGAAGAGTCGGGATAAACATAACCACTTTTATTCGTAATTTGTTTTAAACCGGGCATGGCAATGAATTTATAGTATTTTCAAGGTAGTGAGAACACTGCCAACTTTCTACAAAGCAAGGCATGGCTGAGTGTAAGAGTTATATCAAAATTCGAAAATTAATTTTTATTCATACCATTATTAGTGTTAAAATAAAATTTACCTCTAGTTTTTATAAGTTTTAATAATACATTATAAATAATTGCATTTGATGCGTCAAATACTTATTCATTCCTTTCTTGAAAAATGTATATAATTGATTAATAGCAACACTTTCATTGTAGCTTTTCAGCTACAGCGCCTAATGGATTGATAATTTTAAATTTATGCACCTACGTTCCAGCACAGATCTAGTATTTGTTTTCCATCAAAATGCTTGTTCAGAATCTTATCAGCTGGCTAGTTGCTGTAATGGAAGCAAATAATTATGTCTGTCTGAATGTATCCAGTATCGAGCCGGGTGGAGTATGCTTATATACATAAGTGCATTCCTAGGTTCGAACACAGACTTAATGACACTTGANAGTATCGAGCCGGGTGGAGTATGCTTATATACATAAGTGCATTCCTAGGTTCGAACACAGACTTAATGACACTTGAATCGACAAATTTAACGTACTGATTATTTGTAAGAACAGTCATCTTTGTAGTAGATCACAACCCAAGCTGTGAACACTGAGTCACATTGTAGACCTTTGTGCGTCTAACGTATACGTATTTCTCGACTAGTGAACAATCGTTTCCTGTCAATTTCCTTTCACATAAGAACGGAATGAAAACGCTACTATAATGTATGACATCATTCATTATTAATATGAATTTTGTAATTGTATGTGATAACAGTACTCGTATTTTATCATGAACACCTAAATTACAGTATAATAATAAATTAGAACTAAATACAATATCAATTATATATTTATAACCCATTTTTTCAGAGGTAAATGAAACCAAATAGTACTTTATATCACTGCAAATTTCAGCAAATACAGCATTCTATGACAGAAACGAAACACATGCTATGGTCGCCATTAATAAATCATGAGTTGGGTATTCACAGCTGCAACAAAAGCTGAAAACTCGCTTGTAACATGCTCGCTCACCTTTAGCATAACTTGAACGAGCACGTGGGTGAGCCGAGGCCAGGGAGAATACCTACTTTTGCCGGATGCGGAGCTGGCAACACCGCACGGGTGGCGAGGTATTTTGACTTCTGCGTCGTCTGCCGCCTGCTGACTCACAGTCGAGAACACTAGCGCTCCTCTGAATCATCCCAAGAACTAAAATAAAAAAACTGGCCAGACTTTTTCCTATCCCATGGCCGCTCTAGTGTGTGTATATCTTTACTCAATGACTGCTACGCGCATCAAGTGCGCCATTGCCGCTAAGTGCAAGGCTCTCAACTGACGCGCTGTTTTCTCGTTGGACTGCGTGGGTAAAATACCTATGGGACTTTCAGCGGTGATCCTATTATTTTATTGGTTGGAAGTATGTGGGAGTGTTCAATGCAGGGCCCTTGNCCTATGGGACTTTCAGCGGTGATCCTATTATTTTATTGGTTGGAAGTATGTGGGAGTGTTCAATGCAGGGCCCTTGAGTAGTTTTGTATGTATCTGAGGCATATATTTTTGAAATTCAGCACTTTGAAAAAGCAGTTTTTAGCCATTTTGAAGTACACTGAAATGGTGTTTCTTATGTTCGTGACGTCTTGAAAGAACACAACAGCCCTCGTCTGATGTGTGTGTGTGTGTGTGTGTTTTTTTTCCGCAGAGCAGCACATTGGACGCACGTTTAATATTTTCTTAGAAAAACGAGTATTTCAAACACAATGCAACGCAGTTCAAGCGCCAGGTAGTTCCTTAAAGAATCAGAGTCTGTAACGTCAAGGAAGAATGCAAAAAAAAAAATTATAAAGGAAAGGGGGCGTGGCAGCAACGTTTCCTTTTCCACAAACGTAACGGACCAGCGACACTCAGCTGTCTCCCTGGACGCACGCACTTTGACAAACGCGCCGTAAGTCAGGAAGTGTCCCGACGGCAACGTCTTCGACACTAGGAACCCTTTCTTGGGACGGTGGAGAGAATAGCGAAACTGCGCGCGCGCTTTTACTGCGTAGAGACCGACCGTTAACATCCCATCACCGTTAAGGGTGGCAGTTGTACCGGAGAGAGAGAGAGAGAGAGAGAGAGAGAGAGGTGTAGCTGTAGAGAGAGAGGAGAACAACGGGCACATCCTTCCAATTACTCGCTTAATTGCTCTTGTATTCCTTCGCCTGCGCGCGAGTGAAGCCTCCCCTTCATTTGCTCCTCCGCGCGCGCGCCACATTCCGTTGATTTGATTTGCTCTCGGAGCGGTGACGTGGCGTGGCGTCGCGCAGGCGAGGCGTCGTTAAAACAGTCGGCTAACGACTGCCCCCGAGGGCAGGACTAGGGGGTCATCGTTCCCCGGGCGTCTACTTATCCCCGGGGGGCGACACTCTGTATCCTTGCCATCTAGGATATGCGTACATTATATACCTCCATAACTTAATTTTCGGAAGCAATATTTAAAAAAAAAAACCAAGCTATAATTTATTTACAGTTAATTCACTCTTTTCTGAAGCCCTGATAAAGTCCTACTTCCTGGATATTCGTGCGCCTCGTGAAACAAAGCTTAACTAAGGCGCCCGTCTACCTGGCGCTTGAACTGCGTTGCAGAGTGTTCGAAATACACGTTTTTCAACGAAACTATTAAGCGTGCGTCCAACGTGCTGATCTACGAAAAGAACACACACTTCAGACGAGAGCTGTTAAGTACTTTCAAAATATCACGTACGTTAGAAACATCAATTTAGAGTACTCCAAAACCGCTAAAAACGGCCTTTCCAAGGCGCTGTAGCTTGAAATGCACGCATCAGATACATACAAAACTACTATAGGGGCCTGCTTTGAACCTTCCTACAGACTTCCCACTAATAAAATTATATGGTCACTGCTGAAAGTCCCATAGGTACACGCAGCACGACGAGAACACTGCACGCCAGTTCAGAGCCTTGCGCTTAGCGGCGATGGCGGACTTGATGCGCGTGGCAGTGTCGCCCTTATCGCTCCCGCGCTTCTCGGCCTAAAGGAGGGAAAAAATTCCAGGTAGACGGGCGCCTTAAGTCTGGAAAATTACACCAGAGGGACAACGCACCACATTCGTGCGCACTCGGTATAATAATATTTTACATAAGAACTATTTCTTACTAGGCATTACTAACACACCTACTTCCTGTTTTTGTTCATATTAGTTATAAATAAAATATTATAATTAATAGGTAAATTACAAATAAGATTTCAATTTAACCAAAAATATGGTGCTTTTGTGTTAACAGAAGTATAAAACGCTTGTAACAAATTATATATTTAAGAAACAACCGAACACGTAATACACAAAATTATTTTTCAAATGTTTCATTAAAAAAAGTGCGAAGAAACTGCAAATAGACTATAGTAAAGGCAAAGGGAACATCTAAACAGTCATTTCGAAATCCAGCTTATTTTTCTTACATGATTATTTTCACATCTGTAACCGTAATCAAATATTTTCTCATTACGAAAGCATATGGAAAAACACAGGTATAATTGAAACAGTACAAATTTTTAAAAAAATTTGTTAAGTAGTCCACTGTGTCATGTGTAGCTTAGATATTTTATGTGTGGTCATACATTTTCATTACAAAGATTTGTAAGAAAAATCTAAGACGCCCTCTTAAGTGTGTAGGATACCTACCAAAAAAATAATTATTTTATGTTTGCACGAAACATTGTTCAACTTGTTCGCATTGTATGTGATGACATTTTCCTCCTATTAAAAATTTTCTTGCATTATATTTTTTAAATAATTTAACGTCAACTCAAAAAATGTTCTGTTTTGCTGCAGCCATAACAAATACTAGCTACGTTGTACAAATGAAAAAAATTACAATTTTAAATAACGCAGGCCAGAAATGTAAAAAAAAAAAAAAAAAAAAGTAATATGTAAAAGATTTTTGTATATTTTTACATTTTTTTCAATAATGCACGAACTGTTATTTGGTAAATACGTATATGTGAAGAAGTGGCACTGTTCATCCAGTAAAAAACTATCATACAAATGTTTAGTGATTTACTTCAGATAATTTTTACAATTAATCATCGAAGACTGGTGACGACTCATTATCTCAAGCCCTCTTGTATTTTTCACATCCTTCTCGCAAACCGATCTGAGAATCAACAATCTCTGTGAACACAACGGCAGGCGTGGCACAAAGCAAGTAACAGGGTAGCAACTGTTTAACGATCGCTCAAAGTCACAACACATTGCCGTTGTACACTGAAGAGCCAAAAAAACTGGTACACCTGCCTAATATCGTGTATCCCCCCCCCCC
>NQII01001294.1:266561-406008 GCA_002778355.1 Clitarchus hookeri
CGAGCACGCAGAAGTGCCGCAAGACGACGTGGCATGGACTCGACTAATGTCTGAAGGTATGCAGGAGGCAATTCACACCACGAATCCTGCAGGGCAGTCCACAAAACCAATCTGCGCCAATTTGAGAAAGGTTTGCACGTCTGTCACGTTTAATGATTCTCGTCAGTCGTCGTTAGTCCCGTTCTTTGTTTTTTCACGATCTTTTTCCTCCGTCCGCAGCGATGTCGAAGATGTGATGTTTTTACCGGATTCCCGATATTCGCCGTACACTCGTGAAATGGTCGTACGCGAACATCCAAATGTTATCGCTACCTCGGAGATGCTATGTCCCATCTCTCGTGCGCCGACTATAACACCACGTTCAAACTCACTTAAATCTTGATAACCTGCCATTGCAGCAGCAGTAACCGATCTAGCTGCCGACCGCATCGCGTTACTCTGATTGGTTCCATACCTCTGTCATTTGCATACGCACGCCTATAACAGTTTTTTTGGCTCTTCGGTGTATATTTATTATTTAAGTTTTAAACCTGATAGTAGCAGACGGTAAAGAGGTATTTTGTTTGTTGCTTTAAAAAATTTTACGCATTTTATTTTTGGTGGTATTAATTTCCGTTTAATTTTTGATGTTGGCAAAAGCGACTGTGACCCGAGAATATAGTGACTGTGCAGGGCTAATATTTATTCTATTCAGGTTGGGAAGCTCAATGCTAATAGTTTGGCAACTATATATTTTTGCCACCAGACAGCACTGGTGTCGCATTTGTACCATAGTTTTTACCGCTTTGAAAGTAAACAAATGGGATGCTGGCAATTTTCATAAAACAAGTCTTACTATTTGATTTTAATCTTTTGATTTGTATTATGTTAGAACCTACGTAAAAAATTAACTTTGTTTTTCTCACTAAAATGAAACTTTAAATAAATACGTTCGCATTCGGTCCTAAAAGTAAGTTTAGCAAAATGTTGGCTTCCACATTTTTTTTTCTTATATGTAACAAGGGAATCAGAAAATTTCTTTATCTGGCAAATAAATTTATTTCGGTCTTTAAATTTTAAGTTTTTTTTCTCACTAAAATAATCTTTTTCGTAACCGCTCAATGCCAAACATATTTGTATTTTTGCTGTTAACTCGTCACGTAAACACTACTGGAAGGCAAATACAAATTAAAAATTAATGCAAAATATTTAGGTCGGGGCAATCTGACCAAACACAAACTTTTACACACGAGTAAGTCGAATTCCTTCATTTACGGCCAAAATAAAATCTACTTATTTTAAATACCAGCAATATTGATTTTCTTCATGCCAAACTTAAAATTTTCCCCACACCAAACTCTTCCATAAGAAATATGGTTTTGTTCCTAACCTGAGTAGAAAAAACCATAAGTACGATTTGGTAAGGATTTGTTTCTCCCACCCACGGAGAAACAAGGAAAACAGAGAAAAGTCAGGGAATTTCCTCTGACAGGGAAAGGTCAGGGAAGTGTTAGGGAATTTTCACCTGGGCCAGGAAAAATTTAATTAATTGCTACTCTGCAAAAGTGGTTAGTTGCATGAATGCAGGATAATTTAATAATAAGCATATGCATTTTAAATCATAAATTTTTATGTTTGTGAACTGGCAGTAATACATTTATGCCAATTGACATAGAGCCTATACATACAAAATAAAATAATTGTGTGTTTGTAATGGGCACTTGTGTGAAGTCAATACCGTGTGTCGCAAGAAATATTGATGGGCTGTGTAAAATGTTGGCCCTGCTTGCTTGGTATATTGCAGTGCAATTTAATTTAACTTCGCTGATAGCATATATATTCCGTCAACGTTGGAAAAATATGATATTGGTAGGTTTCGGTCACGGAGGGGCAGCGGTGGCGTAGTGTCCAGGGCGCTCGCCTCCCACCACGGCGATCCGGGTTCGATCCCCGGCGGGCCCCAATCCCGGATTTTCGCATGTGGGAATCGTGCTGGATGATGCCGCTTGTCGGTGGGTTTTCTCGGGGCTCTCCCGCTTCCCCCGCCCTTGCATTCCAGCGCCGCTCCATTCTAGGGCCTCATTTCTGTCATGCCCGGGGATGACGGTCACCTACGGGTCCCAGCTGGAAAGACCGTCACTCGGAGGGTGTTGCCTTGCCCTGGGTGCACTCCCCACACGCCATTATTATTATTATTCGGCCACGAAAATGGGTCAGGGAAAATGGTAAGATTCTGCCTGGAAAACAGGGAAAGGTCTGAGCATTCCAAAATGGAATCTAAGTGGAAGCCCTGTGGAGGTGTCTAGAGCAACGAAACTGCCGCGACTCATTACGCCAGGGGTGACGAGGAGCTGCTCGGGAAGAGGGGCGTAGTCCTCGCGAAGGCAGAGAGTCGCATTTTAATGCACGCCGTAACGCCGGACGCCGGCGTTCAGGCGACAAATAATTACCAGCGCGAGCAGAGAGTGCTGGCAATAACTAGAAAAGAATCCATCAACAGTTGTATTTCACGACGCTTCAGCTAGTTCAGATCCACTTTCGTGATTGGGCGGTTTTTTTCGTGTCACGCGTCTCGGGTTCCCCCGCGCGCAAATCACAGACGTGTAGTACTGAAGTTACCTAACTCTGATCGGCCAGTCAAGTCGGAAAATGTCTTTTCACAAAGACACGCCACCAATAAGTAAAAGAAAACTGTTGGAAAATCCGCGGGGTGTTGAAATATAGCATGTGCGGAAATCTTTTCGCGCAACTCGGGTGCCCCTAGCAATAACGCAATGCAGGGTTTCTTCACACTTTTTGAATCAAACCTTTGAAAAATCAACCCATTAGTGACGTGCTTGGTTGTTTCCTGAATATCTCACGTATCACAAGTGCTTAATGGGCTACTTGTGATAGCGTATAAGTAAATTACCTTATTTTTGGGTGCATTGAAATTTTATTTATTTATAATTAATATGAATAAAAACAGAAAGAATATACGTGTGTTGGTAATGCCTAATAAGAAACAGTTCTTCTGCAAAATTTAATTACACTGAGTGCGCACGAATGCGGTGCGTTGTCACTTTGGTGTAATTTTCTAGACTCGGTTAAGCTTTGTTTGCACGAGGCGGAGAAATATCCTGGGAGTAGAACTTTAGCAGGTCTTCAGAAATGTTGGAAGTAACCTTGAATGAACTACTTCCTCTTACCCTATATCTCTACAGTATTGCCTCTCCTGCAATAAGCTATTCACTGTTAATTGACCGCTATTGAAATCCCTGCTTAGGATCTACTTCTTCTCTCATTTTGTACGCTGCTGCTTTATATATAGCATTATGGTTGCCATTAGCCTGCTGACTTTATTCATGCATTACCCAAATGAAGACCCTGAATTTTTAGGGAAGAAAATATCAGAATAATACTCAAGTTCGTGCTCACGGACTTCACTGGCCATAAAGATAAACATAAGACTCGCGAAACAACGTCAAGTGTTAGAACTATTTTCATGAGTTCGCTGCCGATTGAAGTGGGAGCTCGCACATTGACTGAAAATTAGACGGACCGATCTCGCTGGCTGCGTACTACCAATCTCCGTATCCCAACATTGAACTGCTTTTCTGCCAATGCGGTTTGCGAAAACGGCGTAGATTGGATTTGAGGTTAGAACACCGTTTAGTAAAGAAGTGCTTTGAGATGTTTTGTACTTCCCCTAACCAATGTGTAATGCAGTTCGATTAAATTCAAATCAGTAAAAACAATTCATTCGTATAATAGTGCTTGTCATTTAAAAATCATGATACAAACAAACATGATCATCACTGTTGACCATGTAACTTTGATAGTTGTGTTCCTTCGCGGTAGGTTAATGTTGGGCGCATGCGCAGAGGACGTACAAGCGGTCTACCTCATCTTTAGTCTATGAGCTCGCATGCCAGTGCGTACTGTAATATATACCGGCAGTGAAATTTTTCGTATGCTGATTTAAAAAGTGAACACTTCACAGCCCGCGTGACCTGCCATTTTGATTTTTTATTTATTTCTTCTTGATTCAAATTTAGGTTTTTTTTTATGGGACAATAGAAGCTTAGCTAATTGCCTCAGCCATGATTACGGACACAATGTATGAACGACTAACCCATATTTGTGCAACAATTATCTTAATACAAAATTAGATATACCTATTAATCCTTTCTCAGCTATTAATGACAACCAGGCAACACCTATTAACAATAAGGTACAAATATGTTCGCAGAACTATGATATGTAATGCATCTATAATGAAACATTTTCAGTAATGACCCTGACTTTTCTGTTATGACACTAAAACGAATAATTTCTTTATTAGGGATGATGCAGCCTCTTAACGGCGAATGGCCTTTACACAACGTGACATGAATTGGGTTCGAATTGATAGTTTGGTTATTTAACAATCTGCGATTTCGTATCTTCGAATTCGGATGCTATCGGCAGACTTTTTCTTGCCTTCGTAACAACACATAGAAATGTGAACTG
Source organism: Clitarchus hookeri (assembly GCA_002778355.1). NCBI lineage: Eukaryota > Metazoa > Arthropoda > Insecta > Phasmatodea > Phasmatidae > Clitarchus > Clitarchus hookeri. The sequence goes on from NQII01001294.1 coordinate 271,032, forward strand.
CCAAAGATATTTTAAGGAAATGAAATATTTTAAAATAAACGCATTTACTTTTTTTAGTATGAGACTTGGGGGGTTTTGGAAAAGTTTACAAAGTAGTAGAGTTGACAGGTTTGGATGGCGAGGACGAAGCGATGAATGCAAGTGAGAGAAACAGGAGATCCCGAGAAAACCCGCCGACCAATGGCATCGTCCGGCACGATTCCCACGTGCGAAAATCCGGGGGTGGCTCCACCGGGAATCGAACCCGTTTCGCCGTGGTGGGAGGCGAGTAGTCTGACCACTACGCCAACGCGGGCCATTTTACCAAGGACAAAATGGTTTTTATCTAAACGAGCATTGAAGAAGTTGTTGATTTTTACTCATTTATATATGTAAAATTATTGTAAAAAGCAAACATTGGTGCAAAATTATAAAGAATAAAAAACCAAAGTTGCTGAACAATCGCTTTAAAATTATTCACCGAAACAAAAGGAGTCATCATATTAGTGAAAAAACTAGTGATTTTTGACGGTGTCATTGATTTTTGACGGTGTCTGCTTCTTTGAGGACGTCATCTGCATTTCCCACAGTATGTGCAACCAATCCTTCATCAAAACTCACGATGTCGTGTAGCTGTTCGTTATATTTAGGATCTTCTTAAGGCTATTCATGTTGTGCGCCTAAATTTTGAATGTTATCATCGGCTGGCTGGGCAGGGAGCAACACTTTCATGAAAAACTCTAACCTCCTGTCTTCACTCGCCCCTCTCTAATGTGCTTTTTTTTAAACAAGATTTTGCATGATTTTTTTTTTCTCTTTTGTCTTTATATCTACACTCCATTAGCTCGCTGGTCCAAACAGGTAAACGAAATTTGGACAGATTTTTTAATTTGGTTGAAAAGACGAACAGTAACAGATGAAGAATTGTGATGCTGCACACATTTGGCTACATTAATTATCTGCAGAGAACGAGATATCACGTGACCAACAATAAATCACGAGCGAACAATGTGACCTAATCGCTAAATCACTAGCAGAGTCTAGTAGTAGTGGGGTTTGAACTGTAGTGGGTAAATCGGGGAGGAAAGATGAGGAAGTTTGGGACCAGGTGTAACGTAAAGCCAATGATTCTTTAAGGGGGGAGGGTAGGTGGGTGTGTAGGAGGTCGGCTAGATGGCCAATGGAATATAGTGGTGGGGGTGGAGGCTTGCCGACTAAATAATCAATGAAAAAATAGTGATGGTGTCAATTGTCTGCCGGTCATCGTGCCGGGAGGATGTGATATTTGCCATATTTGCAGCAATCGAACCCTGTACCTCCAGCATGCAAGACTTTGAAGAATAAATTAACTGCCGAATTTTTAATAATCTCACATTTTGATTAATTTAATTTTTTTTTAATCATGCACAATTTTTGTGTTTTTTTTTTATTTGTTTGGGTTTAAGTTCATATAGGGTTAAAGTCAAGATCACGGATTACCAAGATGACGGTCGTGGTCAATAATATATTTTTCCGCTATTTTTTTTCTATTCTTCGAATTTTGGTGATTTTTCTCGATTTTTTTCAGGTTAGACAGCATTCGGAGTCAAGGTCGAGGTCACAAAATGTATTTCCCACAATTTTGACAATTTTCTAAAAATTTTTGGGACTTTTATAGATTTTACGACTTAAAATCAATACCAAGGTCACGGCTAAGACACAGGGTCAAGGTCACAGCTACATGGTTAAGTTTCCAAACACATGGTCAAGGTCACATAACCAGGATTAAGGTTACCTTCATCTAATATGGCTACCGGATGATCTCACAATATTGTGGTTGGTTGATACCTTGACGCGTGGCGAGTACATAGGGTAGGAATTGCGCTGTATTCACACCCTGAGAAATAACTCCGGGGAAGTCCCGCCGTATAAGGACACGCGGGGGATGAACCGAAGCGAGAGAAAAACAGGGAAAGTCCCGAAAATTAGCTGATATAAGCCCTCGGCGAAGGAAACAGGGTAACCCCCACCGATAATTACTGCCGACTCAGCTTACAGGAACCCCCGGGACATCATGCTACACCCTCCCTCCACCACTAGTTTGAGCGAGCGAGCCGCTGACGAGACCGAAATCCTATACAAAAAAAACGCGTGAGTTACATGGGGGAAGTCCCGATTTCGTTCTCGAAGAAACTGCTGACAGCCAATTTGAATATAGTGGGAGGCGGGTTCAATTCAGGACCAGCCAGGTTTCGGGAGCAGTTGTAGTGAGTTGTGATTTCAATATTTATAGGTGACCAGTTCCGGGTGTGATCTGATCAGTTTAAAAGCATTAAAAATTACTTTGCTTGAAAACAAAATAATTGTGTGAAATATTGTTGCGGAAAATGTTATTTTGCTATTCTGTAATTTTCCATTCAGTTCTTTTGTATTAATCACTATCATTGCAAAGCCTCAGAATACTTTGGTTGTTTCTGGTGTTGCATCAAGCGACTTTATATCTGTGACAGTCACTGCTACTTACAGAACACACCCTTCTTTTTTTCTTCTTCCTTGAGACGGATAATGGCGTAGCTTCGTTTTTTGATCATCTCTTTTTCTCATCAATTAATTATGGATCAATCGTCCGACTTTACCACATTTTGTAAGTTCGTAATATTTTTATTTTATACCCCGATCTTGTAAATTATCACCTTGTATGAGGCTTCAATTTTTCTGGTATTTTTCTTTTTGTGTGCTAGTGGTCTCCCAGTCGGGACTTAATGATGACTTGGTGAGGCGTGTCCACTACCATGTAGCCTCTCGTGTTGGGGCGTTTTGGCTGATGCGTGACCGTTTTTGAACTTTGGCGATGGCAAGACCTTTCTGGTAAACTCTGGGATATGAGCTAAGTTCATCATATTTTTTACCTACATTCTATCAGTTCATCTTATTCATGTGCATGCACCAGCATTCAACGCATCAAGTAGCTCGTCCAACATGAATTTATTTTTGGAACTTTTCTTATTGAACCTATTTTATCCTGAATAACGTAAAATTGTTTTGAGTGTCATTAAAAAAAATTTTGTTTCAAATAACTTTGTTCAAGTAATTAAGTAACTGACCTTTTGTTCATCTTCTGCTTTGGGGTCCCAATAATTAAAACTATGAAATCACGAATGAAAATTGAAAATTATTAACATTGCAACTTTAAAAAAAATTATAAAACCATTTTAAAGTATGCTGAAATTGTGGCATTATGTTGTCGTGATTTTTTTATGAAATATTATAATGATAATGTTGTTGGTCATTGTTATTAAATATTTATTAATTTTGGAAACTTTTGTAATTGTATAACCCGTACTTCCAAATTATAGATATATATGTTTATAACATATAATTGCTCTATATGCTGGTTATATGTATACACATTTATGTAAAGGTGCTGTAATCTAGGCTCGGCCCACCTTGTTGTGTATTGATAGGTGACACTCTACACAGCCAGATGCCTCGGAGCTTCCTCTCATGCTTCTCGCCAATAGTTCTAGGCTTGGCGGGGCTGAAAACACGTGTTTGAAGTACCTGCGTCAGGGCTACTGACGAGAAATATGGTGTAAAAGAACAACTGGTAGCATTAGCTCGTGGTTGTGTACGAGTTTGTACCTTTCGTGCATGCCTTTGTTTGTGCATTTTGTGTTCCTTCCATTTTGTGTGGGCCTTTTGGTTTTGGGATTTTGGTATCGATGACACAGGCACACACACTGCATGTTTTGGGGTTAAATTTAATATACGATATTTTAAGTGTTCTTTTAGTGCTCTTTTGCTTCTTGTTATTTTGTATTGTTTGCCATCGCAGTTATTGTGGCAGAACATCTCGTCAAGGACTAGTGTCATTACGAGTGTATTATTAGAGGTGTTCAACTTCCTGAGAAAACTGCTATGTCATTTAGGACCACCTTGCATGCTGCAATTAATACTGACATCCTTATTGATTTAAATTGGTTATCTAATATAAATATTGAGTCTGAATACCGCACATGTGTTTCAAAAATAATTTCCCTCCAGGAAATGTTTGACAACATTGACGATGACCCCAGTCCTTCATTCTATTCTAGACTTAAGCATAGGCTCACCCATTTGAGAAAGTGAGCCCGAAATTTGTTAACAATATTTTCTCACCAACTTTCAGAAATTCAGGGACAGTCCCTGAACAATATTACCGCTCAGGCGCTATCCCTATTTGAGGTTATTGATCGTATTTAAGTCGATGAATCCCAGAAACGTTTACATGATGTTCAAACCTCTAAGGTTGCTGAGCAATTTGCTGCTCTTAGTGTCAGTATTGTGTCTACCACCATTCAATTTCCAACACCTACCAGATTAACCTAGTTGGTAACCCTTCTACTTCCATTTGATGTGCTCAGGGGTCTCCAGCGAGGTGTTAGAGGTTGCTAATGTACCATTCAGGGAAGAAGGTAAAACAGGAAGTGGATTTGCCTGGCATCATATCTCAATGAGCATGATTAAGTTAATGATTGTCATGCAATCAATGGTCTTGTGGGTCCCTGGAGTTCTCATCGATGATGATGTTAAAAATTAAGTAATCCAACAATCCTTCCTGTTAGGGTTGTAGGTTTCCCCAAAACACCAATAAAAGTTGTGAAATTAAGGCAATTTCGCATGCCATTACATCACACTTATTTAACTATACTGCAAGAATTTGCACTGTCGTAAGCGACTATGTGTACAGAAGAAAAAGACAAATGTATGGACGAACATGTGTAAGGATTTTCTAAATGCACATTTAATACACAGTACTTACATTCACTTAAAATGCTTCAAGTGCTATGCCTGCTGGGAGCTTATGCAGCAAAATGCTGTGAAGCCATAATGATTACATGAAATGCATGTCGCGCTACATCCCAGGTGAGAGCCACGGGATGCAGTGGATCTGTCCCTTGGTACAAAATAAAAGACAAAATGTTTTGGTGTTGTGTTTAATAATACAGCTACAAGATTAAGTAAACATTTGGTATGAGCCAAGGGACGTAAGTGAGTAATGCTCCAACCCTGTTGCCTCGTCCGACCGAGAGAACCAAGCCAATATCATGGCAGCGTCTCTGGCAAGGCTTGTGGGAAACCGTGTGACAACATTGACGTGAGACAGTGTCCCGCCTAACTTCAGACCACCTGGTGCGTCGTGCCATCATACTGCCTGTAGGGGACAATCTCGTCGCCGAAGCTGCTGCACCCCAGACGAATGTGAGAATATGCCCAGTCATATGCAACCAAAAGATAACATGCGCCGTGGCGCTTATTTTCGCAGCTCGGTGCTGTCAAGGTGAAGTCAGACATATGTATTCGCTTGGTAAATGATGACAACACCAGCTGACAGCAATAAATAATGTCATTTGTTCCGCTAAAGTACTGTGAGCATTNTATGCCCAGTCATATGCAACCAAAAGATAACATGCGCCGTGGCGCTTATTTTCGCAGCTCGGTGCTGTCAAGGTGAAGTCAGACATATGTAATCGCTTGGTAAATGATGACAACACCAGCTGACAGCAATAAATAATGTCATTTGTTCCGCTAAAGTACTGTGAGCATTGTGACGGAAATTGGAACTTTGCGTTACTGCAATATTACATGCCAGTGCAAAGTAGTACAAAATACGAGGAAGGAAACCTGTGTAACCTTGTTACTGCAGTAACTGATATTTATTAATATATGTCAACCCTTAACCTAAGCCCATGCCTCGCATCCCTCACGGCTGAATGGACTTGCCCAGCTAGTGTCAATTTGTCGAAGTGGCGAGTGTGAATAACTCATATGCCAAAAGGCAGGACACAATAATTAATGTGTAAACAAACATGAGGGTAAAAGATAACCCAAGAACCTTTGTAATATATTTAATTAAAATTTCAGATGATCTAAATACTTGTTTTTGCCATCTAGATGATGTAGAGATGGTGATGTGGTTTTAGGGATTTTGTTTAATTAAAGTGTTCTATTTTTTTGTAGAATTTCCGCATTGCAAGTGTTGTATGTTTTGTAAGTGTTTTTATGTATATTTGCCATTTCCATGACATTCTTTCCACGAGGCCAAGTGTCCTCACCACACTATACACCAAGGGAATTCAGCCATGGACTTAAAGTGCAAGGGGTAAACATTGTGTCAAGCTGCCCTGGACACTTTCATATTTTTTACCAACTACTTCCGTGCAAAAGTAAAGTACTTTTGTGCCCGGAGTCTGCCTCCTCACATTATTGTGGTTTTCATAGCTCAGGAGGCATATCTTCATTGTAAATTCACTTCCATCCGCGCCTTTTGACTGTGTAGTCTGGTAGGTGGGTTTAGGCACCCGGATCTGTTTAAGTGACTCGATAGAGGAATTCATAATATGTAACTTTTAGTGTGTGTGCAAATACATATGCATATTCGCAGACATGTTGTGTAATTTGACACGTCTGCCCTTGTCGACATTTAGGGGCACCAGGCCCCATAAACCTGCACTATTGATGCAATACAATTTTTCGGCATGCAGGTTATCTAATAATAGTCTTGCAGTAATGGTAGTGTTAATATCGGTGTGGGACAATCTTTGTATATCTTATAACTGCTAATTACATCAGCAAGCAACAACACTTTGGAAAGGAATCATCCGCAGGGAGGGGGGTAAACAGATGAGTGGGGAAGAATAGAGTCTCAATCACATTGCCATCAGCACAAAAATATGGAGATAGGTGGCACCTAGTCGGGTAACCAGTATCCGAATTCCATAACCCCACTGCCTTCATTCAATACCTTTTCGGCCCTGCATCCCCCCAAAATTTACATTGTCCTGACTGCAACTGTTCGGTCACATCCTGCAATTCATGTTCTATCCATCTATATAAAAAAACAACACTGAAAATGTATTAATAAAACAGCTTACATGACAAGAAACTTTGCTGAAAATAATGTACTTTTATTTTATAGTCAATCTCATATGAATTCTACATATTACTTATTTGGATAATGTGTGGGCTGGTATGATATAACACGAACAATTAGATGTTATTAAATATGATATACTGTGGTCGAGGGTGGGGAGGAGGAGACGACATAACAGGTTCACAGCATATTGTGCACATTTCTGGTGGAACAATTTCTTACCCAAAAATTACTTGAAGAGTTTGCTTACCGACTGCTATATAAGTTATTGAGGATTGTGTGGTCGTCCACCCAGGTAGTCATTACGCCCCTGCTCCTCCTCATCTATTTCATGTGAGTTTGCAAGTAGTTCTGAACCATAGGCGACTTGTAGTGAGTCTAATACCAACAAATAAAAGAACACATTGCACATTGAAAAAGCTTGTTGAGGAAAACATAGATCCCAATAATTGTAGTTATGTGGCACAACATGAAATAATGTAGAGTGGTTGCATTGTTGTTATTGTTATACTACCTAGTCATTGATGAAAAAGCAGATATATATACACACACACATGTATGAAGCGGTCTCTAATCACAGAGTTTGTAGATCGCATGAAGAGCAAACAAAAGAAGCATTGCACTTCAATGTAATAATTACAGTAATATTAAGATACTAGAGAATAGCTGATCCTGCAGAAGAGAGAGACAGAGAAATGCTCCTCCTGACTTAGTAAAATAATTGAAAATTAGGTTCAGTTGCTAAAATGAAAGTCACAAAATAGGCATTGGTATCACCAGATGATCGCGGAACAAGTAGGCCTTCCAGCTCTGCTATCCTCAAGGACTCTGAGCTAGTGGGCGCAGCCATGAACACAGCAGCAAGCCCTTGTACTGGGATGAACCGAACAGGGATACCCCCTTACACATGCAGAAATTGTGAAGGACAACAATTCTATTGGCATAACAAGTGCCTGGAGCATAATGCATAGGGCGCTGCTTCACCGACCTGAAACATGCCACCTCTGTGAAATCGTCCAGTGGGGTAGAAGAGAATGGACCATCATGATAGAAGGCAAAATGCACCTGCCCCAAGAAAATAAACAATACAAATAATCTGACTCCTTAAATTATTTTGCATAAATTGAATAATAGCCACAAGTTAAAAATTAACATTAGAGTAAACAATCAATATTTGCATTTAAAGTGTATGTAAGTACTGTGTATGAAATGTGCATTTAGAAAAACATTTCACATGTTCGTCCATACATTTGTCTTTTAATTAAGTACATCGCAAGGATTTACAGTGTATGCACTTGTAGACACCACTGTATTTCATAAATTTCTGTTTGTGGAATTCGTGGACTTACATAAGGTATGAACTTGCAAATTATACAAATTACCATAAGTCAGTACACTGTACAAACCATGGCAAGATGGTCATTATCGTCCACATATCCGATTTGGAGACTACCACCACAGCTTTCTTCACTGCAGGCCTGTGTGAGAATACCATCCTTGGCACCCCTGCCCTACATCACTGTAGAGTCGGCACTGCATCCACTATGAACAGGTCGAGAGGTGGATTCTCAATGCCCGCAGACAAGGAGCAGTCAGCTCAAACTGAGTTCACATAAAAATTCTCATTCAACAACAAATTAATGGTCAGAATCAAATACTACATATTCCCATTTTATTTCACAACCAACCAAATTATGCCCTAGTCGACAAAGCAGCATCACATAATCTTGTGTGCGATGGATCTCATTGATGCCCACAACTTACAGCCATAAATACAAGTGATACAACTCACCAAACTGCAGCCTACAAAAGAAACCTTGGTGAAGCTGTTATTACTCTCTGCATATGTGATGTGGATACAACCACCACAGCTCTCGTTGCAAATGACCTGCATGGAGATGCCATCCTTTGGCTTCCCGTGACTTCCTGAGCAAAATACGATAGCAGAGCATGCAGCGCGACATATACACTTTGGACAGATAGTGAGGCGAATGGTTTACAATCTTGAACTGCGACCCACAGATGTGCACCTGAAGTAAAGCTTGACGAACTAGACCATGCAGCCGCACGATGGTCTCAGAGCAGGCCATATCCCTGGAACATACGTATATCATCTATATTCCATCGTGCAGTACCAGACACATCTGTGTGCAATAATCAAAGAAAAATTTGGGACATGCTAGCTGAGGGTGTGATTGAACCACCCACATCCATTATAACGGTGGAGTAACCTTGGTGCCGGAGAAAGACAATACGTGGCATTTCTGCATAGATTTGAGACCCATTAACATTGTAACCAAAAGTGTGCCACAACTGTATGTCATTGTCAGGAATGCCCACAATATGCTCAGATGGGCAAAAATTATGACATCTCTTACTGTTTACCATCCCAGATGGACTAAAGTGTCACATTTACAAAACATGTAATCAGTTCCTGAGACGTTTAGTAAAATAACATAGGAGCCATCCCACACCAGAAAAATTAGTACTCATCAACAACTACACTACCCTCACACAAAAACAGCTGCGAAAATTGTTCAGCTTGTTTAACTGGTTTCGCGAGTATGTCAGAGAATTCGGAATGTTTACTGTCTCATTCACGGATGTGCTTTCACCTGCAAAGAAATTCCAGTTTACAAACGAGCACAAGACATGCTTCACTGAGATCAAATGTCGGTTCTACAAGTGTACAGTATTCGTATGTCATGACCCAGACAAGCATCTATATGCACAAATGGATGCAAGTGGGAAGGGCTTGGGTTCCATGCTGTTTCAGCTCATGGACACCGAGGAGTGTAGGATAATCTATTTCAATAGTACGAAGTTCTGGTGGATGGAATGCAGGTACAAAATAAATGAGCGAGAGCACCTGGTCATGCACTATTACTAAGCTTAACTATAATAACAATACCACCACTTTACATTACGAACCAACAATCACTACTTGGTGTGGTTGCACACCATGTGTGAAAATCGCAGCATCTTAGCACATTGGGTGTTTTTGCTAAAAAAATCCTTCGATTTCGAGGTCCAACACATTCCTGGTGCTGAAAAGCCAGTTAGTTGTCAAGCTATTGTGTGTACCTGACGAATCCTATGGCTGTAGACGAGGTTGAGTGGGATGACTTACACTCCCCTAAACCACCGAACTTACAGCTGACTGCCGAACACCGGGCGAGAATGCAGTGATCTGTGACATCATTAATGCACTGGCCGAACCCGAACTAAAAGTTGACGAGCTCCACACATATATAGAAGAGGTCCAACTGCAGTGTCCTGAAACACAGCATTGGCTGGTGGAGTATAAGAAGAATGAAAGAGAATAGTATTGTGTAGTAGACAATAGGCAGGAAACTTACCTCAAATAGCCAGGTACTCCATTGTGTGTTTACATGCCACAGGACATGGGGCCACTTGTGTTATGTAATATGCACACAAACGAGTTTGCAGGACACCCCAGTGTACTGCAGATTACCTGCAATATACAAGCCAACTTCCATTTACCTTAGTGGCCCATGACATGTGGAAATCCATGAGAAAATGTGTGACTTGTAACAGCTTTAAGAGCCATCACACTAATATAAATATGCAATAACAGCCATTGCAGCAAAATGAATCGTTTCAAACAGTGTCCTTAGACCTGCATACAACCACAGACAAAAGATTTATTGTCGTGGTCAGTGAGAAAATTTTTTGTGTGGACAGAAGCCTATCCTGTATATAGCTTGCAATGTGGCATAAGCATTGGAGTCCGAATTATGTCCCTAATATGGATACAGGCACATCATACTGAAAATAGCATGCAATTCACAAGAAGACAGTGGTGCGACATGTGTACCAGTTGGGAAGTGTTACACCACACGACAGGATAACAACAGGAAAACCCAACTGAGCATCGAAGCTAGAACCTCAAAACACAACTGCACCTGTGGGTGGGAAAAATTATGCAACATGGGCCGAACACATGCGCACTTCTTTATTTACAATCAGACAAAGGATGAATCTCACCACTGGTGGTTTCACTTACCACTATTCTTTATGGCTGTGAGTTCGCCTGCCCGCAGGCAGACAGCACAAGTGAAGCAGAAGACAGGAATGTGCTTAGCCATAGCATCAAGCAACAATTCTCAAAATGGCGAGTGACAATCAGGCACAATACATTGCCAAATGGGTGCCTGCCACAACGCGCCCGCATCGCTACTGCAGCCTGACCAGAAAGTGTACCTGAGAGAGCATCCACAATCAAACAGTGCTAAAAACTACTCTGCTAGGCTCACACCAAAATGTAGCAGACTGCACTGTATCATACACATCCATTGCAACACATCATACCTAGTGAATGTAAGTAGATGACATCGAATATTCATACACAGGGATGACCTGCATATAGCAATATAAGAGACTGGTGCCATGACATCTGAACCACGATGCCACACCAAGTGATGTGAGGTCGCCCAACAGACAGGAAACATAGACAATATTTCAGAAATTAAATAACTAGCCACCTCATTATTCAGTCTGAAAGTCATATTCTCATTTAAGACCACGTTTGCTACCCACTGCAGTCCTACACATTTTGTAATTACTTATGTGAACACACGTAAGTGTCTTGCTGCACTACACTCAATTTTTGGACCCAAGAACCATTCCAAAGAAACCCTTAATTTGGCAATGAATTTAACACCTTTGAGAAACTATTGCCCTTTATTTAATTTCAAATACACTCCTTTGGTATAATGATAGTATGAATGGACTGTGTCCTTTGCCGACCATGAGACTAAATAAAAATCGCACACATGCAGAACTTAGCAAGACAAAAAACTAAAAAAATCGTTTTACAACACACAGACAATTAATTAGGAAAAACTGTTTCCTTGTCAATACAAAAAAAAAATTTATGTAATTAAAACGACGAAAAGACGGACAAAGAAATTATTGCAAAACAGGACAGACAACGAAAGCAAACAAAAAGAAAAGAAAACACGATGACGAAAACTAAAACACCACACAAGTGAACAAAACAATGCAGAACCATATCAATGGACACCTCTAAACAATAAAAACTAATAACACACACAAAAATATAACAAAAACCACAATGAAACACAAATTAGGGAAAAGTATTCCTTATAATATTATAAAACTAAATAATTCAACACTAAAAACAATACAAGAACCACAAAGATAACCAGAGAAAAGAATAAATAAACCAACAGAGGGGGCACAGAATTACTAAAAAATGTTTAACACAAAATTCATTACAAGTCTTTACTATATTTTNATAAACCAACAGAGGGGGCACAGAATTACTAAAAAATGTTTAACACAAAATTCATTACAAGTCTTTACTATATTTTGGGACCTGGAATCTGTCCCCTTCTTCGTGTGAGACACTGGACTCTAAGAACAATCGCAGTAGACTGCACTGAGGTTTTTTCCTAACTTACCCTATTGCTAAATATTAAGTGTATGTCCGAGGTAGGGACAGGAACTAATTGCTTCTCAGGGCTAGGCCCCATACTCCTAAAGAGAAGAGAATACATGCAAACAAGGTGTGCATCGTGGCAGAGAGGGATTGGGCAGCCATGGCCGCAATTTAGGGCAATGACTGCCTCCCTGAGTGTACCGACAGCTGTGGCCCTAGCTAAGAAGGGGGATAGGGTAAAAACCGATATAGATACCATAAAAACACCACCCGACTGGAAAGAAGTTCAAACCTTTTGTGTGCATTACTGAAATGCTACAGGAACAGAGGGTAGGGATAACCATGCTCTTTAATGTGCATTAGGAAGTGCTAGAAGATAATGGATGCAGGCGCCATTGAGACTGCACTGCGGCCAATATTCCTGCGCTGGCGATCCAGCACATGAATAAGGACAGCAGCAAATTGAATGCAGACCCCCTCACCCTTGCTCATCGTCGAGTGCATCGGAAAACTGGGTAACTAAGCCATGGTACCTACTCCATATTCGCTCTTCCGTGCTGACAGAAGGATCTTCATGCTGTGGGGGAAAGTCGGGGAGCAATCGTCTGGCGAGCCACCCCCTCCCAATCCACCAAAATAGTCCTTCAGATGATGTGAACCACGTGTCCACGTGTGCCCTCATGACCACCTAGCCGACACCCGGCCGAAGTGAACACTCGACTGCGAGTTCATCAGTATGGTTCAGCGAGAACAGAACACACCTGCCTCGTCGCTATTTACTACATGATTCAAGTGACCATCTTGTTATATTTACTCAAGCGATAACTCTTGGGGGGAAATAACAAGTGGTCCAACACCACAGTGTCCACCCGAAACCCACAGCCGTCAGGCGCTCCGGCAATTGGAGGGAATGACGGGGCAGCTCGCGCCACGATGCCTGGCATCCTCCCCACCAGCGTTACGTCGACCGGTCTGCTGGCTGGGATAACAGTGCTACGTGACCCCAAGTGCCATTTAACAGTGGGGAATAAAATCCCGAAGCCTGCTGCCTATTCCCTCCGCCTGCACGTCACTATGACAATATGATGCAGGGCAGCATAACTATATCCACCAATATGTCTAAACATCTTCGTTGGTAAATATCTTCTTCTGTAGTGTCCTTGTGCATGTTGGCTGATTTCAAATTGATGTTTATGATATAATATGTTAGAAGACGTTTGCTGTTCATGAATGTGTTTAAAATAAGACTGCTGTTATTTCTATTGCTCAAGCTCTTGTTCAGTATTCTGGTAAAAAAAAAAGTAAAAATTGAATTAGATTATGAAATATGTTTGTATCGTAAATTGGTTGGTACAAGTGGAGGTATGCATGTTTTAGGTCATTAGAGCTTGCATATAATGCATAAATGATATTCTCTGTCTCATATAAGTTGGCCAGATTCTGACAGTCAATGAGTGGCACCTTAATGTATATGAAACAAACAATATGCCATTTACAAAATCCTGTATCAGCTGATGCACCAACGAACAAAAGTTAATATTACGTTGGCGATTCTGATTGCACTGCTGACACACATTATTAGATCAGCAGAAAATACGCGATAAGCAAGAGTTCCTAGATTAATTAATACATTTTGCGATGAGCAAGAGTTGCCAGATTAATTCATATATTTTATGTGGTCATAAAACATCGGTTTTTAGTGTTAGAAACTGAACTGCGTGCTAAAGTAGAAATGTATAGGTGTACAAAATAAAAGGCACATAAAAACAATCCCTATCCAAATGAAACCCAATTTCAAAATATAATTTCACATCATAATCGCCACACTCCAACTCCACTTTCCTTATGTGTTTAATATTAATTCAAAAGCCTACAGAAATATTCCATAATATTGTTGAATTTTTTTTCTAATAATTTGACGAAATATATTTTTAATTCATGTAGTTCCGAGCCAGTAATAGAACATTCAACTTTCACTTGGCGCGATCTATTGAAAAGTAATGGGCTCAACCCTTGCTCTGACATATTTGCATGCCATCTAACGGATCTTTTCCAAAGCATTACCAGCGAGTAGAGAATACCGTTTGTGTGCAATGTGTGCAATATATAATAAATATCCGGACACATACCAATAGTTTTATTTTTCACGAGCTCTGCGTAATTTTCAAAGTAACATATATTTTGTGTACAGTGATTTTGAGTACTAGTCATTTATATTCGGCAGGTAATGGTTCGTCTACGTAAATTATATGCCATTTATTCTCCGAANGAGAATACCGTTTGTGTGCAATGTGTGCAATATATAATAAATATCCGGACACATACCAATAGTTTTATTTTTCACGAGCTCTGCGTAATTTTCAAAGTAACATATATTTTGTGTACAATGATTTTGAGTACTAGTCATTTATATTCGGCAGGTAATGGTTCGTCTACGTAAATTATATGCCATTTATTCTCCGAAAACCCATTTCCTTGTTTCCGAAAAAAAGTGTGGCACACGTGTTTTTTCCCTTTCTCTTCTAACTATAGTTTAGCTATAAGTACACTTACGGAGGTTGTCATGGCAACAATCTGGCCATGGCAGCCAAATCCCTCTTTGCCCTGATGCAAGTCATCTTGCATGATACTCCCTTCCTTGTAGGCGTATGGGGGCAGTGAAAGAAATAACNTAACCCTGAGACACACTTAACTCCCGTCCCTACCGCGGGCTCATATAACACTTAGTTTTAGAGCAGTTAGTTAAAAAAAAAAGTGGCACACGTGAATAGTTTTTAAGCAATTCTAACTTATTCCACGTCACATATTTCCATTTCGAATACATTACCTATAACATCCAACATGTGATAATAGCTACAACTACCGTCTCGCAAATGTTATCCCAAATTCACTGTGTCGGATAAATTAAAAAAAGAGTTAGCAAGGTGTTATAATTTTACTATTATAACCTACTAATTTTTTGGACAGATGTCAGTATAAAATATCTTAAAATTTGATTAGCATTACAATGGTGGCAAGTGGATTAGCTGACAGCATGTTGATAAAAAAAATATAGCCTCCACTTGACGCACCAGCTGATGGTGAAAGGATGCATAAACGAAAAGTAAACATTGGCGCTACTTTCGTCGAACTGTCATAATCTGGCCAACTTATATGAGACAGAGTATAATAAATATTGTTTGACCGAAATCGGTTCAGCATGTTTTATTTTAGAGTAACATAACCTCATCTAATATTAAGCTCGGCAACTGGCAGTGAAAGAAATAACTACTTGCGCTTCATTAATTTTACTCAATCATATTTCCACCTGAGAGGTACATAAATAATTCAGGCAACTCAAGCACGTCAACGGCCTTTATGGCAAAAATGGCACATGGCCGATTAAAATAAATTATGCAGTAAACTTCCCGGCACAATTCGAGTTGGCGGGGTGGAGAGTGGCCCGACCCCCGAGCTATGTAGATGAAATAATTGCGTTTCAGATAAAATTTACACTATTGATACACTAAAGCTTAGCACAAAGAAGATGAAGTGCCTGGAGGCATGCAGTGTGCATCCACTCTCGTTGTTCATGTAGAACTAACTGAACGAGCATTACGGAGCCAGCAAAGATCAATTCTCGAAAGTACGCCAGTTGTATGTAAAAATGCACTGGCACTTTTATTAAGAACACAAACACATACAAATACATATACCAGACGCTAGAATCACTTTCACAATTAATTTTGCTCATTATAGGGTGGCAATGGGTAGCTCATGGTGGACGAGTCCACCCTGACCCAAGGAAGAGTGTGGGTAGCCATGCTCGATTACATGTTTAACAAGGCATGTATTCACTAGGGCAAACATAAACATGGCTTGTTATAACCGTCATAATGCCCATATTTTCCTGGGTTGTAAATACTCTCACTTGATGCCACAACACACACACAGGGACGTGAACAATGAATGAAGAGGGGCATACAAGGGGTATTGAGAACACTATAATCGCTATGTCTCCCTCGCTGCATCAATTTCACTGGTGTTATTATTACTGGGGATGTCTCTTGGCAGTATATGTTGGCTCCAACTAACACATCCTCAAAATATCTTACTCGAGGCCATGAAAGCGAGAAGGTCACCAGACTCCGGCAGTGCTGAGGGGGTGGCAGAGATGTAGTGCACTCCGGTGCAAGTCACCGGCGTAGGAATCGGGCCGACTATTCCCAGCAGAGGGACATCGTAGCTGCGAAGGTGGAGTGGGACGAATGGGCTAAGGGAAGAGGGATGTGGCACGTATAATATGCCGACTCTCCTGGAGACAGTTTGACGACTCCAGCACATTGATCCTCTGCTGTGCAGCTAGTGGTAGCAGGATGGTAGCCGAAGTGGCCCCACCGAGGCCGCAAGTCGCATGGGCCTCATGTACAGTGTAGAGGTGGTGAGGCAGGGAGTGAACCCCGCTGATGATGTGTTGGAGTAGCTGCTGAGGGAGGCGAGGGGCCTCCCCAGGCTGTAGACGATGCATGCAGTGGACGATGGAGATGTTTGGAGTGGCCAAGGGTGGTTGAGCACTCCTCCGACTTGCTCTCATCGGTGCTGCTGATGGATGAAAAGTGGGGTCTTCGGCGTGGTTGTACTAGACACTGGTTGGGTGGTTGGGAATCACCAACACATATGGAGGCATGGCCACCGCTGACTCGCTGGAGGCCTCGCTCGTTGCTAAGGACGCGAGGCGCCTCAGTGTTGCAGGTCAGGGGAGATGCTGATGGAAGCATTATCCCGGCAGGCACCCCTGATGGCGAGCTCTGCATGGCGTCCGTGAGGCAGGTACCATGATGCAAAGCATCACGATACTGGTCACCGCTGGTGCAGCTTGTTGTGTAGTGTCGGTGGCATGGAGACTCAGGGTGCCCATTTATGGCCTACTGCCTATGCGCCCCCGGTGTGTTGGTATGCCGGTCGTCGTAAACTGTACCAGGTTCTGTAGACTGCCATCAGTCGTGGACTCGGGCGCCACGGCATCTGAGTCGCTTGCAGGTGGTGGTTTTACTGGCACATCGGCCCTGGGTGATGCCGCTGGAGCGCCTGTTATTGCAGTGCCTGTGTGGGTTTCTGCATGACGTAAGTCGTCCCTGTGGACCAGTACTCTGTCATATTTCCCCACACACACCAGGTGGATTATTTTGCCCAGGCAACTAATGATAATATGCGGCCTTCTCTACATAGGTGCGAGGCCCATGCAGAAATTCTTATCCACAGAAGACAGCTAGAAAGAGAGAACATAAACCAGCTGGCCATGTTGTAGTACGGTAGGTGGGCACATGGTGGCAGCCAGCCACTACACACAATACTTTTGTTGTTTGTCGCATGCAATTTGGAAGGCATGCCTCCTTCAATGCAGTCGTGCTCCTATGGTCTCTGGGTCACTTATCTGGCCTTACGGATGTGCGTGAACTCTCCTGGAAGAAGGAGCTGCTGACCTTAAAATAACTCAGCTGGGGGTTTTTCTGGTGAGTAGCGCTGCTGACAGATAGTTGGTTCAGGATGCATAGTAATCACCCATGTGCAATCAAAGCTGAGTCTTTAAGTGTTGGTTTCTTTGCTGTGTTGGATTGACATATGGATGGTAAATGGCAACGGTGTTATGTAAGTGCAGTACTCCAGCCACTTCCACCCATTCGAATGTGCACCGTTGTCAGATAACACTGTGCAAAAGTATCCCCAGAATGGGGGAAAAAAAAATCAGTTCTTAGCGGTTTTGCTATACACTTCGCATGTGCACTGGATATCGGGCAAGTTTGTTACCACAACCACAAGTTCGTTACCATGTTACCACAAGTCCCTGTAGCCATACGAGGGTACTGCTCCATGAGAACTAGGAACATTGTCTCAAATTGTTCGGTTTTTAGTCGTGGTGCTTGTTGCTTAGTGCTGTCGGTGTACCAGCTTTTTAGGCGATTGCATGACACACATGTACATGTTGGCGGGTGTCGCGTTTAATGCCTGGATAAAATAAATTTATTTACGGATTATGATGGATTTGAAGTGTTCATAGCTGACCTACGGTTTCTGTGTCATGCACAAACTGCAATACTACTTCACAGGCATCATGTGGTACATAAGTAGTCCAGTGTTCACTAGTACAGTTGTCATGGGATTTAAGGCAGCTGTATACGATTCGCAATAGCTCATTTGTTGTTAATACACACTCCCCTATCCTCTTGCATATTACTGAGCATGTTTGTTGCACTTGTATTATGTGAGTATAAATATAAGTTTGAGAAGATTTCGGTTAAGTGTCCATCAGCTGCATGCATGTAATGGTATCCTTGGCCAGAGCGGGGAGGTCAGGCAGAGAGGAGGTAGGTTTGCCTCCCACTCTTTCTCATCGTGCACTACTGTCTCGCCTGGTGACCTTGAGAGCGTATCAGCCAGCTGATTTTCTGACCCTATCACATGCTGTACTTCTAAGTCAAAAGATTGCAAAAATAGGGCCCAGTGCGTAAGTTTGCTGCGAACTTATTTTGTTTTATGAAGCCAGACTAGACAATTTTTATCTGTAGTGATATTCTACGAACTGCATTTATCTTTTGACGGGTCAAACTACAGATAAGCACTCCCACTCGTTTACATCGAAATGACATTCTACTAGGCTGAATTTAGCTATTGTTGCTACCATCACTTAGCCGGAGTAAGACGGTGCCAAGCCAGCACTTACTCGTGACTGTTTGCAAATACAGATGACGGCTTGGGTCGTGACATGAGAGTGCAGGGCAGTCACGAAAACTAGGTTCAGTCTGTTCAAAGATTTTTGAACGGTGAAAGTAGGTTTGTATGTGGAGCTGTGATTACTGCAACATTTTGTATGTATTCACATAACCAATATACCTGGCCTGGAAATTTGCATAACTATTTATGGGTAATCATTATTTAGGCTTAACTGTTCTGGAGTGGGGCGGTTACCATTTTCATCTGCAGGATGGCTCAAAAATTGAATGCATGTTTTGCCTAGATGACACTTTTTGCTGGCACAAGTTCGACGGTTAATAGCGAGGTGTTCAAATATGGGTGAAAAATGCCGTACATTATATTCCCACTACTCAGACCAGATTACAACTGCGCACTTGCCACTCACTGTGTCATGTACAGGGTCGATGGTCCCGGGACCCGACAAGATCTCACACAACGATCACACAAATCGGCCGTTTGGCCTGCGATAGTACTAGACACTGCCTCGGAACACGGTTCACTGTTTATTCGATCAGTATTCTCATTCAGTCACTGTGCTTCTACATGGTTGTCACATTGCCAGGTGCTAATGAAAGTTGCACTCAGGTAAATGGGTCTGGGTGTGGTAGTGGCACACACGCTTCAAGCACAGATGTTCCACTATGCTGTTGGAGGTTTGCCATTCTATCAACCTGCTGTCATGTCGTGGTTGGCTGGGAAACTCCATGGTTGCGCCCAGCTGATCTTCACCAGGTATCAACGAAACACCCTATCTGAGGCTGCATACCCTGCACCGTATGTGGGAGGGATGACCCACCCGAGCAGAAGTAGGGGTTGTGCATCACGCATACTGCCAGCTCCCTTCTGGTATTGGAAAGAGTGGGGAGGGGAGGTCGATTGGGGGTTGTGCTTGAAAATGGCAGCCATCAGTCTCGTTACCATTATGGACCTGGTCGGCTGACGGTTGCCAAGATGTTGATGCATTTCCCGTGCTGGCACGGAGAACTGTTGACTGTCACTGGCACTGCCCTCTTCCATGTAGAAATTGGAAATTTGGGGTGCAATAATTTTTGACAGGAACTTTGAGATATTGGCCGAAATACACAGAATTTACATAGGAAAACTTGACTCATAAAAAGTGTGCTTGCAATAACAAGGACAGATTCTCACATTCAGGTTAGGCATAGGAAAAAAAATTATTTGTTCAGTATTTTTAGTCATGAGTTTTGACACACGGAAGGGTAACACTTTCCACCAAGGAATTATAGTAGGAATTGTTAGAAATTTACACACAGTTGGGAAAGTCACTTGGTGGGAAGTCGTGGCCTCGGGGACGGATAGAAGGAGGATTAACTTATGGTGATAGGTTTCGGAGTGCTAGTAGATTTGCAAGAGTCACCAGAGAATGAGAAACTCATCTATGGTTAGGCTGTTCGCCCACATGGCTCCTCCTGATATCATCCTGCAATGGGTGCAATCGTCGATAATAATGTAAGGTTCTGCATGTGCCTACATACAAGGGTGTTGGCCTCCTTGTACACCTCTAATTATTACGTGAGACTGTCAGATGGCCATCTCACACGCCAAAATCACAAGTTCAACATCTATAAGTGCGGTGAAGCAGTGGGTAGAAGTCACAAAAAGGTAATACTTATGGTTGTGAAGCGACTGGTATCGAAATAAAAAACTTACTCACTCTTCATTGACTTAACTCAATGGTATTTCCTCCTGAGAAGGATGTACATGATTCTGGTGTCTAAGGCACACCAGCAGCCTAATGGAATATGGCTGATGAAAATAAATTAATGCAGTAAACCCCCAGCACGATTCGAGCTGGCAGGGTTGAGGTTGGCCCAGCCCCCGGGCTATATAAACGAAATAATTAAGCCCAAGATATTGATACACTAAAGCTCGACAAAAATGTTGAAGTACCCAGGGGTGTGCAGCTGCATCCACTCTCGTTGAGTGCGTACAACCAACTGGACGAGCAATGCGGAGCCTGCTAGGACCCCATTGTATGTAAAACTACACTGGCACATTGGTTAATAAAATAGATACATATAAATACATATACAAAACACTGTATAATTAATATGCATCAGCAAATAAGACAAAAAAAATGAATTGGTAATAAAAAGTTAAAGTAACATAATTTAATTTGGCCTCTGAGTTTAGGGCTCTCTCTCCCAGTCTGTTGCATTTGTACCTGGTTTGTTTACATATTACAAATTGTAATTAATTTAAATGAAAATAAATTTCTCCCATATTTTTGCTTATTATAAGGTGGCAACAGGTGTCTGCACATTCCACATCCACGGGAATGTTCGTCATCTGACCTCTGGGGCTGCATGTCTTCTTGACGACACCGACCCTCGGTAAAACCAGATATACTTCATAGATTTCGATCCAGCTAATGCTGCCCGTTTCCATCAGCACAATCCTTGCAAGATAGACATTTTGGAGACCTTGGAGCATCTTCTGAGTGACATCAACCCTTTCGCACAAATCCACAAGCCCATGCATGAAGTGATGGTGGATGAGGAAGAGTAGTCAAGGCAGATGGGTCTGCCATTGAGGCAGGTCACTCTGACCATTAAGCCAGGCCAGGCGAAATATCCAAATAAGTACAATCTTCCTGTCGCTGTAAATAAAGTTGCAACTATTTTCGTGGGTGATGTACCGCCCATGCGAAATGTCATAAGGATATGTTCCAAATATCGACATGTGTAGTCTATCAGTCATCTGATATTTTCGCAAAACCTATGATGTACCTGCTTCTCTTCCCGCATGGAGAACATGGGTACACCAGTATCCATAGTCACTCTGTCATTGTGAGTGAGACTCGCAGCAATGTGACCTGCAATCAGTTCTATGCCTACCGCATAAAGCAGAGATGCTTTTTTCACTACTGCACTATTATGGGGCATTATTTCAACAGCATGTTCAAGGCAGAATCCTTGAGAATTTGGTTCATCCAGCAGAACCGAACTAACTGTGAGTAGAAGAGTACCGGGGTCTTCACGAGCAAATACAGAGGACTGCTGATACCACTCAGGCCAGTTGTGGAAAGATAGTCATCCTACCTTTCTCTTTCTATGGGTCTAAAAGGAACATGTACCAATGCTACCAAGATCGTGTAGCCATCATGCGCTGGTAAGGCAGACCCGATCTGCTCATCACATTCACTTGCAATCCCAAATTGCTGGAAATTGTTCTGTCACTAAAAGGCCACCAACAGGCATGGCATCACCCTGATTTGGTGTGCAGGGTGTCCAAGGTGTAGCTTGACTCTGATCGATGACATTTACAAGAAACAAATATTCCGTATAGTGGATGCTTTCAACTATACCATTGAATTTCAAATGCAGGGACTACCCCGTGCACGTATACTCATCATTATTGACAAAGGGGTGTGGGTAAACTTGCTCGATTATGTGTTTAACCAGGCATATTTTCAATAGGGCAAACACAAACATGGCTTTTTATAACCGTCTTAAAGCCCATATTTTCCCGGATTGTAAACACTCTCACTTGACGCCTCAGCACATGCATGGGGACATGAATAAGGAATGAAGGGAGGCACACAAGGGGTTTTGAGAACACTATAATCACTGTGTCTCCCTCGCTGCATTCATTTCTATGGCAGTATTGTTATTGGGGACGTCTCTTGGCAGTCTATTTTGGCCCGAATTATCACACTCTCAAAAGATTTCTCTTGAGGGGATGAAAGTGGGGTGGTTACCTGACTCCTACAGTATCCAGGGGTGGCTGAAGTGTGGTCCACTCCAGTGCATGACACTGATGTAGGAGTCGTGGAGGGGAGGACTGCCGCATTCGGGCCGACTGTCCCCATTAGACGGCACACTGTGCTGGTGGAATGGTGGACGAATGGACTAAGGGAGGAGGCATGCAACACTCGTAAATTTCTACCATGCTCAGCACACGTGAGAAAACAAGATGATCATGGCTTTGCACACTTCAACAGGAAAACCTATGGTCCTTTGCCAAAGGTGTGTGCGATCGGTCGTGAGCACAGCCCCAATATACTTATTCGCAATGAATATGAAAAGTGTTAATGTACATGAACAAATAGCGATTCATTGCTACTGGTTTTTTAAATCCGCTTCTGGGAAAACTACATCAGTGTCAAATCCAGACAACCACAGAAGCACAAGGACACAACTCACAACCTGCACAGTTACACCAGTATAGGCATTGTAAGAACACTCTATAGGACGATGGAAAAGGACAAATCGTAATCATGTGCATAAAATGCACACAACCATATCACATACAGTGAATTACATCGCTAGAACATATATGCATATGCGAAGGACATTTCACATGTGCACATTATGTTGGAAGTCGTCCGAAGTAACCAGCAACTGTTCAGATTTACTCAATGGTAATCAACTGCCACCAATACTCTGCCAACAACTCGTGTGCTATGGCATTGGGATAGATCTGCTTATTTCCCAGCTATGCAGGCATCAGACCCATCAGTGGTGCATACCGGTAAACAAGTGGGTGGTTTATATGGAACATTATTACCAATGCCATGTATGCTTGACACACCATGTGCAATGTATAGCAACGCAAGCCACTACACAAAGTCTGTGCCCATCACAACTTTCGTCATACCACTTACACAGTCCATGTCATACCAGTACTAATCTGACAACACCAGCCAACACAAGCAAACTGGCCTACAAGTTGCCCGTTCCTTTTCAAATGTTATACCGACATGCGCAGGTTTACCGCCAGAGGACTCACAGGCTTTCCTCGACGATTGCACAAAAAGACTACACCGGTGCAGGTTGTGCAAGGAAGAATGGCCCAACTGTGTCGGGGGACAGTTGACCGGAGATGCGAGAGAGTGGCATTCTATAATCACAAAGGAATAATGTGGGCAACTTTCTTATCAGCATTTCAGTGTCGGTACACCCGTATATTTACCTCATTACAAGCATGCATTAACGTAGTACTGGACACCCAGTCACATTAAGGTGTTCGCTACACAAAAAATATACATAGTGCAGCAGTACCATCCACACATGCCAGTGACTGTAGTACTCGAAATAGTAGCTTGCACTGTACTGTATGAGTACTGGAGCATATTAATGCATTCACAGCCCATTATGCGCCTTCATGCTGTCCATTATGATTTTGGATGACACCAAGTGCAAATGTAAATACCACGACGAGAATGTACTGAAGAAAGCAACAACCAAGTTCGGTGAAAACCAAACGAATCAGGAAAAACATGGTACCAGTGGCAAAATCCACAAAGACACTATGCATGTAGTACACAAGTCATCATCCCCACAAATTGAACCCATGACAACCACAAGTGGCAAGCACATATGGGACTAAACGAAAAAGTCACCCTATCCATGGAAAAACTGTCCAGGCCAGCAGTACCACTTGCATATTGACTGCCCTGTCAGAAACAAGGGAATGGCTCTAGACCCGAAGAACAATCCGCCGCCATAGGAAAACGAGCAGAATGGGTAGGTCGGCCATACATCGCCTCCCCCCTGCCCCAATGATGTGTTGACACAGATATTGACACAACAAACCACACTGCAGCAGTTACTCGCAGATCAGCCAACAACCACACAGAAGACTATATGCACTCCAGAGTATATTAACAATGTGAAGTGCTTTGCTTGCTTGTATTAACATGGTCGACCAAATGTCCATATCACCCGCCTATGTGCACACTGCTCACGATAACGAGAAGTGGGGTGTAGTGCTTTTCTCCATCCCTACTAAGAATACCAGTCGCATCACCCATAACCAGCCAACCTAAGCCAACGTAAACACTGCATCCGATGTCCGCCTCGATCTACATTTCGATGCAGTAGTGATGGCACAAGCAAGAGCACCTGATGCACGGGTCGATGTGGCACTCCGTGGTTGGTAGACCACAGACAAGTGGCAGGTGGTTGACAACTGGCTGGAGACCAGGCCGCATTGAAAATATACACAGTAGGTGCTATATGTGCCACCTGTGCAGCACACAGGCATCCTCCACACTGTGCATGTTACATAGTTCGCAGGTCACCCCAGTGACAAACAAACCACAGGTTCGTGGTGGTCGTTTCAGATACCTTCTCCAGGTGTATAGATGCAGTTTGGGTGCCCAGTGCGTGCACAAAAAACATCACACCCATCTTAGAGGACGAGTTTTTCCCATGATGGGGATACCCCAAGACACTATTGATAGACAAATACACCCAATTCGTTGGACGAAAATAACACGATCTTTGTACCAAGTGGGGTGGCACACGGATCATAACAGCAATTTCCCATCCCCGTGCCAAACCAATGGTGCTCAGGAACCAGGATCTCAAGACCTAACTGTGCCTCCATGTGGGGAAAAATCTCACATCCTGGACCGAACAGCTTCTCAGCACATTTTTCATTCTCCAATGCAATATAAATGATGCAACAGGTATCTCGCCTGCTGCCATTCCACAGGGACATGAGTTAGCACATGCAGGCAAATATAACTGTCCACCAGTAGAGGAAGTTAATTAACCCGAGAGCAGCACTACCCACCAATTGCGAAGGATGGAGAAGCTAGAATCAGCCCATGCCCAGCAAGCTGCATACATTGAAAAATTGGAACATCTCACAGCACGACCACCGAAGCAGATACGACCAAGATATAGGTTCTTTGTCAGGGAACAAGTATCCACTGTTCTTGGCATGTAAGAACATCTGCACTGTACCACAATTAGTAACACAGGTTTTAGGTTTAACTTCGTCAAGGACAACTGTTGACATAACATATTAGTGCACAAGGAGCACCTCCAGCGAGTTGCACATCAGAAAACCATATGATTCCACTGATGCTGACCAACCACGGTTAACACCACAAGACAATCCGTAGATTCAAACATTGGACTCATTCGACAGCCATGAAATGCAGGACTTGTTCTGCCCCACGACACATGGCTTTCAAATGACCTCATGGATAATAGAGGAATAGCATAAACCATCATCTGCAACCATCGAGGCTGAACAACCAGCAGCCAATGCTACAACACCTAGTTCGTGATGCCCAGTGTTGACACCTGGGGGCAGCACACTCAGTCAGGCAAGTATCCCTGTGGCCATTATGGCAACAGCAGAGACCCTATAGAACACAACAGAAGGTTCTCTAGAAGTGGCCAGTCAGACATCCAGGGGGAAACACCATAGCAGGGATGAATGTGAACTCCCTCGATATCGCTGGCGAAAAGAGTACTACTGTTCCACCAGTAGCAGCAGCAACAACAGGAGTGGCAACGAGAGTGACACACATCCCCAATGCTCCGAGCGAACCTGTCGCATTATGTGGGCCCTGTGTGTAGTCTATAAGTACTGTACATCCAACAGAGTAACCTTGCTAGTCGCCCTGGTCCCCAGTACCCATGGGCGTGCCCATACCACTGCACCACAGAAACAGCGTCAACAAGGAAGCTATAACTTGCGAACTCTCTGGGTCCAGCCCTCGACTCCAGCGTGCTGCGCCTGATAGCAAAGAAAACAAGTGGGTGGTGACTTGGCATGAGAACGGTCACATGAGGGAGGTAGGGGCATTTTCGTTAGTCTGACATAACAGACCTATTCGACCATTTGTTATGCCATAATCAACACCAGTAGCCCTGGCTGAGCACTATGTCGATGACTAGAACATCGTGAGTGGCCATCAACAGCATCACATCGTCTGTGTTTTAGAAGGCACCCACTCCGCCCAACATTGCACGAGTCTGCTATCGGTCCCACTTTGATCTTACCAAGTGGGTGACACCAGGACAGCCCCAAGGTTAGGATATTAGCCGACTATTACATGTGCTCCGATGCTACTCTACACCATCAGGGCATAACACACTTTAAGGCAACCCCAGGAATCATAGTGCCCCTGATCATGGTGCATGGCCCCGTTGTGCATCACCTGTCTAAACAACAACCAGGAAGGAGGCCACAGACAAGTTTGTAAACTATCAAAGTATAACATCGGGTTGAAATGGAATTCATCAGCCATGGGAGAAATGCACATAGAGCGACAGAAAATGTGGGTCCAGCTAACCTAAGGGCATTCCAGTGTAATTAAAACAAACTACGAGCAGAATCCGCCTCCTGTGCACAACGGGAGCCAATCAGAACATTTTAGGTCAACACACACACACATGGAGGGGCGTGAAAAGGGGACTGGACTATGAGGGCTGTGAGCGACACAGTCGGTGATTGTCATCAGGCTGGTCCGCTGTGGGTCCTGGAGTGGCGATGTTCGACATCGGGGAAACAAGTACAGGTTGCGAGACTTGGGTGAGTTCCATCTCAACCATGATCCTTTTCTTAAGTAATTAACCTTCGTTTTTCTCCTTTTCTCTTGGCCGCTTTGTTTGTATTCTGAGAATAGTCTGTAGTGTTGAGATGTCCAGTAAATGCTATAGTCGCTCTTTGATTAATTAATTTTCTTATTAGCTTTATCCTGATACCATATCCTATCCCTCAATAACGTAATAGTTTATGAGCTGGCTAATATCATAACAATACGAAGAGCTGGTGCCATAGTGTGACATTACAATGTAGCTTGATCAAGTGTTCCCAGGAAGCAGAGCCTAAATCATTTATCAATTAACCATAGTGTTTACTTCGAGAGCAGTTTTTTGAAAGTCAAGAGCCGAGTGATATCACATTACCAGGGTCATTTTCAATAATTAATTATAATATGTTTAATGCTAATCTAGGAGGGTTCATTTTGTCATACAAAACAACCGATAGTGTTACAGGACTGGGGTAGACAATAAGCGAACACAGGCACACAACAAACTAGATGACACCAAATTGTTTCATCATACTTTTTTATTGGAATGTTATTGATAAAGGGTTATTTATATTTCGTTAGGTAACATGTTCCAATCAATGTAGGTATAGCAGATTCCCCAGCATTCAACAGTGTAATTCAAGGACCAGAACACTTTATTCCGAAAAATTGTCCATAAGTTTTTCACACTTCTAGTATGTTCCCGGCCTAGTAACCGGAAAGACACCGGCAGTCATTTAGTCTGAAGTGGGCATATATGGGAGTGGACCACACACAGTCACCATCTCCTGAGCAATTCGTAAAGTATTTATTCACCACAATGGACAATAACGTTTCGCATTTGTTGGAGCATTTAAGCATTGATTGTCTTTAAAGCTGGGGGGGGGGAGCCCCTATCTGCCTCTTACAGTCTCGTTTGGCTCCAGGGTCTTAACTTCCATATAAGTTTGTAGAGCACTTGCTTGTTTCCCTGCTCTAGCCTCCAATATGCTTTAGTGTATTGGATCCTCTTCAAACTACATTAGCTATGTAGTTTTTGTACAACATAGTGTCATGGAAAAATAAAACCACATTACACCAAAATTTACTGCCTTTGATTTTAGGTCTAGCTGCTTAACAGCATGTCGGGAGCTGAACCCATAATTCAGCACACCCAGGTATTTTGCTCTTTTATTTCGATTGTTAATTACTAAACTATTCATTGCATGAGTGTATGAAATGTTTGTGGAGTGGACTTACATTCTCACTGGCAATATCAACCTAACTTCTGCGTCACAAAGTGCACCTAAAGTGGTATTTTGCAGACCTCGAACTGGCCACGGCTAGTAGCCAAACTCTATGCAATCACAACTTCATCATCAAAGACATAGAGGACCAGGGGAATTTCAGCCACCTGAGTGGTCGACCATGGACCACCACAATATCAGAGCAGTCGGTAAAGTATGTGCAAGACATCTCTGGAAAGGATTTTTTTATCAACAGAAAGGTGCGTGACATATTGTGCACTCAAGACGTCACAATCTTCCTCCCAAACCTCACCAATGTAATGATACTCACACCTTTATCCTACAGAGAAGCACTGACATAATTTACATAACATGTCAACGATAAGGAAAAACCGAGTGTGAGGCTCGCAAAAGAGAACGTACAAGAGAATTAGGCGCATACCCCAGCATGGTTGTGAAGGTGTGTTACACCCTGCGGATTAAAAATTAGTGACATAAAGTTCTGATATCAAAATAATGAACTATCGCAAACTAATTGTCGGTACAAAAAGATTGGCCTGGGACTACCATACATACATGGCTGCCCTCAAGCACCTCTCGAAGCCACCCGGACTAAAGACAACGGTACCTCAAATATGATGTGGACCACTGCTGCGTGGTCTGGCATGGCCACTGTCATCACATCATCGGCCCACAGTCGCTGCACCAGTGTGGCCAGCGGTACACGCACGTCGTGTGTCCCGATGCGTGACCGCAAATTTGACTTGTGAACGGGTCATGACCCAATATCGAGTGATCCTACCAAGTGCTGGTAGTGTCCCTAGAGAGATCTGTGTAATTAGGATAGGAATAAAGTGTTAGAATGTGTAGTAAATAGCATTAGAATTTATTGCCTACAGGCAAATGTTCGTGAAATTTGCTCGCAGAATAAATATATGCCACTTGCATATTTAATTATGTGTAGAGTAGCAAGGCTAGGGTATTTGAAGTGTTCCAAATAATTTTCTGAGTGCAATTGTGTGTCTAATCAAGCCAATTAGGGACATGGGAAATAATTAGTCTTTCTTTCAACAGGACTGTTCCGGTCAAGTTCCCCAAAACCTAACAGACCTAAATTTCCCACATACTCTTCATGGCACCACATAATCATTTCTTTTTTTAATTAGTGCTTAATTTAGAACTCTTAACTCTTTACAGGATTAAGAAAACTTGCTCAGAACATTTCAGTGTTTTATGTGTATATGTTTTGGCGTGAACCGCGCGTTCACGAGCCCTTTTTGTCCACTATGACTGCCGCAATCCTGTCCACACACCAGACACACCACACCGACAAACTTGTGGGCACGCGTGAAGGTGTGCATGGTAGTATCAGTGCAAGTGAATTAGTGTTTCTAATTTTTTCCGTGTTATTATTTCATCAGTGTATTTAATCAGGGTATGTATTAATAGCGTCAGTTTATGTATTCTGTGTATATAATTAATATAATTGGTTTTGTCATCATTGGAGACAGTCTACACAGCCACTGCCAGATACATGTGTTATTTTACATTTGGCAGTAATGTGGCTGGTACGATGGAAATATTTAGCATTAGTATAATAATTTTTATTGTGTATTGTTTGAGGGAAAATTATGTCATCTTAGTTAAATTTAATTAATGTCCCTTTCATCACATTATCATTTTTGTAGTGTATATTGTGTTTCATCGCTTCACCGCGTGGCGTCGGATACGCTCAGGTAGCGGAAGCCGGCCATGCTTTCCCGCCAGTTCTCGCCAGCACTTCAACGCATCCAGACGTGTAAGTCTCTCGCTCCGCAGAGGCCCTCGGTGCAGACATCCTCAGTTGAACTGATATCCATCCGCATCGACATCATAAACTGAATCATTTTTTTATCTGTTTCATTATTTTACTTGTATAGCGCCGAGGGGAAAGCGACGTTATTCTTATCGGAGAATTGTTAAGTGCATTCAAGTTTCACATTGTACAGACCATGTGGTCGCTCGCAGTTTCCGGGCCATTAAGGCCACGTGTTTTGTATTATAGTTGTGTGTGTAGTAAGGAGTCTCAGGTAATAAATACCTCAACATGCATCGTTCGTAAGTGTTTTATTTGTAATTAATTAAGGCGTGCGAGGCGGTCTACAGCCTCGCCATCGTGTGTGATGAAGTGTTGACCAGAGTCCCCTAGGCCGTCGACTGAAACGATCCTCATCTCATCAGCTCACTGCAGAGCTGTGGCGCCAGGCACATAATTATCACACCATCAACTCTGGTAACACTGCGGGTCAAGTTGACTTTCCTAACATGAGACGTGGAATCCACCATGTGGAATCCACCATAGCCAAGCTTGACCACATGAGTTTCAAGTTATATTTTAATGAGGTCTCGTGAGTTAAATTAACTCGCCAAGTGGAGTGAGCTCTCGGCAATGACGCTGCCACCTGCGCCATCAACAAAACCAGAAAATAGACGGTCAATAAGCTTATTAAACAGCATGAGCAAAATATTCAAAACAGCCCATTATACAAACTCCAAAACCATGCAGATCTAAACAAACTAATACCAGATAATCAATATGGGTTCAGAGCTGAGTACAGAACCACACACCCTTTAATTACAATCGTCAAGGACATAACAGACGGATTTAATAATAATGAACAAGAATTTACAGTAATAACTTTCTTAGATGCAGAAAAATAATTCAATATAGTCTGGCTCCCAGGACTAATATACAAGCTAATAAAATATAATTTCCCAGCTACTTATGTAAATCTGTTAGCGCAATATTTATATAATAGC
The DNA here is from genome assembly GCA_002778355.1 of Clitarchus hookeri. NCBI lineage: Eukaryota > Metazoa > Arthropoda > Insecta > Phasmatodea > Phasmatidae > Clitarchus > Clitarchus hookeri. The sequence continues at coordinate 302,384 of NQII01001294.1, forward strand.
AGTTTCTATGTCCCATGCTTTTATGCAAGATACACACTTTGTAACCCTAATGGAACACTTTAGGCCTATAATCAAACAGGCGAAAGCCATGAAAACAGTTCAGGAGAAGCAGATGTTACTTCTCACAGCACTCGTCACTTTAACTAATTATATTAACAAGTTACGACAATGTTAAAGTCAAATTGATTGATTAATTAATTAATTGAAATGCAATACATACACCTTCTTGTCTCTGAACTTCCTCATTGGTCAAGGACTAGAATAAAAAAAAAACCATATATTTATATATAATATTATTTATTTTAATTTTAAACTAATAACCTATAATAATGCACCGACTTGATAGTTTGTTGCAGTTCGGGAAGAAGACGACTTGGAAAATGGAGGCCCTATTGGTACTGGGTTCAGAGACTGGTGCCAGGGGCCTCTCCAACTCTAATTTATTTATAACGGTTTTATTACTGCAATCTCACAAATGCTGAAATGATGAATCGTACCCCGAGGGAGATCTATATAGGACACCTTGGGAGACTAGGGACTCACCGACACAATATATGCGAAATTAATTAGCATACTTGCAAACAACAATTCAACATGCTAGACATACATCTCGACACAAGATTCACTCCAGCCGCGAGGCTGGAGGAGAGCTTTACTCCCCCGTCGAATACACGAAAACGTAATTTACTTAAAATAGGCAACACCAAATAACTCGCCTAAATAAGGGCCCGGTTCCCAAAGCCCCACATATACACTGCCCCTGCCGCCGACCCAATGATTTAAGAAAGTGTCAGGGTGCTTTTGCTTCACAAACACCTAGTGAGTTATGGAAGTTTCGGCTTCCAGTCTCACAACACTAAAAGCCATTCGGTGGCATATGAGGGTTCGGCGGCGAAATATTGCAGTCGTCGTGCGCAGCGAGAGGAAGCAACAGCACCCAGCACCTACGAGAAGAGCAACCTGCAGATCTCCAAATCAGCGGCAGTGCCGAGTAGATCTTTTTAGATCTACTCGTGCAATTAAGGTAAACCATTGCGGATAGTTCTTGTTAGAGCTACCGCGTGGCCCAGGACCAGCAGTTCGGCGCATGCGTCGAGCAGACGGCCTCGCAGAAGAGAAGCAGAAGTAGAGTGCGCATGACGACTGTGGCAAAGCTGTGCACAACCAAATACACGCCTCACAGTACACAGTCAATTCACATTCACACACACACATTCAAACCACAAAGGCGCATTGATCCAGGAGCCAACTGTGTGGCTTCTCGGGCAAGGAAGTCTGCCCCAGGTACCACCCGAGAATCAAACCTAGAGGGCACATGCACTGGTCCAGGGAAAAGTGATAATGGGGGACTTAACCTAATCATTATCATTGTATATATATATCACACTGTAAATATCTGGTAGGATAAGCTACAACATATATTAATAAAGATATACAAAATATATCTAAAAAAAAAAACTTATAAAATATTTTTACTAAAATATTTTTTATAAAAAAAATATTTTTTTTTTCTATACTCTAAATAACGCACCGACTTGATAGTTTGTTTCAGGCCGGGAAGAAGAAAACTTGTATCTTGATCTCAGGAAGGGGGGCTCCACTGATACTGGAGTCTGTGTAGATTCTGGTACCAGGGACCTCCCCAACTGTAATTTACTAACACTGGTATTATTGCTCCTCAATGTCACAAACGCTGAAACGATGAATCGTACCCCGAGAGAGACCTGTGTTGGACACGTCGGGAGACTAGGGAATCACCGACACAATATATGTGAAATGAACTAGCACACTTGTAAACAACAGGTTAAACAGACATCATGACACAACATTCACTCCTGCCGGGTGGCTGGAGGGGAGCTTCACCCCCCCGCCGAAATCGACGAACACGTAAATTTACTTAAAACAGGCAGCACAAATTAACAGCTGAAATACGGTTCTGGTGCCTAACAACCCACATACACACGGCACCCCGCCGCCGATCCAATGATTTGGATATGTGTCGGGGTGCATTTGTATTTACAAACACTCTGTGAGTTATGGTAGCCTTGGCTCCCGGTCTCACGACATACATGCCATTTGGTGGCATATGACGGTTCGGCGGCACCTGCACCATCTCCGGGATTCTGATGCCACGGGTCTTAGGGGCAGTACATGCGTTGTGTTGCGGGAGAATTTCATGCTTTGTTCTCAACACTTTACTGCAATGGGTTAACGTAATTTACTGGAAATTTAATTTAATTTACCAACAGTCTTCCTCGCGTTAGCAGCCCCTCAGTCAGCTCAATTTACCGACCCCAGAGGTTTTATTACTATTGTAGGTTTTCGCGCCATTCTTGGCCTTTTATACAATAACAGCAGTTGGCAGGCTTTGTGAGTCAAGTCCTCTTTAATTTGCATTGCATACATGTAACTGTGTACACTATTCGGCAATACAATTTACTTGAGCTAACCGAAACTTGCGAGTTCTCATTTTTGTGCTGTATTTCGGGCCCTGGTCTTATCCAAGAAGTCATCGACACATCAAGGAGGAATCCTTAATTTTTAAGGTAAAAGGTAATACTAAGGCGTGCTGGCTGAATACCCCGGCTATATAATACGTTTTCCTGTAAATTTGTATCGTGTGTGTCAGGGGATACAGCCACGTGGTCGTTCGACCCACAATCCTGAGAACTGTGACTTCGTGCGCACTCAGTGATCTGGCGCCCATTCTTTCGAAATAGGAATATTGTGTAATATTCTGACTTTTTTTTAACATAGTGGCCGAACGACGTCTGTATTACTTCCCCCACTCACTCAGGTAACTTTATAGTGGATACAGGGAAATTACTTATTCATTGTGTTGGTTACCGTGTGACAAGTGAAAAATGCAGAGATATGGCGGCGAGCCATACATTTGGAGAATATGGTGGTACTTCCACTGAAAAACCATGTCGAACGTGTATGGATTTCAAATCTTGGACGAAACTGCAAAAGAAGGTGTTAAATAAAGACGCGGTATGGAATTTTAATATCAATCTGATGTGTATGACGTAATTTTGTTGCATGTCACGCAAGCCGAGTCACTGTATAGTTCATAGTATTTTCGACGCAGACGTGTTTAAAGTGTTGAGTGTTGGTTACGTGTTTATTGTTTTTTGACTGCCAGAGTGCAAATCGTGATGGTAGTATAATTTTGAACTTCTGTGAAAGTTAATTTTCATGTCATGACTATTTTTTTCTGTCGATCGGCGGCTAAACCTCTACACTGACGTGGAAATGAGTATGTATACTAGTGGTCTAGTGTTAAGTTGTTGAGTGGAATGGTTTGTGTACAAACTAATTTATAATTGTGATTTGGAAGTGTCTCCCTATCCGTAACTTGGTAGTAGAATTACTAAAATAACTATTTGCTGAGTAGTTCTCGACATTGTGAGTTTATCAACATTGAGGAACATAAATAGTTATTTGCCGTTATGAGTCACTACCATGAGAATTATTTTATGTAATTAGCTTCATCGCAACTAAACGGTAAGTTGCCACAAGGTTGGAAGGATGCGTTGGCGGTCCCAATACAAAAGCAGGGGGAAGCCTGGCAGTTACAGATCTCTGTGAGTCTCACATCGAGTACAGGAAAGGTAATGGTATAGGCTGGTGGTTCAATATGTGGTGAACAAGAGGAAAAGGAGGAGTCACAACATGGTTTCAGAAAAGGATATTCATGTGAGACGCAGCACGCTGGAGAGGATCTGGTTGAAGGCAGTTGATGAGGGGAAGCATGTGGATGCCTGATTCATAGATTTTGAGAAGGCATTTGATAAGGTGCCCCATGGCACTTTGATGAAGAAAGTGGACGAGCTGATAACGGACCAGTGGGTAGTGGAATGGATTGGTGACCTCCTCAGGGGGCAAAGACAGAGGGTGAAAATGGGTGAGGCAATATCAGAAGAAGGAGACGTTACATCAGGGGTGCTGCAGGGAAGCATGCTGGGCCCTATGTTTTTACCATAATGGTATATGACATGAGTTTGGGAATTAGGGGAAAAATAAGGTTGTTTGCAGTTGATTGTGTATTGTATTCAGTGGTGGGAGGGGGTGTAAACTTGCAGGCAGACGTTAACAGGATATGGTTGTGAACCATGGAGAATAAAATGAAGATAAATGTAAGAAAAACTACGGTAGCGAGGTTAACAAGGAAGAAGGTGATAAGTAGGGACATGTACAGATGGGAGGAGCATGAGATAGAAGAAGCAGCAGAATAAGTATCTAGGGATTGTATTGCAGGGAGACCTCAAGTGGAAAAAACAGGTAGAGGGGGTGGTTGCAAAGGGAAGAAGGGCTTTGGGAAGGGTGCTGAAGGGAGTCGGCTATGAGGTAAAGGAGAAGGCATATGGCACAATGGTACGGGCGATGTTAGAATATGCGGCAGCAGTATGGGACACATACGTGGAGGTGCGAAAGCAAGAGAAGGTGCAAAAAAGGGCAGCAATATGGGTGAAGGAGAGGTGGAGAAGGCAGGGTCAGGATAGTGAGAATGAAGGGAACTATAAGCTATCAGTGATGATGAAAGAAATGGGGTGGAGCTCATTGAAGGACAGGAGGAATGTTGAAAGGCTGGTCAGGTTGTACAGGGTGGGGACGTTTACGCTGCCAGCTAAGTAAGGGGGTGTTTAGAGGAAGAGGAAACAACAGTGAGAAGCTTCAGAGGATGTGGAGGAGAATGGAGCGGGGTAGGCAGTCTATGCTTGTGAGGTCTGTGAAGGGAGTTGCAAAGTTCAAGAAGGGCGTGAGGGAGTTTGGTCGGGTAGGGGAGAGGCAAGAGCTCGCCACCAAGCAGTAGTCTTATTGGGGGGTGTTAGTTATTATTGTTATATTTTTTTAATCTCTTTTAAAACCAATTTAAAAAATTACAATGTTTAATTGCGGTTAAATTCTAGGTTTGTTAGCAATGTGTGAATTCAGAAATATAGTGGCAAGGTAATTATTAAGTTTAGGGGCTTTTCTAAAAAAAAAACAAAAAAATTTCAAAATGATGATATATTTCAACTCTACTAATCACGTAGAACACTAATATACTAGGGGCGTAGCTTTAAAAAATTGCGAAATGAGCAGTATAGCCAGTTTGTTTATGTTTCTGAACGAAATGTCTTAGACCAACAAAAGTTGCATTAATGAGTTCTGCACAGCTTACCTTGTTCATATTCAAGAGGGCGTAATGTTAAAATAAGTAGAACATATTTAAAAAACTTGCGAAATATGTTTGTTTACGTCTATTAACGTCAGAGGAATTATACCAGCCCCCTACCTTGGTGAGTCAATTTACATTTTTTTGTGTATTTTATGGTTCCTTTAAATCCATACAATCGTACATTCGTATTTTTAAAACCCAAATATCCTAGGTTAGTGTAAAACCCTACTATCCTAGGTTAGTGTAAAATCCAAAAATCCTAGGTTAGCGTGAAACCCAACAATCCTAGGTTAGTTTAAAAATGTAAAATAGTAATTCACCCATCGAGGGGTTAGGTTCTGTTAGGTTAGGTGGGAACATATTACGAAATTAGTCGGACGTTAATGCCCCTAGTATATTCGTGTTCTGCATCATTAGTAGAGTGGAAATATACCATTTTGGTAATTATTGAGAATAGGGGCTTTTTTGAAGGAAACCTAGTACACCCACAAAAGTAACATAAATGGATTCTGCACAGCTTACCTTTTTAATATTGTGGTAAAGTAAGTAGAACGTACTAAATAAAATAGTTAAAATAAGAGTTCAGCCACTTTGTTTACGTCAAACGCCATGTAATGTTGTTGGCGCAGACGTGAACTGCGTTTAGCAGTTGCTGTTTAGATTAAATACATTGCGGTTCGTGGGTTGTGTCGTCCGAATCCGACCATGTGAAGGCTTGTGATTTAAGAATGGAGGGCGCAAGGATGAGTGCTTCTGTGCGTTTCAGTTGTCTATGTGGTGTTACTTGGACGTTTTAATAGATCACCAGCAACCCACCAAAGGAAATACATTTGACATAAACTTTACGTGTTTTAACGCCTAAACACCTCGATCTTAACCACCATCCTCACCATCACATTTCATGCAAATTACTTGAAGCCCCAATAAAATTCCTATTATGTGTGATTAGTAAAGATCATATGCACTATTTGCAGGTTTCATTTTCCCGTTCTTCGAGTAAGTCCGATATTTACTGCCAATCAGGATGGAGCGGCAGTCTCGCGCAGTGCGTAGGCGACGAGTGCATTACGCAGAATTCTGGCGTTGCAGTCGTGGAAAAAGAAATGTTAGTTTACATGGAGAATGAGAACAACTATTTGAGACAGTTTACGCTCACGTCTTCGTATTTGGTATTATTATTGTTGCTGCATTATGTGCAAAATAGATAAGGTTTAATGTACATATGGGCAATGTCATAAAAATTGTTTATTAACATCATCAAAATAATTCTCCTTCATCCTATATCTCATACTTACTGTATGCCAATGTGTATTTTTCAGCGCACGTCACATTCATATGGCCTTGGTTTTTTATCTCCTACCCACTTAAATAATACAGTGTCAATGTTTATTCTAGTGCCTTTTATTTTATTTGTGAAGTCTAAAAATGTAATTTTCATCCTTGAAATAGATAGCAGCACCATCTCAGACGGTGTGCGTCACAAACAAATTGTTGCACAATTGTGAAACGGTTAGTATAGCTCATCGTGTCTCGCATCGCGTGTCACTATTGTGGGACCAGCTTAAGAACCATCAACATCATAAATATCTACTGCAAGAATAGTTATAATGTTTGCAAACTACTAAAATAATCCACAGACTTTTTTCCCCCAGCGTATATTCTCAACCAGACAGGGACACCACAGAAACTAACCTAGGATACTGTATATGTTGTATCATGATTCCTATGTTATGTTTAATTTATTTCCTGCTTGACAGGCATCAACCGGATAGACTGCACAGACCGGATTGACTGAAATTGACATGGGATAAGCAGTTGAATGTTTTCAGTGTTACTTAGTTCAAGCATCATGAGGGTATAGACATTATAAAATGCTTAACATCATAGCACATATGTAAAGTATTTGAATTATTTTCATATGTATTTTAGGCTCCTTTTTTAAAGTTAAAACAAAATGCTTATGAGAAATTTTTTTATTATGGTGGGTGCTTTGTAAGTGTAAATACATGTGGAATTAATGTAGGCCTATGTAATTAGGTACTAAGTTACACTGTTCAATCAGCGCTAAAATATATATTTTATTTCATGCACCTAACAAGTCCTACATTAACTAATTTATCATTACAATACACAGTAAGGCTGTTAAATAAGGTATAGGTTGTTTTCGGTAAAGTGAGCACTTTTGAGGCCTTAGCAATTTTTTATCCTCTTTTTTTTTTTTACCCCCAATAAATATTGTTATGTAAGCAATAAACACAGTGTACATATTTCACTTGATTCGAAAGTTTACAGGTTGCAATAAAATATATTATTGACTATTATTCCAAATGAGAGGGTTTCAAAAAGTGCTCACTTTACCGTAAATAGTTTATATATATCGGTAACAATATAAAATTGCAGATTGTTATATTTTAAACTACTTGCATGCATAACTGAAATATCATGAAGCAAGGAAATGAACTTTTAAACTGCACAAACATAAAATCGTAAAAATTAGAAAAATTATGCAAGACACTAGAGCACGCCTTCTTTCCTAGAATTTTTGCAAGCACCTGACTGTTAGCTACCCCATAATGCCTCGGTAATGCAACTTGTAAAAATCTTTCATCATCTAAGAATTGAGTAAACATTTTTCATGGTAATTATCCAGAGTATTGGCTTTTCTGAAGGGAATGTACTAGATCAACAAAAGTAGCATTAATGGGTTCTGTACATCTTACCTTGTTAATATTCAGGAGGGCATATGTAAAAATAAGTAGAACCTATTAAATAAAATAGTTAAAAGTACGAGCAATTCGCCGCTTTGTTTACGTCGGACCCCATGATTTTGGGTGAAGTAATGCATTATTAACGTGAACAAATGTGCATCGTGCCATCATCTTATTGCCTTTGGGGTCTGTAGATGTCATCGTCATGGAATTTTACATGGAAGTTGAGATGCCATTAGTTGAAGTTGAGACGAGTCACAGTGCGGATGTGTTTTTGCGGGCGTGAGTTGTGATGTCTGAATCCGACCGTGCGAAGGTCGATTGGAGGGTACAAGAAAAAGTGCTTCTCTGCGTAATATTTGCCTATGTGGCGGGTGTTACTTCAATGTAGTAGATTGTGGTATTTTGTCGATTGAGGTAAAATGCACCGCATTTGAATGGGTCGAGAACAGTGGAATTGTACCCGCTGCCTGTCTAGGTGAGTTGATTCATATACTTCCTGTGTGTTTTATTGTGACTTTAAAACCCAACAATCTTAGGTTAGTTTAAAACCCAACAATCCTAGGTTAGTTTAAAACCCAACAATCTTAGGTTAGTTTAAAACCCAACAATCCTAGGTTAGTTTAAAACCCTACAATTCTAGGTTAGTTTAAAAATGTAAAATGGTGATACACTCATCGTGGGGTTAGGTTAGGTGGGCATATATTACAAAATTAGGCATACGTTAATGCCCCTAGTCTATTCGTGTTCTGTGTAATTAGCAGAGTGGAAATATACCACTTTTCAAGTTTTTTATTTTTACAAAAAAGCTGCTACTCTGGATAACTACCGGCTACTGATTACATTATAAAAAGACAGAATACACAAGTACTTAGAGGGCAGTACTTGTAGATAGACACGCATAGACAAAATTAATGAACACATTTTCCATGCTGATGCGTGGTCACGCAACATTTCGCTGACTAGACCAGCTTCATCAGGTGACGAGCGGTGGTAAACTGCAGCCTGGTGAGCTGTTGTTTGGTAAACAGTGAACCTAGCGGCCGGAAGGCGAACTAGGGTGAGGTGGGAAATTTGAAATGTGGCGGAGGGGTTATCTTATGTTTAAGCCACGTATGTGTCTGGATTTGGTGATGTATTGGTGAGACTTTTCAATGTTTTTTGAGTGTATTTTGTTGACTTGTTTCATCTTGTACCACCACCCTGAATGTTTCTCTGGTTGAACTGTTATTCTGTCAGTTTAATTCGAGACACTTCACACCAAATATTTTTTTTAATTACATACATTTTCTCTTTTTGGCTATAATTCATTTTCTTTAAGACTGTGTTCTTTCTTGCTCTATTAGTTTGAAAGGTACCAGTTTCTGCTACCCAGAAGATGATGAGTGTAATGTTGACCGAAATATCAGGATAGTCTTTGACATTGATGTGGCTATAACTAGAATGACAAGAGGACTCAAATCATTATCAGATTAAAAATATTAATTTACTAATGAAAATAGAGTAATCCACATTAGTTTAATTGATTGCAAACACAGCCATTGTGATGCTTGTAGCAAAAATGATGTGGGTGACAGATGAGTCATAGAAAATTCACATTTATGTTTTGGTGTTGTCCAAGTTATTACAGTATATAGTTTAGCAGCTTACCTACAGTAATAGGAAAAACTCTGGAAAATGGTATATTTGGGGTTTACTCATGATACTTAATCATTCGTAAAAGATATTTCGAATGGACGACTAGAGGTTGCTGCCTCTTGATGTCATTGTGTCACCTGACGGCGATGGAGAGAGGTTAGAGCTGAGGGAAACGAAGTGTGTTCGTTGAACGCTGCCATACGGTCTATACATACTATGTTAACATCTTACCTGAATTGTATTGAGTAGTAACATGTCACTGAATTGTTGTACTTAGATAAAGTTCATTGTAGGACCATTTCGCAAATTTCTATAAATAACCCAAGCTATTTACATTCTATAATAAACATTTGTCGGGACAATCGCGACATGCGACAGTCTTATTTTATCTTGCGCCCGGGCATGTCTTAAAACATCTCGTAGAATCACATTACAGAAGTGTGTCAAATGGTGGTGGATGTTGTTGAAATAAATACTAAACACATAAATAAGTGCAGTTTCTAAGGTTTTTGTTACACCTCAAATGAAAATTTAACTTTTACACTAAAAAAATAATTGTTTGTTACAAAAAAAATGCCTACATAAACATAATGTAATGTAAGTGTTACACATCATGCTGGTATTTACTTCAATGTATGTAGAAAAACGAAACATCAATTTCACGTTTTGCAGTTAATGTTTGAGCCACTGAATTAAATGCATTTTCAGACATTGTTTGAAAAGTAAATTGAAAAATAATGTTTTAAGCAGTTACAGACACAACTGTGGAGTTTAACAAACAAAAAAGAATTGTATCAGCTGCACAAAAAGTCATAAGCATGTGTCGGTTTCTATAAAATATTACAAAGTGACAGTACTTTACCATAATTTGTTATAGGCCTAGTATTAAAATAAGTGCCATTCATCATACAAAGAGAATTTATTTTTTGAACTTGCTTAGCTGTTATTCAATAAATAAATGTTTATTTATTTCAAATCTTATGTTTTATGTACCTTTCTTACAAACTCATAAATTATAATAATCTAAAAGTATACATGCATGCTATTATTGTTGAACACACAGGAGCTATGTGTAGGAGATTACATGTCTTAATAATAAAATTGCTTTTATTTCAAAGTGTTTTGAATGTTGCATGAAACAAAATCATTTATATAAACAATTGATTCAAAAATAAGTTTTTCTCGGTGGTTTTATTCCCTACGGTGTGATGTTCTTGTGGCGAGTTCAAGCTAACAGTTTTAAACCATACACTAAAAAATCCCCAGTCGCTGAATCAGTATTATTTTAATGCTCATAACCGTGTAACGTAAAACTAAGAAAATACTGCAAAAAAAATGGAATTTCCAGTCACAGTGTATGTACAAAAGCATCATACATAATACAGGTTGTTTAAAAAAAGATGGGCGCTGCTTTCAAGATGTGTAGTACATAATAAAGGAAGGAATAAAGATTAGCAAACATATGGCCAATTCAGTTTTGGCGTAATCGCCCCCCAAAGTTACGGGGACTTGCTATGGTGGACGGAGTATGCATGGTCGGTACACTGCTCAGTGTGTGTGGCGTGCTACAGGAAATGTTCAAAATATTATTCACCATGGACATTAACACAGTCGTGCAGACATCTTGCGATAGATGATTGCACCCTCTCGAACATGTTGTGGTTGGCGCGTCGTGGTCGTCCACTGTTTCCTCTGCACACTCGTAAAGGTGTTGAAATGTCTTCATTCAGGTGTTGTTGATTTGGAAATGTGTTCTCATACAAACGTCTCACCACCGCACAATTACATTAGCAAGCCCATGCATTTAAGATCATTTCAGTATTTTTTTTTTTTTATAATTAAACAACTGCAACCTGTGTATTGCAAAGTTGATGTTATGTATGGTTGTCTTTTCGTGGTTTTTGTAAGTGGTCTCTAAAAACCATCTGAAATTAATTAATGTCCTGAGTATTGCTTTAAGTCCCTTACACGTTTAAGAGCAGCTTGCTTTTTTTTCTGTATGTAGCCACAGGTGTTACAGCTGACTTGAAAATCCTGATGTAGAGGCCTGAATATAATTATGTTTGCCAACAGCGTCTCAAAGTATTATTGCCTTCCTCAGATATTCATTTAATGTGTACTATAATTTTTTTTTTATTTGTGCCTCTAACCAAAAGTTTTGTTTGTTACAGACACCTGAAAGCAACTCCAATAAATCATCAGATGATCACAGTCGTGAAGATTTACAGTGCCCATTGGACAAGGATGAGTTAGGTAACTACCACCATTGCCAGCAATCTTCATTATTAATAGCTTTCAGTCAACGTTTGATTTGTGGCACAAGTGAAGCAGCTCCAACTACCGGTTTTTACTCATTGGCATTCCTATTTCTTTACAAACTTTATGATCCTTCATTGATGATGGTCTTGAAGATTATTCTCGGGACTTAATAAAAGCTGGGGGTGTTTCTGTATCTACTGAATACATGACTGTGTATTTTACATCTTTATCTTTTTCATATGCAATGGTAAACACAATCACCTTTTCTCATGGTGTTCTGTGCAGAACTCTTGCATTTTTTAAGTTTTTTAGGTCTCCATTATTTTTGTCACTGTGCTGGCTCATTTGGATGGCCTGTGAGTCTGAAAGGAGGTGATTGCACAATTAGAGTGCCTTAAGGGATATGAGACTAAAAAAAATTTGAAATAAGATTGATTTCAAAGATTTAAAATTGCACTGTAATTATTGGGTTGTGAAGTATTAATCAACGATAACCGACTTTAAAATAAAGACTACCAGAATATTTTTTTTTTTTAACTGGCATAATTGTTTTGATTTTTTCCATCAGTATTTCTAAAAATTTAAATCCCATAGTACTGTACATTGCCAAATTGTGCAGAACATTGAAGGCCCTTACAGAATGCACGTCCTTCACTGCTGCTTCAAGACTGTCATAATTACTGCCAGGAGACCTTCCTCAGTGTCTGTCCCACCATTGCAGAGTATCAAAGAAACCAGTATGTATAAAACATGACATACTTGCATCATGTTCGTAAATTATCTCGGCCAAAATACAGAAAACCTTTATGTAAAAAGCTGGGGGATCCGAGAGTTTACGACGTCAGAGATCAAAGGGATTCGATATTGTATGACATTCCACATGCACTTGGTCACCACAGGAATTGGTGGTTTCACTTTTACTAGGTGCATCTTAGTGTTGAGCACTCGTGTTCATTTTCAAGAGACAAAATTTGTTACAGGCCGTTCACGGTAAAGTGAGCACTTTTGAGGCCGTTTGTACAAATGCACATCTGAGGTACTAATATTCTGTTGNCAGGCCGTTCACGGTAAAGTGAGCACTTTTGAGGCCGTTTGTACAAATGCACATCTGAGGTACTAATATTCTGTTGAGTCTAGCCTAATTTTTTGGGTGACACACATTATTATTAATTCCTTTGTTTCCAGGTCGGAACACGTGGAGTTTCCTCCATACAATGGCGGCCTACTATCCTGACACTCCAAACAAAGAGCAGCAGACTGATGTGAAGCAGTTCTTCTCTGCTTTCTCTCGACTGTACCCGTGCTCATTTTGTGCCAAAGACTTGCAAGAAGTGTGAGTTCTACTTTTTTTTCTTTCTTTATTTTTTTGTCTAATAGTATTGTTCACTGTTGTATAGAACCCTTCTTTTCACACACCCGGGTTTTACATGTTCGCCTGGATTACACTAATTTATTAGGATTCAGTGCTGTTCATTCAGTGAAGTTTTGTGCATTTGGCATTTTTTTTATAGTACTGCGAGAAACATCAGGAGAGAGAGAGGTCGTAGTATTCGTAATTTTACATTAAATATTTGTGTATTAGTATTGTGAATTGTTTTACTGTATACATTTTTGAAGAAAAAGCGTTGTGTTTCGTGGATTTTTGTACATTTTTTTGCAGCTGTGAACAATGTTTTAATTGCATACATAACACTAATCTGGTCTAAAATGCAGATTCGTATACAGTAAACTCCCGATTTTCCAGGGTAATGACTGGCTAAGGGTTCGCGGATAACTGGTATTTATGGTTAAATAAATTGNGGGGGGGGGGGGGTGTTAAATCTACTTACTATATACATAGGTTATGTATATAAATATTATAGTCATATAAGAATTCAATTTTTTGACAGCCAGAATGTGGCAACGTCAATTTATATTAATATCACATACACAAACTCCTGTATCAGCTAATGCATGAAAGATTGCAAGAAAATTTCACATTGGCTATTTTGACAGCCTACATTCACACAACAGACATAAAAAAAATATGCTCGCAGGAAGGATATCGTAGACAAAATGTCTATGTATTTTATTTTATATCGTTACAAAACAGCTGTTATTAGTTTAACAAATTAAACTTTGCTCTACAATGTGTAGGTGCTTAAACAAAATGGAATACTGTATGTGTAATAGAACACTGTATGCAATAGTTACACAGCTGTGGTCATAATTACAAGGAGGATGAAAATATGCTACAGAACAGGAAAAAAATTTTACCTTTAATTAACAGCTTGTGTTCTGGCACTGAAGGTGCCCAGTTTAACAGTCTAACAATTTTTAGACTAAAGTTAAACTGCAACCTTAAATATACTTTTCTGCAAATGATAGAAATAAAATTTTTGGAATGTGCCATGTTTTGCATCAGCCAAAAAATTCTACTACTGCAATAACTTAAAAAATCTTGTAATTATTACCTTATGAAAACTGGTTACATTGATTTATGTTGCTTCACAAATATGTAATTTCAATTTGTAGTGTATTATTAGCATTTTCAGCTGTAAAAACTCGTAGATTTTGTTTTTTCGACCGATGCTGGGGGGGTTACACACATGCTGTGTATTGCAATACTTGCACACTGCAATGTTAAAATGGTGAAAAATGTAAAGTTCTCACATTGTAATTTATATTGGTGTGCCAAACACTTAACATCAAGCTTAAATCAACATGTTTTCAAATAACCTAAACAAACACCATTATAAGTTTTAATGTGTCGTTCAATATTAACAAATGTCATTCCGATGAGCGATTGAACTGTCACAATTGATTACTCGAACCAACTACATTTTTACTACTTCACAATTGTTATTATTATTATTTTTTTTGCAATTTGTTTATTTATGTCACAATTTCAAATAGCTAAAGCACATTTTCTGGAAATTTCGTGATTTTTATGCCTTGTGAAAATCAAGTGTCCTTATGGAGTCTTACTTTTTTAACACACTGTCTCGTTGGGCACTGCATCATATGCTGATTGGCAACCCTCTTTTGATGCTAATTTGAATGGAATCTCTCTTCATATATGCAGTTCTGAGGAATAATTTGACCCATAACTCATCTACCCTTTTAAAATATTGTTTTGTGAATGAATAATATTTTTATTTTCTAGCAAACATTTAACGAGCTGTGAGGTCAGGTGCTGTATCTTAGATGGATTTACGACACAGTTTTAGGCCAATTTTGCTGTTCAGTGCGTGTATCTTCATTTCTGAGGAATTCTTGTACCGGAGCATGTCTATCTTTTAAATATTTACATTTCGTTAATAAACAATGCATTGTTTTCTTTAGTTAACAGTAAAACACAGTCTTATCAGTTATCGAATGAGTGACCTGACATTAATGAAGAAGCTAAAAAAAATTTTGTGCCTGAAAAATATGTCGAGAGCCGAGTTGGAGCCACAAGCAGGTATTCAGCTCGAGCTCATGTTTTCAAGTACTCGTAGACCTCTAGTTTCAGTTGTTGTGCCTCTTGACGGTTGTTCGGAAAGCTCTTTATCGACAGGTGTTTGTCGGTCCTTGAAGCATTTGTACAACAAAATGATTTTGCCTTGGCTAGTGTCATTCCCAAAGGCTTTGATGCAGATTCTTTGCGTACTGTTAACCCCATCTAGTGGTGGAAGGGCATACTACATTCAGTTAGTCCAAATTCGCTGAATTTTTGTGTAGCACTTTGTCCATAATGCATAAAGAAATGGGTTAGAATAAGCTTGAAGACGAGATGTGTTTTCTAGGGTGAGGCTTTAGTTATAATCACAATTCTTGGACACATGTTGCTCTAAAACATTCCTTGGATGATTAGTTTACTAAAAATCATGTTTGTCTGCCACTGATACAAATTAATTTATTCGCAGAATAATTCAATAAATACACTTCATCTGTGTCCTGAAACCGACAAACTTAAGCACAGAAACACAAATATGTTTGTGGCAATTCAGCGATCAGAAAATGGTGGCCGTAGTTATTTTACAAAGCGGTTGTAGCAAGCCGATATTACGTTTCACTTTAGAAAACCTGGAAAAAGCAAGGCACCTACAGTCAATTATCTTTCGTGAAAACAAATACAAAAATAATTATTAACTACCAGTAAAATAATAAGAGATCACCAGAAAGGTATTCAATGCAGACATCATGAAACGGTGGCGTTTACCTAGCGTGAAATGTTTCACCAATCCTGACTGCATGCTCTGTCACAATTGCTTAAATATTTCTTTAAAGTCAATTTGTCATAACCAAAAAAGTTGTATATTGCTTTAAAATTATTTTAACTAAGTTGACTTCACTCACATTTACAAGAAGTGTCAATCAGGAGGGTTTGTGCACAACTCTGCCACCGGAGAAAGGTCAAACCAGCAGTCTTCCCCTGACGTAACACCTTGGCAAGGTGTCGCATGTCACCTTGGTAAGGTCGGTTGGTTTCTGTTGCATGCGCATGGCTCGTTCAGTGACAGCGAAGGGAGCTATCCTAATTGCAACTGCATTAGAATATCTACCTTTTCCATTATTACTTTTATGTTGCGTGTGTATAAAGTTTGCGAATAACTGGGTAATGGACCTGTAATGGATGGTAAATTAATATTTAAATAATAGACCTTCTGATTTTCCTACAAGAATCCATCGAAAACTGAGTTCGCGCTCACGTAAAGTTCCTCATTCCTTACGTTTAGGATATTTTTGGTGACAAGGGTAGGGTCAATATGTGCTTTGAAGGTATCGTTGATCATGGGAGATGTTAAAATATTATGATAAATTAATATTTTATTTAAACATGTTATTTTTACTCCAGAAACTTTTGAACATGGATGCAATTTTTTTTTGAGATTTTGGGGATCAAGGTTTTACAAGTGCGTAGATTTTACTACTCAATTCATGGGAATCATTTGACTATTTTTTACCAATATAAGATGTAATTTTGCTACCAAAGCCATGAAAAATACCCAAGTAAAGTTTTAATTCAATGCTTGGCTATAGAGCTTGGGTGCATCAAAATTGATAGAAATTCGAATTACCACCCCTTCGAAAAAAACAACTCTTTTCTTGGGAACGACCTTTAATGATTGGAGAATCATTAAAGGTTGTGGTTTTGAGAGGTTTCTGTATAACTATATTGTTGTTAGACTTTGTGGTCTAGCTTGTATAGAATATTCCTTTCTGCTCTACAGTTCTACGTATTTATCATATGCCAAATAGATGAAAGACAAAATTGGTTTGCATTAACATTTCCCTACCTCCTGTGATTTGTAATTTCAATTCCAGAATCAGTAAGTACCCTGTTTAAAAAAAGGTATGAACATTTTTCGTTGTACAGGTACTTGCTTTCCGGCTTTCATCAAATACTACCAGCTAAGCAATGTATGAACAACCAAAAGGAATAACTTTTTGGGGCTTGGCCTTAAAAAAGAAAGAGAGAGGTGCTCATATTCCGAGTGTTGGAACATTACTGAAACTGTCACACCGTTCCTAAATATTTGCATTATTAATAATAAATTAATTAATTTTCTCAGAAAAATAATTATTATTACTGTAATAATTTTTTTATTTTGTATTAATTAAATGGCTTAGACTTTTTGGTTCTCCCATGTATTGAGATGGAATGATGTTAGCACTGCATTTAGTAATAGGGTCATACTCATAATTGTTAAGGCATGAAAGTTGCGGTTTGTAATTGCTTGCTTTCGTTCCTTCTGTCTTCCCCATACACTGACTTTGGCATGGAGGTTGAACAAATGTTTATACCGTAATCAAGGCTTTTTCCTCAATGCTTTACTTTGGAGGTAAGATAAGCCAAATGCATGCTAAAGGTACACCAGATTAATGTAATTTGTTGTTTTCATGTTTTGTATATAGACGAACATCTGATTTGCATCATCTGGTGATTCCAAATCATTGTTGGTTGGGTTTACGCTGAGTGCAGTTTTTAGTGTTCTTTGGATGTTTTCTTTTTCTTAGTAGGTGTCTCGTTAACNTTGGTTGGGTTTACGCTGAGTGCAGTTTTTAGTGTTCTTTGGATGTTTTCTTTTTCTTAGTAGGTGTCTCGTTAATTCCTTTTCCCTTTTATTCCTTCAATTCTTGTTTCCCCTCTGATTTCCTTTTCACATCTACCCATTTGCTTCATTTGTTACTTGTAGGGAGTTTTTGAATTCTTACTTTGCCTGGGCTTACGCATAAATGTCTCCTCGACACTTTGGCTTGAATGAAGGTGTCAAGTGTTTTGAGTGCAGTGGTTTTCTCCTGGTCACGACATCACAGTTNTTGGTTGGGTTTACGCTGAGTGCAGTTTTTAGTGTTCTTTGGATGTTTTCTTTTTCTTAGTAGGTGTCTCGTTAACTCCTTTTCCCTTTTATTCCTTCAATTCTTGTTTCCCCTCTGATTTCCTTTTCACATCTACCCATTTGCTTCATTTGTTACTTGTAGGGAGTTTTTGAATTCTTACTTTGCCTGGGCTTACGCATAAATGTCTTCTCGACACTTTGGCTTGAATGAAGGTGTCAAGTGTTTTGAGTGCAGTGGTTTTCTCCTGGTCACGACATCACAGTTNCTCGACACTTTGGCTTGAATGAAGGTGTCAAGTGTTTTGAGTGCAGTGGTTTTCTCCTGGTCACGACATCACAGTTCGGACTGTCGTTTGCGTTACAGGCTAAAAGTTTCGCCGCCGCCGACCCAGTCTCAGGAGCAGCTGTCGCAGTGGCTATGCAACGTACATAATGGGGTCAATGAACGGCTCTGCAAACCTTTGTTCGATTGCTCGCGTGTTAATGAGCGTTGGCGAGATGGATGGAAAGATGGCTCATGTGATGGGTAGACAGTTCTCGTGCAGTTCTACGGGTTTAGCTGCTGTTTGAAGGTCGTATGGTCTCCATTTCTGCGGATTCCTGCGTTACATGTAGGTTGTGGATTATCCTAAAACTGGTTTTGTAAACTGAAAAGTTTGCTTGATTGCAAAAGTGTGGTTTCGAGAGCAAGTTTTGCAGNAGTTTGCTTGATTGCAAAAGTGTGGTTTCGAGAGCAAGTTTTGCAGCTCTGTAGATATACTTGGCGGGTGTACCATAATAGACATGTCTTGAGCATGTTTTATTAGTGTGTGTAATTAATTAACAGTATTCCTAAATGGATTTTGCAGTGTGAATCTGATCATGTAAATTAATTTGTTTAAATTTTTTTAATTGCTATATTTATTTTGCAATTTTTTACATGATATTTACAGTGTTATTGTAATCCCATCACATATTAAATATACTATGAATACTGTATAACTACATGGCAGTTAAGTATGATAAGCTGGTAACACAACTTATTGGTCTTTGCCAAGGAAANTATGAATACTGTATAACTACATGGCAGTTAAGTATGATAAGCTGGTAACACAACTTATTGGTCTTTGCCAAGGAAGTGAAATAGTTTATGAGATATAATCCAGTAATTGAAAAGATCTTATTTGACTAAAATTGTTTCAACATAGGTATGTATATNTATGAATACTGTATAACTACATGGCAGTTAAGTATGATAAGCTGGTAACACAACTTATTGGTCTTTGCCAAGGAAATGTANTTATTGGTCTTTGCCAAGGAAGTGAAATAGTTTATGAGATATAATCCAGTAATTGAAAAGATCTTATTTGACTAAAATTGTTTCAACATAGGTATGTATATGTAAAACATGTTGTTTGGTACGATAATAGTAAATTTTTTTTCGTAAAGATTGTGTCTAGAATACAAACAGTGTTATATGGAAGGTACCATGCTTTAATTAGCTTTCCATGTTTAGACTTTGTATACTGTATTTTCCTACACATCATAAAATATTATGACCTTTGAAGAAGCAGCGTATTGTGAAACAAAACTCACATAGTACTTTCAGATGAATTTTTAATGAATTGTATCATATTTTGTTGTAAAAATGTAAAATATTTATGAAGGAATAAAAAAATTAGCATACTTAAGTATGTGTACATACTCTTTTTCATCAATGCCTCTTAATTGTTAATTTTCAAAGTTTAAATTAAATCATAATTTTTGTTGATGTTTTTGGTAATATGAGGTCGTCATCTCATTATCGAGCGTAGTCTGTACATTTAAGAGTAATTGTATTGTTTGTACAGATTACGTGATCTGTGTTGATTCATTGCATTGCATACCCTTAATCTCAAAGAAAGGCAATGTTTGTTAAATTTTTTAATAATATGCAATGAAGAAGTGTGGAAGAATGAAGTGCTTAACAAAAAATGAAAATGATTATATTCTAATTGGGGTACCCTTAAAGCACTATATAATGGGGAGAAGAAAAAAAAACCAGTGAAGAGAAGATGACGCCAAGTTGGTATCATCTATAAATGAATATAAACTGTGTCTTGTAGGAAGAAGTGCCACTTAAGTTTAACAGATACTGTACTGCTTGACAAACTCCAGTAAAACCCCAGGAAATATTTGAAACACAAGTTCTTTCTTCCTCACCCATCCTTCACTCTTTCGTATTGCTGCAACAGTTACAAGGTCATGGGAATAGTTTGGATGAAACATGTAGAAACTGATAAGATACATGGAAACTGAAGACTTTTCTAAGTACAGTTATGAGAGAGAGAGATCAGAGAAGTTGAAGCTGTATGATAGAAGTAATTCAGGTGATAAAGGGGAGACTTTATAAGGTATGAAATAGGACATAGAGTAAGTATGCAGGATGTTTATTAACAGAGTGAAGTATATGGACATGTGAAGAGAATGGAAAAGATCAATTGCCTAGAGAAATTATAGTAATGGTGTAGGTAAGAGCATTCAAGGAAGAGCCAGGGGAGGTGAATATACGAAAGAGGACAAGACTACCAACGAATGGAGACGGGACAAACCTGGCTATAGTTGGAAACAGCATATTATTTTGGTTCATTTTTTTTTTTTATAATTTTGTGTTGACCTTGCATGTATACTTTTCTTGGTAACATTTTGCGGTTCTGTGTGTCTACTTTAAGATTAAAAATTTTCCCGAACATTGTCCTTTCATGAGGTCATTATTTACTGTCCTCATCACATTGCACAAGCAGAATTTACGAAAAATTGCAATTGAACGTCAATATGGAATTT
The DNA here is from genome assembly GCA_002778355.1 of Clitarchus hookeri. Lineage (NCBI taxonomy): Eukaryota > Metazoa > Arthropoda > Insecta > Phasmatodea > Phasmatidae > Clitarchus > Clitarchus hookeri. The sequence goes on from NQII01001294.1 coordinate 323,260, forward strand.
AATATTGCATATTAACTGAAGGTTGAATGTTGATGCTATATCCCAAATTTTTGTCCAAATATTCAGAACCCTTCCTCTTTGTCTCTTCCAGTTGTTGTATATCCAGGCTAGAGCACTTGGATGGTGTAGTTAGGTTCTCTGCTAGTACACATAGACATTTTTTAATTAATCTTATAGTTTGGGCTGTGTAAGCAATACGTTAGTTGTGTAATTTTTGGCATGAAGTGGGAATATAAACATAAGTATATTGTTTCCTTATTTCGTCTAACAAGGTAGTGTTACTTAGGCTGCATGTTTTTGCTTGTGCCATTCTTAAAAATAACACAACAATTTTTCAGTTTCTAATTGTGTAGCTATACACTCTGCATTCTGACCTCACCCTCTTTAGTTTTTTTAATTATATTTTTTTGCATGAGATTTCCACAGTGCACACAATTTCGGTTGTTGGTAAATAATCTGTCACTCTTTTCAGTACTGTAATTTTGTTCTCATTATGATAGTATTGGTAATGTTTAAGATACTGCAAATGTAATTGTAAATAAATGAAGATGGTAATTAATGAGCCTACTTTCCTCTAGGTGGTTGCAAATAATTTTTAACAAAGTTCTTAAAAGCTTAGATGGTTGAAGCAATATCATTAGAGATGAAACCAGAATGAATGTAAAGGGGAAAGGCAGAAGCCATTTTAACTCTCAGATTAGTGTGTTAAAGGCAGTTTATAAAAACTTGTGGTAAAAACATGTTAAAGTTTAACGAGAAAATTAGGATAAGATGGCATTTTTATTGCAAGTGTAAAAAAACCTACTGAAGTGAAAAAATAAGCAAAAAGTCAAAATAGGCAATCCAAGGCACTATTAAACTAACAAATTTATGTCTACATGTACTTGAATTGCATTATATATACAACGTTTTGGGCTACTATAGCCGGAGGAAAAAAAGGTTTGTACCTAAAATGTGTTGTTTGCATATACCATACTACTTCAGCCAAGTTGTCAATTCACCAGGTGCACACATCACATGACAATGGCTGGGGTGTTGACCATGTAACCTCACAAAACGACACTTCTGGACAACATGTAGCTGTCAGAATAAATGGCTTGTTTATTTTTATGTATGGTTTGAATAGATTTTTTTCTCAACAAGTTGATTGTAGGTGCAGTTATATTCTTATAGTTGGATAACACAGTGATATTATATTCTGATACCCCTCGTAATTCGACAGAACACTGTTTTCTATTCCAGCATCAGCTAACTTATTTAAGATGGATTTTGTATGGTTTCCTTCATGGGTCTATAGAATTTAGTCATTTCTGAGGTGTTCGTGTTTTACTTAATTTTTATTAGATAGTGGCAAACCATTTTTCGGAAGTGTGTTACTAGCTCTAAACAGCATGAAAATGAACAACAATTAGAGAAAAAAAATGCCTCCTGTGTTAGCCAGTTACATAAGCAGTAGCAGTGACTTAAATAAGTGGTTAACATCCATTTGCTCCTGTAATATTGCAGTAAAAGTGAGATGTAACAAGTATGCATAGTGAATCTGCCGTGATCAGACTATGCACCTCCCATCCCAGTAAACCTAGTTTGATTCTATGTAGGGCCAATTACAAGTTCTTACATGTGGAAAATGTAGCGGAAGCTGCTACTGGCCATTGGTTTTCTCAGGATGCTCGTGCTTACTCAAATATTGCATTCAGTTATTGGTACATCGTCACCCCGCTTCACCCCGATCAGAACTGGAGAATGAAGTGTGTTATTTGAACGCTACTTGCAATGGAAGCAAGTGATTGAATGAAAAACTACTTAGGACACATGCCATTGCAGGCTTGTGTCGTCAAGTAAAACAGAGGAGGAGGACAGTAAAAACATAAATGAGAGCAAGCCAAAACCATCTATTGTCAACAACATTAAAATAATCCCACAAGGAATTCAGTGACGACTTCTACTAAACTAAACTAGATTAGTAAGAAATCAATAAGTAAGAAAGGCAAGACAATATATACAAATATATGCACAAAACTCTACAGACAACACAGATGAACATTGATACATAGACAAGTATGTAAACTTATAACCTAATGACAAAAAGAAGATAGTACAAAGGAACGCACACAGTTTTCTTGGTGAACCAGTAACTGTATTTTGGTAACTGGTATTTTCCTTGGCAACATAGCTCTGCAATGGCGTATGTCCAAAGTAATTCTTTTCATCTAATCAGATTGAATATAGTGGTAGCCCCAATGAGGTGCTACCACTATATTAAATTTGTTGCTGGCAGTAAAGAAATGGGAAAGTTCAGTCATAACTAATTCAACCCTGGAATTATTTTGCACAATATGATGGGGATATAGAAGGTGTTTTGGTTGATCCAAAGTCATTTGTATTACACACTTTACCCTATCTGACCAGAAACTGCAGGATCAGAAATTGAGACCTAACTGGATGGTAAAGTAAACCAACTCTAGAAAAATACAAAGANTGACCAGAAACTGCAGGATCAGAAATTGAGACCTAACTGGATGGTAAAGTAAACCAACTCTAGAAAAATACAAAGATATTTGAGTTTATTACCTCCTATATAGAGCACACATCATCATCATGTGTATTACTATTTTGTCACACGTCCTTTCTCAGGTCCTTAGCCTGTCCATCTAAAGCTACAATCATAAGCTGCTTTTTAACTTCAACTAAAATATCCTGATTTTTAATTGAATCAAGCACATCTGTGATGACAAGTCCAAAGCGCTGATTTGGTGTGATTTGTCCAGAAGAGGAAGGTGAAGGAGTCTGTATGGTTTCAGTTTCAATTTTGTGNCAAAGCGCTGATTTGGTGTGATTTGTCCAGAAGAGGAAGGTGAAGGAGTCTGTATGGTTTCAGTTTCAATTTTGTAGGTTTTTTTCATTGGTGGTTGAGCAGGCATACACTGTAACTGAGTTAAATGAACTCTCTTTCTCCCCCAAACTGTCTTTGGTGTTTGCACTGGTGTATCCGATGGTGACTGCGCTTGATCTTGTGATGAAGCAGATTCACTTTCAGCTCTGCTGGTTGGTATTTTCCCAAGTGGTGGTGAAATTGTACATTCCACAACCTGTAACACACACAAGCAAAAAGTGTATTACTTTGGAACTCGGNGAAATTGTACATTCCACAACCTGTAACACACACAAGCAAAAAGTGTATTACTTTGGAACTCGGCCATTAAAATTTGCAATGTACTGAATTTAAAACACATTCATACAATTCAAAGAGCTTTTACTATTGAAGGTAGTAGAAGAACTGAACTTACTTCACTGCCAGCAATGTCATCCTGGAATCTAGTGTCCACCGTGGTGTTTGAAACTAATTTACCACACACATTCCGTTGTATGAGATCAAAATCATATTTTAGTTTGGTGTGCAGTTCGCTACATAGTGTTTCATGGCTCGGTGAAGTTGCACAATGTTCAACTTTTGCAGTCAGATTGCCTTTTTGCTCCACTTCCATTTTGTTCTGGGAGATGCTGCATTTTGATTCTTGTGGTGTGATCACATTAATTTTTGCCACCACGTATGGAGTGAGAAAGAGCATCGCATCATAATAATAAAGGCTTGGCTGGTATATCTAGAACACACATTCAAATGAGTCATTAAATTATATCCTCATAAGCAAAAAGAAAAAAACTAATTTATATTTTAGGACCGAGAGTTTTGGGTTTCATACAATGTAATCTTGGTGGGTGTTGTGGGAACATTGCAAGTGTTTTTTGTTATGAATCTTATAAAGTCCCACATGGGGCCCACCTACCACTTGAACTGTGTTGCAAAATGTTTGAAATATGGGTTTTTGACAAAACTATTAAAACATGTCCACACTAAGTTTACCTACGAAAATAAAGAATACCCGAGACAAGGATATAATGGTTATGTAGGTTATCACATACGCTACAAATACTATTTTGGAGCCATCCAGCATCATTAAAAATTGTTTTTTTTCCCCTGCCTGATCATCTTAAAACATGCTACTCGGATACAAGCGAAACTGTAATTCGAGCCTTAATTGAACTGTGCTACAGACCGAAGGTCACTGCGTAGTCACATACGTACATACAGCATAATAAGAACACAGCATGCCAGTTCAGAGCCCTGTGTGTAGCGAGATGGTGCATTTAATGTGTGTGCGTCAGTATAGACCTTATTGCTCTCTCGCGTCTCAGCCTCGTATGGGGAAACAGTTCCAGGTAGGCAGGTTTCTTACGATTAGGGAAGGTTTTATTGGAGAAGCACCACAGTAAATTGTTTTGTACACTCTCTTATTTGTTTGAAGTTATGTTACTGCATGTTTGCACTGTGTTCAGGAAGGATATTGTGCACTTTGAAACATGTAGTCCTAATAAAAAAATTGCAACAGAGAAATTTATTTAAAATTTATGTGCAGCATTTATTTTATTTTTCAACTGTCATATCAAAGTGCCAGTTGCCGTTGCAAGTTCCTTGTGGCATTGAAATCACAGCACCAAAATATGCTCGTAGTGATAATTAATGCAACAGTGAAGCTGTATGAAAACAATAGCACATGAAAGAAGAAAATTGGTTCACAGAATTTGTTCTACATTACGAATTATGTCGGCTAATTAAAATATTTTTTTTGGAATAATTCTGGCAGAACTGACGTGGGAAATGTAAAATGGAGTGCTTATAGGAGGTAGGAAGCTTTACACTTTATATTTCATATACCAGATTATAATGGCAGGGGAAGATGGCATAACTAAAGTATCAGAAAAATTCAGAAAGAGTATCTGAATTGTGGCAAGAAAGTGAATGGAGAATAATTATATTTCACAATGGGAGCTGACAGTAAAAAGCTTATGTGGTTGAAGGAGTGAAGATAAGAATAGAAAAAATTACAGTGGAGTGATTTTTAATAAATGCAGAATCCATGATTTTGAGACAACTATGAGAACTAATAAAGGACGGATAGTAACAAAGGCTTGGATTCAGTTTTATCGAATAAGAAGGTAACAAAAAAAATATCAGATTTGTAAAATTTTGGGTCTAGAATGTAGTGTTTAATGGTTCAGAAGTCTGTAATGTTTACAATGAGAAATACTGTTAGCTACCGAGATGGCTTTCGTAAATTGGAGCTCGTTATTAAAGCAAGCTGGACAGAATTTTTAATTCTATCCAGCATGGAGTGATGATGGAGGAAGATGTTAGTGATAACCAAGAATCACATCTTCACTGGTTTGAACATGTGAACAGAAAAAAAAAGAAGAGAGGACATTATTTTAGGTTTTGAAGGCTATATCTACCACCTCAGAGGAAAAAGACAAAGTTTCCACAGCTTACAAAAATACTGGCGGGGCCACATGATGGAACTTGATTGTTTAGCATTGCCAGGACAGAGAACAGTGGTGTAACAGGGATATGATAACAGTTGTTGAAACCTGAAAATGATATTTATTGTAGTATCACACTAATGTTTTTTATAAGATATTTCCCAAAGCAGTGGTACATGATTATTAATGTTCTCTGTTAACATATTAAATGTTTATGCGGGACAGAAAGTAACTTGGCAGTGNAACCTGAAAATGATATTTATTGTAGTATCACACTAATGTTTTTTATAAGATATTTCCCAAAGCAGTGGTACATGATAATTAATGTTCTCTGTTAACATATTAAATATTTATGCGGGACAGAAAGTAACTTGGCAGGATTTATTCTATTTGTAAAATTTGTTGGGCAGTGGCAGAGACACGAATGATGTGCAATAATTACACACTCACCGTACCACACTTATTCTCGTTGAATGATACCTGCACTGAAATGCTGTTACACAGATAAGTTTATGGGGTTTTGCCTCACATACACACGTGTGGGATGTTGTAATGGGTGTATCACGATGGTCCAATTCCATTCATGTATGTTGCGGAATGTTGGATGTTACGTGAAGTAAGGCTGCACAAATGTATTCTTAGAGTTCATTGATGAACCCCCAAAGGGAAAAATCAGATGGTGTGATATTGGAGTAACGAGGTAGCCATTTTATCGAACCCCTACATCCGTTCTAATGCGCAGGAAAATGTTGGTATAAACAGTCGCGTACATGCAGAGACCAGTGGGGAGGTGCACTGTCCTGCTGGAAAATGATATTGGGAANGCAGGATTTATTCTATTTGTAAAATTTGTTGGGCAGTGGCAGAGACACGAATGATGTGCAATAATTACACACTCACCGTACCACACTTATTCTCGTTGAATGATACCTGCACTGAAATGCTGTTACACAGATAAGTTTATGGGGTTTTGCCTCACATACACACGTGTGGGATGTTGTAATGGGTGTATCACGATGGTCCAATTCCATTCATGTATGTTGCAGAATGTTGGATGTTACGTGAAGTAAGGCTGCACAAATGTATTCTTAGAGTTCATTGATGAACCCCCAAAGGGAAAAATCAGATGGTGTGATATTGGAGTAACGAGGTAGCCATTTTATCGAACCCCCACATCCGTTCTAATGTGCAGGAAAATGTTGGTATAAACAGTCGCGTACATGCAGAGACCAGTGGGGAGGTGCACTGTCCTGCTGGAAAAAGATATTGGGAATGTCCTGGATTTGTGGAATAGCAAATTGTCCTGCTAACATTTCCAGTTAAGTAGAGCCTGTGGCAGTTCATTAAAAAAAAAAAAAAAAAAAAAAGGGGGGGGGGGGCCNAAAGTCCCACCACTCTGTTATTAGGCTGCACCAGACATTAATCTTTGGGGCTGTCTCATTCATGTTCCGTGGTCACACTGGGATTTTCTGTGCCCCAGATTCTGCAGTTAATGTTTATTGTCTTTTACTGAAACATGAAACATTGATTCATCACTGAAACAGATCCTTGAAAGAAATTCAGGGTCTGCCTATGTGCTGGTGACCATGTCTACAGCGAATGCATTTTGTCATGGCCTGTCATTTGGTTGAAGATGCTGCACTAACTGCACTTTATAACGCATAAATATGGAGACGCTTGTGAAGGACTTAGTGCACTGATGCTCATGGTATAAGTTCACTACGGGCAAAACAGATCTACTTTGTGGGGCTCCTTGCAAATGCCTTGTGCACCTGTTCAACACTCTCTACCACAATTGACGGTCTGCCATTGCTTAAAGCCCTTTAAAACACTTCCTGTCTCTATGAACTTATTCATCTCCTGATAAATGCTCCTTCGTGTTGGAGGGTGTCGGTGGTACACTATTCTGAAGTTTCGCTGCACGTGTGCTACAGATTTTAGCTCAGCAAGCCACAAGATGCACATAGATTTTTCTTGCGACAACACCTTTACCAGTACTGATTATAGGACAACTAGCGTCGCCACTCCTTGGAGATCCAAACTAGTAGAACACTACAAATTTATGCATAATACGTAATAATGTCCATTACAGCAGGCCTAACTCAGCTGCTGTACAACATCTGCATTTGTGTGTGCGTGAACTCACGCCATAAATGGGAGTAAATAGGGAAGAATAATGTTAGTTTAACACTCCAGTTTACGATGCCAAGCGGTAAGTCGCTTCGGGTCATCAGCTTACAGCATTTCTGTGCACCTCCAACATGCTAGAAGTGTGTGCCATGCATTCATTCTCAAATGATTACTCAAAATTTTTCACGGTGATGATGGAGGACAAAGCGACAAAGTTTTTTTGTTAATAACAGAAGGTTGGCCCTATTAGGGCGGAATGAAGATTTGTGCGCAATTCTTATCTTTAAAGCCATTTTCAAAATGGTCAGAAAACTGCATTTTTAATGCAGTTTTTATAAAATTATCAATTTTCCAACAATGTTGAACAAAACGACCCTTCATTAACACTTCACCTCCTTTTCTGTTCGATCAGAAATGTGCAATGATGCCTACATAATCCTCACAATCCTGACAGACTGCATCACTGATTTTACTGGCATGTGATGTGAAGTTGTATACATCATTTTTTGATTTTTTGATACAGTGTACTTTATCAATCTCCCATTAGTAGTCGGAGAATAATGAAGGTAGCGAATATAGAAGAAAGTGATAAGGTGTAGGAAACTATTTTGATCCTGATGTGCCAAAAAAATTTATACACGCACTGAAAAACTAGTTTCAACAAATAGGTAAATAAAAGACGGTGCCCCATTCCATCACAATACATTAAAATACTGTATTACCGAAGTGCATGTAATTCCATTGAGCAAAACCTGTTGACTGCTGTCACCAGATGGCCAGCTCTGTACTTTTAGTGAAGAGGGTATCGTCACACTACAGTTAGTACTTATTTTGTACTGATGTGTCTTTTTTTTATAACGCCAAGTACAAGAAGATAGTTTGTTTTAAATTTTGTAGATTTAATTTTACAGCTGTGCTTTAAGGTCTGCACTATTCCTTCAAATTTAAAGTTAGGCCTTGCAATACACATATAGAGAACCAAATGGTCACTCCTGAGTTTAAATTGGGAAATGAAAATTAAAAATTGGCACCAATTTTGTAGAGAAAATTAAGTAGCATATTGTTTTGGTGTACCATAAAGCTATTAATACTGCGTGAACTGCTTTTAACTGAACCGCAATAACTGTCAGCAGGCTATGATGAAAGCAGTGTTGGGCTTGTATAGTGGGTTCGCAACAGCTAGGCAAAGTATTGTTATTTTGTCTTGCATCAAANGCTCTGTACTTTTAGTGAAGAGGGTATCGTCACACTACAGTTAGTACTTATTTTGTACTGATGTGTCTTTTTTTTTATAACGCCAAGTACAAGAAGATAGTTTGTTTTAAATTTTGTAGATTTAATTTTACAGCTATGCTTTAAGGTCTGCACTATTCCTTCAAATTTAAAATTAGGCCTTTCCATACACGCATAGAGAACCAAATGGTCACTCCTGGGTTTAAATTGGGAAATGAAAATTAAAAACTGGCACCAATTTTGTAGAGAAAATTAAGTAGCATATTGTTTTGGTGTACCATAAAGCTATTAATACTGCGTGAACTGCTTTTAACTGAACCGCAATAACTGTCAGCAGGCTACGATGAAAGCAGTGTTGGGCTTGTATAGTGGGTTCGCAACAGCTAGGCAAAGTATTGTTATTTTGTCTTGCATCAAANGATGAAAGCAGTGTTGGGCTTGTATAGTGGGTTCGCAACAGCTAGGCAAAGTATTGTTATTTTGTCTTGCATCAAAAAATTTCTTATTAAATTTGTGTACTGTATGTATGTACGTGCGCTTATGTACCTGTGTGTATGTGCACATTCAGTGGGATTAGGAACAGGCAGGAGACGACTTATCTCAGCTGAAGTTATTTATTGACCATTGCCGTGCTGCATTGCCCAAAACATTGATAGCGTGGACACTTGTTTATGCACTTACCAAGTAACATGTTAATTGCAGGAGTTTTTTTAAATAAATAAAGATCTGTCACTGCAAAGCTTCCAACATTCTGGAGAAGTAACAGTCATGTTGTGATATCGAAAATTAAGATTTCAATTTTTTTGGGCATTGCCATGGCGATGGTGACACACACTTCGTTACTTACTTATACATTGCCAAAGGAAAGGCATTAACATGCTCTTCCCTCTTCCTCCTCCCCCAAATAGTGTTAACCCATTCACCAAATTTAATTAAACTTGATATAAGCTGTTCATTGTTGACCAAGTACTTTNCCCCCAAATAGTGTTAACCCATTCACCAAATTTAATTAAACTTGATATAAGCTGTTCATTGTTGACCAAGTACTTTTGAAATCAACCTTTAAAAATTGTCACTGCCTTCATCTCCGTATATTTTGACGGCCACATTGATTGGCATGTGCCCAGTCAATTTGGTAACAAAGGAATGAAAGTAGTTCCATGTTTTAACATTGAATTAAAAGTGTTTGGTAAACATTTGTAAATACTAAAANCCCCAAATAGTGTTAACCCATTCACCAAATTTAATTAAACTTGATATAAGCTGTTCATTGTTGACCAAGTACTTTCGAAATCAACCTTTAAAAATTTTCACTGCCTTCATCTCCGTATATTTTGACGGCCACATTGATTGGCATGTGACCAGTCAATTTGATAACAAAGGAATGAAAGTAGTTCCATGTTTTAACATTGAATTAAAAGTGTTTGGTAAACATTTGTAAATACTAAAATTATTTATTTTGTTTTATTTTTAATACATGTAAGTGTAAGGACTAGCAAATTTGTGAAACATTTACTTTTCTAATAATTTCACAGTTTCACTTAACCGACACATGAATAAAGTGATTTGATCTATGACAATGTTATTTTTATATAACATGGTGGAAAAATACACACACGTTGTGCATAAGTTACAAGTAGCTTAAGTTAAGCAGGACTTTCAAAAGTGCTCAGTTTGCAGTGAACGCTTCTTATGCTTGGTCATGACACCTGACTGTTGGTATTCAGCTGTAACTATCTGTTTTCAAAATTGTGACCTTACAAATGTTTCAAATGATGCAGGTATTTCTGAAATTATTTTAACGCTTTGAATGCGTGTTATATAGTAGTAGTTCACATGAGTAGCATTCATTCCATATCATATTTTTGGCCAACATTTCAAGAAATAATAATCCCATGAATTTTTTATTGTTACACATTGCATATTAAGAACCATTAAAACTAGTTTATAAGTAGTGCTGTGGCAATATGCAATATTGGATGATTTGTCATATTTTCAGGAGCATAAAATAGTTTAAAATGAAACCTTGTAGCATGCTTGACAGTTTTTAATGAGTAGAGACCTGAAAATTTTGCAGATTCATTTCGGGACAAGCTAAAAATCATTGACGTGTATGTACGTGCCACTTTTGCAATTGGTCCATACATTATTTGACACCTCCTTGAGACCTCTGGGACAATAACAAATTTACAACAAAATGCATGACCAATCAACGCCATCCACCCTGACAGCAAGTAACCAATGAAATGGGATGTAGATATCTGATTGTTTGAACATAAGACTATAAATTCTAACATACAGGTCACTGAATTCACGAAATTTTCAGGTCTCTACTAACGAGACACTGAAAATTCACATGACTTCTTCCCATGTGAGAGGTTGTGCTTAACAAACTGGGCTCATTATATCTTACGAACTTTAACAGACACTGTATGGGCACTGCTGTTGAAGGTATTGAAATTTTATAAAATCTTCACAGATTGCACATTTATTTTTAAAGTGACAGCCATACAAACTTTTTATTCATATGTAGGCCTAATCCATTACTAATTGATTTTGTTAAAACGTTCAGTGTTAAAATTGCCAAGAGCAATGCAAGACCAGTTTTTGACAGTGTACAAAGAAGAGAATAGCAGTAAATTTGAGAAATTTTTAAATTTGCACCAAATTTGGTACACAAAATGTGCAAAAAAGTACATTGAATCAACCAAATTGTATTTTGTAATTTCTTAACAGTTCACTTTATAGTTTCCAAAGTCCCATAAAATTTTTTTGGTGAAAAACAATTAGGTCCAATCGTAAAACCTACAGGTGATTTAATCTATATGTTTTTTCTAGGTTAGGTACTTAAATCTGTTAATGTAATTTTTTTTTTTCCCCTCTGGTTAACGGATTTTTAAAAGTACTAAGGGACTCTCTTCTACCCAGTACTACTAAAGTTAATAAAATCGCATGTAANGATGTAATATTTTTTTACCCCCTGGTTAACGGATTTTTAAAAGTACTAAGGGACTCTCTTCTACCCAGTACTACTAAAGTTAATAAAATCGCATTTAAGTACCAAATTGGATTTGTGCAATTATTCTTAAACGATTATCGTACATACTAACATCTGCTTCTCCGCTCATCTCATATTTCCTTTTTTTCACGTTTTCTACGCAAAATGCAGACCTAAGGTTCTTAATTTTGTTTTTAATATCTTCAGCCGTTGTGTTCGGTCGTACCGCCGAAACGGCCGCGGCAACTGCTTCGAGCGCATTGTTACGCATACGTTTGTTGCGGTGGGTAGGCAACTTGATGTTGTAAAGCACGGGCTTCTTTTCATATTCGTTCAGCAGTTNTGGCAATATGCAATATTGGATGATTTGTCATATTTTCAGGAGCATAAAATAGTTTAAAATGAAACCTTGTAGCATAGCTTGACAGTTTTTAATGAGTAGAGACCTGAAAATTTTGCAGATTCATTTCGGGACAAGCTAAAAATCATTGACGTGTATGTACGTGCCACTTTTACAATTGGTCCATACATTATTTGACACCTCCTTGAGACCTCTGGGACAATAACAAATTTACAACAAAATGCATGACCAATCAACGCCATCCACCCTGACAGCAAGTAACCAATGGGATGTAGATATCTGATTGTTTGAACATAAGACTATAAATTCTAACATACAGGTCACTGAATTCACGAAATTNAATGGGATGTAGATATCTGATTGTTTGAACATAAGACTATAAATTCTAACATACAGGTCACTGAATTCACGAAATTTTCAGGTCTCTACTAACGAGACACTGAAAATTCACATGACTTCTTCCCATGTGAGAGGTTGTGCTTAACAAACTGGGCTCATTATATCTTACGAACTTTAACAGACNTTCACATGACTTCTTCCCATGTGAGAGGTTGTGCTTAACAAACTGGGCTCATTATATCTTACGAACTTTAACAGATTCACTGTATGGGCACTGCTGTTGAAAGTATTGAAATTTTATAAAATCTTCACAGATTGCACATTTATTTTTAAAGTGACAGCCATACAAACTTTTTATTTGTATGTAGGCCTAATCCATTACTAATTGATTTTGTTAAAACGTTCAGTGTTAAAATTGCCAAGAGCAATGCAAGACCAGTTTTTGACAGTGTACAAAGAAGAGAAATTAATCTTTAGCAGTAAATTTGAGAAATTTTTAAATTTGCACCAAATTTGGTACACAAAATGTGCAAAAAAGTACATTGAATCAACCAAATTGTATTTTGTAATTTCTTAACAGTTCACTTTATAGTTTCCAAAGTCCCATAAAATTTTTTTGGTGAAAAACAATTAGGTCCAATCGTAAAACCTACAGGTGATTTAATCTATATGTTTTTTCTAGGTTAGGTACTTAAATCTGTTGATGTAATATTTTTTTACCCCCTGGTTAACGGATTTTTAAAAGTACTAAGGGACTCTCTTCTACCCAGTACTACTAAAGTTAATAAAATCGCATTTAAGTACCAAATTGGATTTGTGCAATTATTCTTAAACGATTATCGTACATACTAACATCTGCTTCTCCGCTCATCTCATATTTCCTTTTTTTCACGTTTTCTACGCAAAATGCAGACCTAAGGTTCTTAATTTTGTTTTTAATATTTTCAGCCGTTGTGTTCGGTCGTACCGCCGAAACGGCCGCGGCAACTGCTTCGAGCGCATTGTTGCGCATACGTTTGTTGCGGTGGGTAGGCAACTTGATGTTGTAAAGCACGGGCTTCTTTTCATATTCGTTCAGCAGTTTGAGAACACTCTCTGCGTTCCAATCCATTTTACTCTGCGGATTGACTCGAGCACGATCGATGGCTTGCACATCGCGTCTTTTGTTTTGTCGCAGCGCAGTCGGGATTAGTAAACATGACGTCGTTCTTTAACATCACGTACCACAGGAGTCGCGGGTTGCTGCAGTGTCGCCAACTCAGATCTACTGAAAATCACTTTTAGGGTACTGCAAAATTCGCCAGGTTCCTATGTTATCAACACCAAAATATTTATTTTTTGTCACTTGTGGGGGTTTAAAAAGTCGTTAACTCCCCATATAATAAATAGAAAACTTAAAATATATCGTGTAAATATATTTTAAAAATCGCGAATATTAGTGACAAAATCAATATATTAGCAATTTTGTGACGAAGTGTGAGGTTAGTACAGAGCGACGACGAAAGATGGTGCTCGCGGCGACACACTGCCATCTGCTGGTTAACCGGTGAACTATACGCTCGACGGACTCTGCGTGAGGTACCGCTACCGCGTCTTGCAACCAGAATTTTCAAATGGGTATCATCGATCCTATTTCAGCGGAGGTGTTGAATCCGCGTTTTCGGCAGTTCACCAATAGATCCACTAGGGGTAAATGTTCTGGTGTGTACCAGTGTTCACCGGTTGAGAGAATTTCCGAACATCAGGTCGTTAATATATATTTTTGTTACGAAAACAAATTAATAAATACATAAATGCAAAATAACTTTATAATAGAGGAAACCCATATTAAATACTGTGCTAGTGTATTTTCTAACAAACATGAACTTTCCTTACAAAATACAAGTTAAGTCTCGCCTCTTTCTGCGATGTAACTCGATCAAAACATTAGTTCCCGAACGTCCGTTGTACATAGTTGGATGCATCGGTGAATCTCCGAAAACGCGGAATAACTCAAAGTTCAACGTTTTATAAATGTTCGTGGTACATCTACTTGTGTATTGTCTATTATGTATAGGCTGTTCACGGTAAAATGAGCACTTTTTAAGGTCCTCCCACCAGGCATTAGCCAGTAATAAATATTTTTTATTGCAGCCGCAGACATTATATTTTGAGCGTGGTGAAAGTATACACTGTAATTAGTCACATGTCAATGTAGATATTAAAAAGTGGGGGAAAGATAAAAAAATGCTCACTTTGTCGTGAATGGCCTATAGCTCTTGTGCAGTAAAATACATACAGAATATTGTAACTAGTGTTTTTTTTCTAAGGTGTCAGTTATGGCATAGTTAAGAAATTCGTCAAAATAATAACTATATAACTTTTAACATTTTCTTTTAAGTATGTTATTATTTAATTTATGTTCAGTATGCACGATGTACATAGCAGGCCCTTGCGCAGGATTTGAAATGGGACACTCATGTTGCCAACTTAGCGACTTTGTGGCTAGAAGCATAGAATAAAGATGAGGTACACCGATATCGCTGGCTGCGCACGCTCTGTGTCCCAACGTTGAACTACTTTTCTGCCAACACGGCTAACAAAAATGGCGTGGATTGGATTTGAGGTTAGAATACCGTTTAGTAAACAAGTGCTTTGAGAAGTTTCTGTACTTCCTCTAACCAGTTTGGATAAATTCAAATTGGTAAAACTATTTTATTCATTTAGTAGTGCTTGTCACGTAAATATTAAGATATAAACGAACACGTTCATCATGGTTGACCATGTGACTTTGACAGTTGTGTTGCTGTGGGGTAAGTCAATGTTGGGTATATGCGCAGAAGACGAATAATCTGTCTACCTCATCTTTAGTCAATGGCTAAAAGTTGCGGTATGTAAATTTGTTTTAGCGATATAATATTATAACTTTTCTATATATCAAATAAGAAGTTCCCGACTATTTAAACCCCCACTAATGACAGAAATAAATGTTTTGCTCTTGATGACATAAGAATCTGGCGANATTGGTAAAACTATTTTATTCATTTAGTAGTGCTTGTCACGTAAATATTAAGATATAAACGAACACGTTCATCATTGTTGACCATGTGACTTTGACAGTTGTGTTGCTGTGGGGTAAGTCAATGTTGGGTGTATGCGCAGAAGACGAATAATCTGTCTACCTCATCTTTAGTCAATGGCTAAAAGTTGCGGTATGTAAATTTGTTTTAGCGATATAATATTATAACTTTTCTATATATCAAATAGGAAGTTCCCGACTATTTAAACCCCCACTAATGACAGAAATAAATGTTTTGCTCTTGATGACATAAGAATCTGGCGANGAAGTTCCCGACTATTTAAACCCCCACTAATGACAGAAATAAATGTTTTGCTCTTGATGACATAAGAATCTGGCGAAATTTGCAATGCCGTTAGTGACAGAAATAAACTTTCATATATTGGTAATATAGGAACCTGGCGAATTTTTCAGTTTCCGATGTGATTTTCCNTAGTGACAGAAATAAACTTTCATATATTGGTAATATAGGAACCTGGCGAATTTTTCAGTTTCCGATGTGATTTTCTATTGATCTGTGTTGGCAACGCTGAGGGAGGTGGTGTTCTAGTAGAAACAAAGCTGTAGGTCTTATCAATTTTGTCTCCAGTTTTATAATGAATATAAATTTCTGGCACGTCCCAATTGTAAAAATATTCAAGGGACAGCCAAAATCATTCTCTAGAGATAATTGAACACTGGGATTGGTACAACTTGTTTATAATTTTTAAAATGGTTTAAGTTTTCTTTATTTTTTTGCAACATCGGGANTAGTGACAGAAATAAACTTTCATATATTGGTAATATAGGAACCTGGCGAATTTTTCAGTTTCCGATGTGATTTTCCATTGATCTGTGTTGGCAACGCTGAGGGAGGTGGTGTTCTAGTAGAAACAAAGCTGTAGGTCTTATCAATTTTGTCTCCAGTTTTATAATGAGTATAAATTTCTGGCACGTCCCAATTGTAAAAATATTCAAGGGACAGCCAAAATCATTCTCTAGAGATAATTAAACACTGGGATTGGTACAACTTGTTTATAATTTTTAAAATGGTTTAAGTTTTCTTTATTTTTTTGCAACATCGGGAGGGGTATAACCCCCAAAACTCCTACTGCACAATGCCCTGATACACATAATATTTGAAGAGCAGAAAATGTTATTTTGGACCCTGTTGAATATTAGTAAGTTGTTGAGTTTTCAATTTACACGAAAATACCTTAATTGCTTCTAAGATTTGAAATATCCTCCCCACCCTTTTTTTTCTATGGGGCCGCGGCCGTTGGCGTGACTTACACAAAGTCAGAGTTTTCGTTTTTCAGGATGATGAAACCAAACCATTGCCACATAACTTTTTGTTTTTTTTTTTTAACCATATCGCAAACAACGCACTAACGAGTGAGTGAAGATATTGGAGCGACTCTGCGTCCGAGACAGGGAAGCGCGGGAGCGATAAGGACCGCACTGACACGCGCGCCCGATGCCACTTCGCGCCTGCGCACTAGGCGCTTGACTGGCGTGCAAGTGTTCTCGTCGTTCTGCGTGTACCTTTGGGACTTTAAGCCGTGACCATATCATTTTATCATTGGAAAGTCTATAGTAAGGTTCAATGCAGGTCCCTATAATAGTTTCGCATGTTTCCCAACCAGTTATTATGAAATACAGCAGTATGCAAAAACCAGTTTTTAGCTATATTTGAGGGTTCGGGAACAGCATTTATAATGTACATGTATTGCGAGTATTATACGTGCCTCGCCTGAAGTGGTTTTTATTTTAGTACATTGGTATCATGGGGACACGTTTAATGGTGTCGTAAAAAAAACGCGGATTTCAAACACGCTGCAGCGCAATTCAAATGCCACGTAGGCGGCGCCCGTAAGATGGCCGCCTGATTGAAGGAATTTTGCACGTCTTAGGCCTAAACGAGCGGGAGCGCTAGGGGTTACCGAGACATGCGCATCAACACTCTTATCGCCTCTAGGCGCAAAGCATTGAACTGGCGTTCAGTCTTGCCGTCGATAACTCGCCTTTCTGAGTCTTTTAGTGGAGACCTTGCCATTTTATGACGTAATAATAAAAATAAAGATTTGATGCACGCCCCTATTCCTTTTTTAATTTTGTGTACTCGAATGTTCATACCTATAAATGACAGTGAAAACACCCGTTTGAGTCATTTTCACTATTACAAAAACATGCCTTAGAGAGAAATGGAGGAACTGAAAAACGTATACAGACGCGTAACGTTTCTTAATTGCTATTCGTAAGCAGGCCTCACTCACACGTTGGGCGGTTTTTTTTTAATGAAACGTTTTCTGCTGGAGCTCAGTACACCGTTAAGCGGCCTACCAAGGCGGCCAACATAACAGCGAGATCTTGAGAGCAGAAGAGGGTGATCGAGGTGAGTATGGAGCAGCGCCAGAATGAAAGGGTGGGGAAAACGGGAGATCCCCGAGAAAACCCGCCTACCAGCCGGCTCGCCTTGGTGGGAGGCGAGTAGGCTAACCGTTCAGCCACTGCGGCCCCAACACACGAGTCTGGAGTAATTCTATGTTCATTAGTATTAACTGTGACTTGGTGTGCTGTTATATCGAAAGCGGCCTGGCCAAGGGCGTAACAACTAAGGAGCCTTTCTGTTGCACTCAGCGTGCAGAATTATCATCAGCGTACACACCTGCGGTAACTCGTTACGCACACCTATTATACTGCACAAACAGCGCGGTATCCCCACTGAAGGGGGGTAGTAAAAAGTTACTTCCCTCATAACCTCCCCAGAATACAAATTCGCATCGTCCCACCTACGTGCAATAGCATTTTATTTATTATAAATAAACTCATTCCACCGTGGCGCTTTTTCGATGGTGCACCGCCCTCGGGAATAGGGTTGGACTGTAAATCGTGTGTACGTTTTCGTCATATCTTGTCCTCGGGAATCACCCCCGAAAGTTTTCCGGTCTAATTGAGATCATCCTGTGTGTGTGTGTGTGTTTGTACCGATCTATATAAAACTGCAGATTTTGCCCCAGTGACAGTTGCAGTAGACGTTAAATTAGGTGGTTTTATACATAAGTTATTTATTTTAAAAATTGCTGATAAAATAATTTTTTTGCGAGCCATTCTGGGCCTTATGCTGGAGGGCGGGCCGTGTCTAAAGCCTCGTCTATAACAGACTTGCCGTTAAACGTTAAACGTTACCATTAGAAAACTGGGATGTATACAGTTGACGTTAACATATATAAAAATATCTAAATAAAAGGAAAGTAGATATATCAACGAATTCTTTAATTTTTTGGTAATTATAAAAAATCCCTTTCCAAAAAAAACATTTTCCGCTGACTTCAGAGCTATGTTAAATTATTTTAATATGATTTTCCTGTTATTTGTTNGCGGCCCCAACACACGAGTCTGGAGTAATTCTATGTTCATTAGTATTAACTGTGACTTGGTGTGCTGTTATATCGGAAGAGACCTGGCCAAGGGCGTAACAACTAAGGAGCCTTTCTGTTGCACTCAGCGTGCAGAATTATCATCAGCGTACACACCTGCGGTAACTCGTTACGCACACCTATTATACTGCACAAACAGCGCGGTATCCCCACTGAAGGGGGGTAGTAAAAAGTTACTTCCCTCATAACCTCCCCAGAATACAAATTCGCATCGTCCCACCTACGTGCAATAGCATTTTATTTATTATAAATAAACTCATTCCACCGTGGCGCTTTTTCGATGGTGCACCGCCCTCGGGAATAGGGTTGGACTGTAAATCGTGTGTACGTTTTCGTCATATCTTGTCCTCGGGAATCACCCCCGAAAGTTTTCCGGTCTAATTGAGATCATCCTGTGTGTGTGTGTGTGTTTGTACCGATCTATATAAAACTGCAGATTTTGCCCCAGTGACAGTTGCAGTAGACGTTAAATTAGGTGGTTTTATACATAAGTTATTTATTTTAAAAATTGCTGATAAAATAATTTTTTCGCGATCCATTCTGGGCCTTATGCTGGAGGGCGGGCCGCGTCTAAAGCCTCGTCTGTAACAGACTTGCCGATAAACGTTAAACGTTACCATTAGAAAACTGGGATGTATACAGTTGACGTTAACATATATAAAAATATCTAAATAAAAGGAAAGTAGATATATCAACGAATTCTTTAATTTTTTGGTCATTATAAAAAATCACTTTCCAAAAAAAACATTTTCCGCTGACTTCAGAGCTATGTTAAATTATTTTAATATGATTTTCCTGTTATTTGTTAATTAATTTCGTATAAGAGAATTTAATAAATAAAAGNTAATTAATTTCGTATAAGAGAATTTAATAAATAAAAGGCAAATGTACGACGATGTTGGGTCAATGTATTGCCTAACGTTTGCACTATTTGTTTTCGCTTGTTTCTGTCGTCTTGAATTCAGATTGGTTGGCACGATTCCCGCCATCGTGGATTTATACATTTATCGCCGTGAATTCAATTTCAAAAAAATTTGTACGATATATTTTGTACGACAAAGCATAAATAATATCTAATCGTCCCTTATATACTTGTTTTAGCTCCACTGCCATTGTTATAAGCCGGGACGAAATAAGTGCTTATTTCTTGCGGGCGATTCTAGAAATGAGATTAGCAAAACCAAGGTAAGCAATAAAGTTTTTAGGAAATGTGCAGAATATTGCTTTCTCGCTATGTACTAACCACAACATTCCAATTTGCAATTTAAAAGCTCACTCCCCATACCATTACCACCGGTATGTTCGGGGGAACGGGAATACTACCTATCGATGCTTCATGTAGGGTATAGTTATCAAACTTTTTTTTTCGCGAACCCCTGGTGTCGTGTTGTTTCAGGGAAAAAGGGGTGATACGGGTGCTGTGAATCACGCCGTATTANTTTTTCGCGAACCCCTGGTGTCGTGTTGTTTCAGGGAAAAAGGGGTGATACGGGTGCTGTGAATCACGCCGTATTAGTAAAGCAATAGCTGGACCAAGTAGACTCACATGTTGCCTCCGTGGAAAGGACTTTGGTTTTCTTCATGAATATGATGCAAGCCTATGATTGTACGAAGTCTACTGTAGAGCGTACCTCAACGGATGCACCTTCTCCCACTGCTAGAAAATTACGTGTAAAACAGTGTCGCTACCGTGTAAAATATAATACGAAGTTAGTAATGGAGGTCGTGGAGAGGATTGCGTAAATCCAATATGGCGGGGACTAATCCTCCGCCTTGGGCTTCGTGGGCGTCGCGCGTCGGTCATATTTGGACAGATGACGTACGGTTGACTCAACTGAGGTTGTGTGTCGTTACTTGCTTCAAACTTCCAAGGCGCTAAAATTATTCTCTCCGATTTTAGCATTTTACATCCTTTTACGTTGTCGTACGAAATAGTAGTCCGAAAAAAAGTATTGCAGTGGAGGAAAACGACCTTCCAAGACATGAATGAAACAAGCGGTAGGAATTTAAAGTTTGTATTTGTCTTCGTACAAATCTCAAAATGGAACAAAATGCGTCAGTTAGAGCTCAGAGTAATTGTTAATGTTAATAGAACTACATACATCAAAAATATTGATTGGAAATTTTAAGCGTGTTTTGTCAGTTTTGAGATAAAATTAAAAAACGAAATAGAAGTGAAACCCTTTTTTCCTATCGCAGGTGAACCAATTTTATTTAAGAGATTTAGTTGGCTCTTTACAACGAGGTCTTAAAGGCCATGAGGGTGAAATGAGGAGAGAATGGAGCAGCGCCGGAATTCAAAGGCGAGGGAAACGCGAGATCGACGAGAAAACCCACGGACCAGCGGCATCGTCCGGCATGATTCCCACTTGCGAAAATCTGGGAGTTACCCAGCCGGTAATCGAACCCGGTCCGCCTAGGTGGGAGGCGAGTAGTCTGACCACTGTGCCACCGCGGCCCCTCGCCAAGTGTCGGATTTCAAAGAAATTGCAACGTGCCACTGCTGTGACTTCAATAAGCACTTCAGCCGAAACCAAACTTCGTGTTAAAATTACATCTCGAAATTTGTACGAATTAAGACTTTAAGTTTTCTGATATAGTCCGTTCACGATTCAAACTTTTCTGAAGCCCTACTAAAGTTGTGCTTCCAGGATATTCATCCGCCTAATGCAGACAAAGCTTTAACTGAGTCTAGAAAACTACGCCAAAGGAACTACGCACCGCGTTCGTGCGCACTCAGTTCAATAACATTTTTGCATAAGAATTATTAATTAGTAGGCATTACCAACACACCAGTTTTCTCTATTTTTTTATTAATATTATTTAAAAATAACGTATTATAATTTATAGATAAAATATAAATAAAAATTCACTTTGATAAAAAATAAGAGATCCAACTTTTATGTTAACAGATGTATAAAACGATGCCACATTTAGGAAACAACCGAAGACTTCATACATGGGGGAGTTTTCAAAGGTTTGATTCAAAAAGCGTGAAGAAACCGCGAATAGGCTATATTTGTCCTATAATTTGTATTTTTTTTTTCAGCGTCATGTCACGAAACCATAAAATATTGCGAGTCTAGGGAAAAAAAATTTGGCCCGTGAACAGCTTGAAGTAGAATCGCTAGAAAACTCGAGCACTGCTGATCCATCACTAAATAAACTCGCACTCGATTGATTGCACAAGGAAACGGAACAGCCACCGTGGTTCGCGTACTTCGCCTTGTTGGTTGATAATAAAAATGGCTACTGCACATCCCGGTACACTGGTTCGAAGGCACTGTTTGAGATCTTTTAAACACCTTTCTTATCTGACTCGCAGTATGTTCACACCAGCAATTCGCGCCAGCAACGTGACGTCAGCGCACGAAGTGTTTTTACGTCATACCGCGTGCGTGGAGGTACACTGATACGCCCACNGGGAGGTTATACATGTAGTGTTTTCTCGGGGTACTACTACTACTACTACTACAACAGCATTTCCTGTCTTCATTCCTCCGCTGCTCCGTCCCCATCTCATCGTCCATCCATTCTTCGGGCGGGCCGGAACTGATGTAGGGCAGACGGCCTCAGTCAAGGTTGTGCTACAATCGAAATAACCACTGTACCATAACCATATCCGTTACCATTGCTATAATAAAAATTCTGCGCAACAGTAAACACAATCAAACAGGATGTTTTCGTTTGGGAGGATTTAATTTTCAAATGAGAAGTTTTTACGAATGGTTAATTGAATTTTTGCTCTTGGTCAACTTGGCACATGTGTGGTTTTTCCACCTAGTTCCGTATGTAAACATCTCGTTAGTAAACAGTCGTGAATGATACATACGAAGTATCGGGGCTGTTGCAGTTGTGATTTTCACAATTCGAATGTCGCAAACCACGTGCTAAACAAACGAATACGCAAAAGAAGTATTAAAAAAAAAAAAAAAAAAAACACCATCACACAGAAGGTATTCAACTTCTACTGTTATTGGTATGGTTGTCTCGAATGTAGCACACGGCCTTTATTCTGTCTCCATTCCAAGGGAGTGTCTTGTATTAAGGCCGTGCTGCAATCGTAGCTTATGGTTAAATATGAGGCGTGGGCTTATGTGGATATAAATTTCAGATATTTTAAAAATGCCCATAATTTGTGTGCATGGCGAGAAAAAAAAGGATTAGAACTCACGAACACCTTTATCTCTATATCGTGAGCAGTGAGTCTAGCCACTACGCCACAGTGCATGCACTGTCAAGTACGCGACTCACAACAGGTAAGTAAGTAGCAGACTGTGTCGACACGGCTTGAAAATATACGCATTCGTTTTGAAATCAAATATCAGTTTCGTCTGTAACTGTAAACTACTTTGGAACTGAAAATGAATACGGTTTTAAACATACGGAAGAGGTTTTTTCTAAGCTCCATTATTTAATTACAACCGTTTTTGTTCACGAGGTTACGGTCGCTCATGAAAAATGTCCGCCATTTTCTCTTGCTGCTTGAGACGCGAAGTGGTTTGTACTCTTGCACGTGCACCGAGAATTTTAATATTACAGAACATCGAAGGGCGTAATAAATAATTTAAATAGCAAGGTTTGTATTACAAATTACAAAACACCGTCGCAACTATTTTCTGCCGCAATCGGATTTTGAACCGATTTTTATCATTGGTGTGGTTATGGTGGTGATTATTTCGATTGTAGCACGGCTTATTCGCGGTTTCTTCACACTTTCTGAATCAAATCTTAGAAAAGTTTCCCTTATATCCGACGTACTTATTTGTTTCCTAAATATTACATGTATGACAAGTTTTTTGTTCTTCTGTAAAATAAAAGTACCTTATTTTTCTTTAAGTTTAACTTTTATTTATATTTTATTTTTTAATTATAATATTTATTTTATAATTAACATGAAAAAGGCAGGGAGAAAATAGGTGTGTTGGTAATGCATAGTAACAAATAGTTCTTATGCAAAACATTAATAAACAGAGTGCTCACGAATGCGGTGCATTGTTACTTTGGTGCAATTTTCTAGACTCGGTTAATCTTTGTTTGCATGCGGCGGAGGAATACTCTGTCTGAAAGTAGAACTTTACCAGGTCTTCAAAAAAGTTGGGAGTTGCCATGAATGAACTATACTTTGCGGTTCCTTTTACTCCAACGGCTTTGAATAAGTCACTGTCAGTGTTTATCACAGTATTACAGCAGCTCCCTTTACCCATGTTGCCCAACGTGAAAATCGTGCGCCCAGTAAAGTTGGCAACCACTGAGGGAAAGTAGTTCCATATCTTAACATTGAATTAAAATTGTTTGGTAAACATTTGTAAATACTAAAATTATTTTTTTTTAAATGCGGGTTAAGTGTAAAAATTAGCAAATAGTAAAGTCTTTACTATTCTAGTAATTCCACACTACAATTTAATTCGGCCGATGGCCGGGGCGGAAGAATACGCTAGGTTCATGCAAATAGATCTTAAGCAGGGCTTTTAAAAAGTGCTTAGTATACCGCAAACAGCCTTATACTGACTTGTATAACATACGTTTTGTTTCTGAAATCATTTAATTAAGAGAAAATTAGTACGAATAAAATTGGAACCTTGTAAGTCTTGCTATTTATTAATATTTTATTTTTAAAAATCTCCAAGTGTATCGGAATAATTTAAAATGTGCAATATTTTGTACCAGAATCAAGCATGTGTCACGGGAATCATAAAGCACGAGGTGATGCTGCTTCCACTATCGGGCGCTCTTTTTTTAGTAGGCAGTTTGTTTATGTCGCAGCTGATGAGCATTACTCGGGCACGTTGCACGAACCTGCGATAGCGCGTTCGTTATCATCGTGGAGGCCGCGATTACGACATGCGAGCGAGCTGGCTGTCGTTCTCACTGATCGTGGCCAAGGCTGGCGTTGCCTCAAGACGCCCCGCTGTGCAGATAACACTTGGCGCACAGTTTCGCAGCTATCTTGCAATTGGCGCGTTAGCGCTCTCCAAAGAAAGCTTCGCCCTGGAGTTAATGACCCCTTACTCGAGAAGGTGAGTGGNGGGGGATATAATCTGGCACGGTCTTCTTTCAGGTCCTCGTGTTCCGTACACTTGCGCGAGCCATAGTCATAATCAGTCGTGTATGTGTTAACTATGTACTCCATTCGCGTTTTCTTCGCACTTTTTGAATCGAGAATTTGAAAAATTACCCCGTGTCTGACGTGTTAAGTTGTATCAATATGTCTTGTATTACAAACTTTTTATACTTGTGTCAACATAAATGTGCCTTCATTTGAGTTAAATTAAACCTTTATAATCAATTCACGGTTATTTGCAACTTTCTTTCTTTCGTCCCTCCGCCTCGTGCAAACCAAGCTTAAGCAAGTGTTTAAAATTACATCAAAGAGGCAACGCACCTCATTCGTGCGCACTTAGTGTAATAATATTTTCTATAAGAACTATTTCTTCATGCCTGTTTTAACACCGTTTTTATTCATAGTAATTATAATTAAAAAATTTAAATACAAATTCAACTTATCCAAAAATAAGGTACTGTATGTTGACGTAAAAATAAAATTCTTCTGATACTTGACATATTTAGAAATAACCAAACACGTCATGCATGGGGTGATTTTTCAAAGGCTTGATTCAAAAAGTGTGAGGAAACCGCGAATAGACTATACTTATATATGTTATCTGGCTTTATTTCACGGTCGTAAAACCACAGGTAATACGTTCTCTACGTCCCTTGGGAAACCGTGGTTAACGGATCGCCAACTGCCCCGAGACGGTCACGCGAAATNGGTAATACGTTCTCTACGTCCCTTGGGAAACCGTGGTTAACGGATCGCCAACTGCCCCGAGACGGTCACGCGAAAGCAACTTTTAAACTGGTCTGCCGATGGTCCTGGCTTCTGCCTCGCTCGATACACTTCCAACGTGCGTGGTAGAGCACAGTAAGGCGGGGAAAGCGAACTATCACGTGCGTCCCGCGCCAGCTCGGAACACCTGATCATCGCCTAATTACCAACTTGCAAAAGTTGCGCGTTCTCGCGCTGTAGCTACGACGCGCATGCCTTGGTTACCGACATCGGAGAGAAAAAAAAAATTGAACTTCGTGAATTTGATTAAGGTTCGGTTTCACCTCTTGGAAGCCTTATGGGCTTTTCTGTAAAAATAAAAACAATTCACGGAAAATGATATATTTCTACTCTACTAATGATGCAGAACACGAATATACTAGGGGCATTAACGTCCGACTAATTTCGTAATATGTGCCCACCTAACCTAACAACCTAACCCCGCGATGGGTGAATCACTATTTTACATTTGTAAACTAACCTTGGATCGTTGGGATTTACATTAACCTAGGATTTTTTGATTTTACGCTAATCTAGGATTGTAGGGTTTTACGCAAACCTAGGATGTTTGGGTTTTACACGAAACTACGAATTTAGGATTGTAGGGATTTAAAGGAACCGTAAAACACGCCAAAATAATGTAAATTGACTTACCTAGGTAGGGGGGTGGTATAATTCCTCTGACGTTAATAGACGCAAACAAACATATCTCGCAAGTTTTTTAATTATGGTCTACTTATTTTAACATTACGCCCCCTTGAATATGAACAAGGTAAGCTGTGCAGAACCCATTTAATGCACCTTTTGTTGGTCTACGACGTTTCATTCAGAAACGTAAACAAACTGGCTATACTGCTCATTTCGCAATTTTTTAAAGCTACGCCCCTAGTATATTAGTGTTCTACGTGATTAGTAAAGTAGAAATATATCATAATTTTGAATTTTTATTTGTGTTTTTCAGAAAAACCCCTAAACTTAATAATTACCTGGAAAGGGCTTATTAACGGCCTCCGGCGTTATGCCTGAAGGCTTAGCAGGGAACGGCTTACAAACTAACTTATGACTTAGTTTAAACTAACACCCATGCCTTACCTGGGATTCGAACCCGGAGCCTCCCGCATGACAGACCGGCGGCGCATCAACCGTTTGCGCGTCTGGAGGTCGACTCGCCTCTTTTGCAGCAATTCTTCGTTTTCGAGTCATTGTTTCAGTTTCAGAGTAATTATTGACAATGTGTGGTTATAGAAAATTTACATTTTACGTGTTGTTTAATATTTTTGTGCTCTATTTTAACTGAGTGTTATTCGCTAGGTGTAAAAAGTCGGGAACGTATTTATATTTTATCAACACGTTGCTGCCTATCGACGACCAGTAAATAACACACAATAAAAATTAGACACACAAATATTCAGCAACTCGTAAAATGTAAATGTACATTTTCAATAATTTCTGGAACTGAAAGTATGGCAAGAAAACTAAGAATTTGTGTGTAATAGGCGAAGCCGAGCCTTAATAACTGACTTCTGTTGGCGTACCGCTTATTTCCGTCTTCTCGGAATTGAGTGTAAAATGCGTGCCCAAGAGAAAGACTTGCTAATACGCCGAGCGATAGTTATATATCCNTACGTGTTGTTTAATATTTTTGTGCTCTATTTTAACTGAGTGTTATTCGCTAGGTGTAAAAAGTCGGGAACGTATATATATTTTATCAACGCGTTGCTGCCTATCGACGACCAGTAAATAACACACAATAAAAATTAGACACAAATATTCAGCAAATCGTAAAATGTAAATTATGTACATTTTCAATAATTTCTGGAACTGAAATTATGACAAGAAAACTAAGAATTTTTGTGTAATAGGCGAAGCCGAGCCTTAATAACTGACTTCTGTTGGCGTACCGCTTATTTCAGTCTTCTCGGAATTGAGTGTAAAATGCGTGCCCAAGAGAAAGACTTGCTAATACGCCGAGCGATAGTTATATATCCNCACAACAGTTGTGTTTGAATGAAAGTTACACACTACTGGCATCAGATACAAATTAAATATTAACTATTTTGTAAAAAACACCAAATAAACATCAGGTACTGAAACGCTGGCAATTATTTAGAATTGACGATTTTCTATCAGAATGAAAAGAAAATATGTCTGTCACAGTTGGTTTACTATCGCCTGCAGGCTCTCTGTTGGAGTAGACTCAGGATATAAATGTGTGTAATTTTTTTCGTCATCTGGTCGGTTGGCGTGAAATTACTGCAGCAAGCATCTGTTTTTTTTTGTTTCACACATTGTGATGTCTTCCCTGGCCTTGGTCTTGATGAGATTTACGTTACTAAATATGCGTTCACATTCAGCATTCGAGTGAGGAAGAGATAAAAATGTGAGAGCAAAATTAGGCAATGCTGTATACGAAATACTTTCGTCTTCGTTCTTAAATTGCATACGTCTAACTTGCGGATAAATCAAAGACTACAAACGGAATAGCATATATTTTATTATACTTTCGAGTGATTAGCTGCATATTTGTAATTGTAGTCAGGTTATGGTACATTTGCGTGGCGTGACGACCTCGTCACGGTATATGGTACACGAGTAATAATTATAGTACGCGTAACATATAGTGGCGCGCGCCCGTTCGNGACGACCTCGTCACGGTATATGGTACACGAGTAATAATTATAGTACGCGTAACATATAGTGGCGCGCGCCCGTTCGCGTCTCGTGACTCACGGGGGTGCGCCGGTGGCGCCGCCGAGCGGCGGCCGCTCGAAACGTTTTGTTCGCCGCGGTGGTCGGTCCCGTTGCAGCGCTCGCTCGCAGGCTGGCTGACGGGCGTGGAATTCGAGAGCCGCCCAGTCCTGTCCGTGTGCGCGCGGAGGAGGGGCGCTGTCCTGTGTTCGTCTGTGTTGTGCGCTTGGAACGCGGTCCTTCTCATTCGTCGAAGATGCGTGCTGACATTTCCGCAGTGGATCTCACGGTGAGTTTTCCGACTTGGTTCCTAAGCGTGTAGTTGGTACATTTAACGACACTACGCCCCAAGCCGGCCAGTGAGATGGGCGTATACTTCCACCAGCTACTGTGCATCGTTCGTTCGGACGAGAGAGCATTACGTCGTGTGCTTGGTGCACCGGATACTTTTTAAATGGCGGTGGGTGTTGTGATATAAATACCGTAAACCGGCTATACGTTGTCGCAAATGTCTCCAGTGCCACCTGAGGTATCGCGGTTAGGTGTAGTTACGTGGAATTGATGACGTTGCCCCGTGAAGGACGTGACAGCTCCCAGATATATTTGGCCGGGTCGGGGGAGTGTACAAGATCCTATTTTTTTTTTATCTTCATGACTCATGCTACTGAAAATAGATCGCGTCTCTGCTGAAAAGCTTATTGCACAAGCGTAAAAATAACCAATTTTCCCGAGAAAATAAAACCATTTTAATGTGTCACCTCTTATAGATTGACCCGAAAATATGTCGCAGTAGTAATTATTTTTTTTCCCCTCGGGCAAGTACTTAGAAGCGCTATATGTTTTGGTCGTGAAAATTGTTTTGACCCCTTACGGGAACTGAACCCGTGATGCCAAAGCAAAAAATTCTTTCCTGTGGCCATTTTTTCCCCCCCGGATCAGCTCTCTCGCTACTGTGATCGGAGTATTTGTCGCGTAATGATAAAGATAAAAATGTTTTAGATTTAAGTTTGGCTGTTGCTGTTCATGCACGTTTATTAAAGCGTAAAGTTTTAATAGTTGCTTGTGGTATTTTGCTGTGCCCATTTATCTTGCCTACTTATCGGAATAAAAAAAAAATATAAAGGTGTCGAGCACGTGGAATGAGCGAACGTTTCTTTTTTATTGCCCGCCTTATCGCAGTGCATTTATCCGCTATCTGTTCCTCCGGCTTGTCATTTGCATTGTGGTCGACGTATTTGCAACTTGTTTCGTGCTCGCACACACACGTGACTTCAAACAAAAAGATAGATAGAGTTGTGTTTCCTGCAAGCGTGACTAGTGCCGACGCGAAGTATTTCGTGATTCACGTGTTGCGCAGAAGCATGAAACATGAAAGAGCGTGCCGCCTTTCTCGGCTGGATTGCTTGCGTGAATCACAAGTGCGCACAAAACAAGCTGGTTTACTTGTAAAAAAAAGTAGTGGAATGGGGGATGATGCAGGGAAGCGTAGAAAATAAAACGGATACGCCTAGTGAAACTTGTATGCGCTTTATTATTAACGATGCGGAACATTAGTTTTGAGTGCTGCAAAAGAAAGTAATTTGTAAAAATANGCCTAGTGAAACTTGTATGCGCTTTATTATTAACGATGCGGAACATTAGTTTTGAGTGCTGCAAAAGAAAGTAATTGGAAAAAATAAAAATGTGTTGGAGGAGGAGGAGCAGTATTTTTTAAATTGTTGGGCCTGACAATTTTTGTTAATATAATTTTACATATTTGTTTGGTATAACTGGTGTCCCGCAGTAATCTCAAATTTTTAAATATTTCGAAGTCTTGATTAGTAGAGCAGTATTTTTCAACGTATCTTATATTATTGAAATGCCCCTGTGTTTAATAATTTATATATATATAATATATATTGTGCTGGGTTTTATGTATATGAGGTACTGATGACATTTTTCAGCATTAAGGTGTACGCCGATTTCTTTTTTCCAGGTAGTTAATCTTTTGTTATGACAAAGAGCGGGTTCGTCATATGTACGTGTTTGACATTTATAGAGCCAGATGTTCCTTTCCCCATTGCCTTTCTCGACTTTCGCCTTACGTCCAAACTTTTTTTTACGAGCTATTTAAAATCCTGATTAGCCAAGTAAGGTTCTGCTAAAATATTTCGTATGATTTAATTTTTTATTCCCGAGTTTTCAGATCGCACTAATTTCTTAAGAAAAGTAGCAACGAAATTTATTTAAAAGAAACTTTCTGTGCTGAGTACTTTCACAAAAATCTGCGTGATAAATACTGCGCAAAGTCATTTATCGGAGTTTGTCGCCTCTGGTCGTAAGGATGCGTTCTTAAAGGCCTGTCTAAGACAACTCTAACCAAACCTGTGTCTTAGGACAAGGATAGGCTGATTGGTGCACATGACCCTCTGACGTCATGCCGCTGTCCCAAGTTAAAGCATTCAGAAAACTGAACTTTTCCTCCAAATTGTGTCCTAAGTTGATGGAGGAAGAAGGCGGCGGCTTCCAATATTTCCGCGTGCATTCCTGGAATGTTTACGTTCTAAAATGTAAACAATGGACGTGCAAGGTGGGCTTTCTCAAGACAAACGTGATGAAATGCTAAGAAGTGCTGACTTCTTTCGGTCTAAACTCTTTAAAATATAAAGGATAACATTTTAAAAACGTAAAGTTTAAATAAAATTCTTTCGGTGTCAGTTGGCGAACTTATTTAAAATAAAACAGCCTGAGCCTATAATCATAAATATAAATAAGTATTATAATCACCCGTCTCGTTAACATTCAAGTCAGCAATATTTGAATTTCAGGACATAACAGGGAATAATGTGCCTAATTTACTGCCATCTAGTGTCAGATTCTAAAAGTCAGCTTCGGACTGCGTCAATGTGACGTCACTTGACGCCGAGATTTGGACACGTGGTCAACAGTGATGAAAGTGCTTGTTTATATTTTAATGTTTAAATGACGAGTACTATTAAATGAATGAAATACTTTTACCAATTCGAATATAATCAAACTGCATCACGAATTGGTTAGAGGAAGTATGCATACATCTCAAAGCATTTGTTTACAAAACAGTTTTCTAACATAAAATCCAAACAATGCAGTTTTCGTTAGACGTGTTGGCAGAATAAGCAGTTAAATGTTGGGACACGGAGATTGGTCTACCTCATCTTTAGTCTATGTTGTAGACAGGCCTTTGAAGGCCCGTCTACTATCGGCCGTATCTGTGGACGTGTCCCAAATCGCAAATGTTGTCATATTGACGCCGTTCGAAAATGGTCCACAAATGCTTTGTCCCAAAGTGAGATTTCAGGATCTTCACCCAGGCATAAGTAAATTCGGGTTTGCGAGGTAGGTTATTAAAATTATTTATCTTTGTGATACAGCTGTTTTATTCTTAAGCTCGCTAGCATACGTCAAGTAATTTTTTTTTAAACTTGACGTTTTTTTTAAATTTTCATACCTAATATTAGATGGTTCAGATCAAACACAGATAGCACTAATTAGATGTTTGTCACGTTTGCCGTGAGAAAACCCACCTTGCAAGTCCATTGTTTACATTTCAGAGCGTAAACATTCCATGAATGCGCGCCAAAGTTTCTGAAGTTGTCTTCCTTTCGTATCGTCTGGGGACACAAGTTGACTTGGGTCGCGGGAGGGTTGGGACAGCGTCATGACGTCAGAGGGTCACGTGCACCAATCAGCGCAACCTTGTCCTGAGAGACTGGTTGGGACAGCTCAATTGTAGATACAGTAGGCTTTAAGCATGCTCTTGGTGTCGCGTATAAGTCATGGTGATGTCAGTCTGCATTATTAGCCATTCCAATGCCCCTATGATTGTGCACGTGTGCGCGATGGTCAACATATTATTGATACCAACGCCTGATCCAAAAGCTAGTGAATTCGGGAAGGGGGTGGGTTTTCGAGTTTATAACAGATATTTCACTAAAATATTTTCAAGAGCTCTTGTAGTAAGTTTCACCGATTTACAGGCTCAATCATGTATGTAAACAAAAATTTTATTGCTTACATTAAAACATAAATTTTATCAAATTCATGTTCATTATGATGGTTGAAATTAGGAAAATGTAATATAGCAACAAATGCGTAGTAATTTTAATAGGTACATCGTGGATTTGATTAAACTCGTACTTAAAAAAAACACAACATGTCCCGAAAACGTCATATTATGTGCAGAATGAAGGAAAAGGGGGGGGGGGGCTTAAGCCTCCCCTATTCCTTCGATCAGTCCTATTTAGTACTTTTTGGCATGCGCCGTCTCCATCAGTAGTGCTGTCTGGTGTATGCTGTTCACAGTAAAGTGAGCACTTTTGAAGCACTAGTTAATTTTTCCTTTCAGCCATTTCTTATCTTTTAACCACCTTTTTAAATAAATATTGCCATGTAAGTAATAATGTGTATATATTTCACCGCACTCGGAAGATTACGTGTAAGGTTAAAATAAAATGTATTTATTGACCGACCATTATAACAAATGAGAGGGTTTTCAAAAGCGCTCACTTTATCGTGAATATCCTATAGAATAGTTTGTGCAGCGACATTCGGAAGAATTGCTTCTCCGAAATCTGGAATCTCTGTCTCATATAACTTGGCAACTTGGCAACTTGACGAATACGAAACAAACAACATGCCGTTTACGAATTCCTGTATCAGATGAGGCATGAACGAACGGAAATTAATACTACGTTGGCTATTCTGAGTACACTGCCAACGCACATCAGACAAGCAGAAAGTACGCGGATAATAAAGAGTTACTAGATTAATTTATAAATTTTATTTTACGTTGTCACAAAACAGTAATTGTTTGTGCTACAAACTAAATTTCATTCTAAAGTAATAGTGTATAGTTCAAAATGAAATGCACATTAAAATGAAACGCCATTTCAAACATTGGGATTTCTTTTCACATCGTATCCCAACTTTCCTGCCATGCCTTCCATACATAGTTTATTTTAATTCCAAAAGCCTACAAAAATATCTCATGGTATTTTCGAATTATTTTTAAAAATATTTGACGAAATATATTTCAAACTCGTGTCGTTTCGAGCCAGCAATAGGATAAAAGTGAACTTTAAAAAAAACGGGATCGATAGGCAGGCCAACGTGCTGCTACCTGTTGAGGAACACGCTCGGCTCAAAACACGCCATGGCGCGCCATCTGTCTGCGGACACCCGAAGCACTACCAGCCAGAAAAAAAAGCTTTCTCGTGTAACATCAAAAATATACGAACAGATACCAATGGTTTGTTTTATTTTTCCGCGAGCTCTTGTATAATTTGTATTTCCGTGTACAGAGATTTTGATTACTATAGGCGATTCACTATAAAGTGAGCACTTTTTAAAGCCCTCTCATTTAGAATAATAGTCAATAAATATATTTTATTTTAGCCCTAGACGTTAATTGCAGTGTGTGGTGGAACATACACACTAAGTTTATTACTTACATGGCAATATTTATTTAAAAAGATAGTCAAAGAATAAAAAAATGGCTGAATGGAACAAGTAACCAGGCTCTCAAAAGGGCTCACTTTACCGTGAACAGCCTATAGCAATTTACATTGGGCCGGTAATCGTTACGCCTAAGTCTATTACACGCCATGTTGTTCTCCCGCAAACCCATTTCCTTGTTGCTTTCGTGTTGTTACTATTCAGTATTAATAAAACTTGGACGCGCGTGGGGAGTTTTTAAGCAAGTTATTCCACGCCACATTTCCGGCTGGAGCTGTTTATTATCAGTAATAGCAGAATTGCTGCTTTGCAATAGTCGTTGGTGAGTTGTTAGCGAATTAGAGTGGATTGTCAAGGAAGTTCCCCGAATTGCTTTTATTTCCAGTCTTAACATATTAGCTGTAACGTCCAAAGTGTGATACGAACTTCAATTACCGTCTCGCAAATGTTAACCCAAATTAGCTCCCTAATAATGTAAAATAGAGTTAACAAATATTTAATTTTTTTCAAGGTTATATATTTTTACTTTTATAATCTACTTATTTTTTAGACAGATGCCAGTCTATAAACACCTTAAAATTTGTTTGGCATTACAATGACAGTGGATTAGCGGCCAGTGTGTTGATAAAATATACAGCCTCCACTTGACGCGCCAGCCGATGGCGAAAGGATACATAAACGAAAAGTAAACATTTGGTGCAACTTTCGACGAACTGTGGAAAGGCAGAGAGTAGTAAAGAGGTATTTTTATAGCTCAACTCAAAACAAAAATGTATTTCAAGTGGAACAGTAATTGGCTCCGTGCAATGTTGCTTTGCATTCGGAACACGGATGTCGGGAAGTTTAACTGTTGTCTTCTGCCCATATTACAATAATTCCCTTCCGTCATTTTCTGTAATTTGCCTGGCATTCAGAGCTCTGCGAGTCGTTACAATTGGAGAGAGCGCTTCGTGGAGAGAACGAAGAAGCACTCTCCCCGGAGATTGCGAAAGATCGCTGGAGATTGCGAAATAGCGCTCTCGCCAGTTGATTTTAATTTAACTTTCATCTAGAAAACTATATTAATTACGTTATGCGTGATATTTATCCCTTCTTAAATCAAAACTGTCTACTGAATCTCAACCGAAACCAAATATCGATATAAAAATCACCCTGAACGTAATTTTGAACAGTGAATCTAATGATGAAACACAGCAAACAGATTGTTGGAAGTTCGAGAGGGACATGATTTCAGGGACCAAAATTTATTTATAATCGTTGACGCAAGGAAATAACGGATCTGTTGCCACATAAATTGTTAACGTTCATACACTGAGAGAAAAGTGAACATAATATTCGTTTGTATAGGGCCAAAATTATATTTAGTTGCCCTAACAAAATATTTTGGTTTAGCAAACAGAATTTGAAAAGCGATTTAATTACTTTTGTCATCTAGCAAACTACACGATTTGATAAACAAAATCTTAGTGTTGGGCCAAAAGAAATTAACTGTCAACAAAATATTTCGTTCAATCAACTCTATAAACATTCCAACTTCATCAGTTGTCACATCAACCAATTTTTCTAAGGCGTAGCTCGGCTGCAGGTGATCTAGGTTCGAATCTTGCCCGAACTTCCAGAATTTTCTATA
Source organism: Clitarchus hookeri (assembly GCA_002778355.1). Classification (NCBI taxonomy): domain Eukaryota; kingdom Metazoa; phylum Arthropoda; class Insecta; order Phasmatodea; family Phasmatidae; genus Clitarchus; species Clitarchus hookeri. The sequence goes on from NQII01001294.1 coordinate 358,733, forward strand.
TCAACCCAAACTGTTTAATGAACTTCGAGCCAGACAAATATTTAGTTGCACCAACGAAATCTTCGTGTGACGCAACCAAATAAGAACAACAAAATATTTCATTGCCCCAGTACAATCAAATAATTTGTTTGCTCAAAACAATCTTTGTTTGATCCAACAAAATCTTTCTCTCAGTGCAGCGTGTCCGTAGAGATGTGTAAAGATAAGAGGAGTTCATTAAAAATTGTAATTGCGCTATAAATGTACAATTCGCGATTTTTTTATTTCTGTGTTTCGTGTTGGCTGTTACCGTCTTCAATCTGCAAGGTTTTTTTTAAATTTTGTATTTTATTTTTGTTTCGCATCTAAGTCTTTTGTAAATTTTGTTTCAACAAAATCTGGGTTAAACGGCTGAGTGTGCGTATTACTATCGATAGTGTAACACAACTTAAGATTGCAGATAAATGTGAAATGGTCATTATAAACAAAAAAAAAAATCGCGTGTTCTAACATATGACATACTGTAGGGCTGCGCCCATGTTATAGTTTTAAAGATAATTAATTGGTATTACATGTTATTGTTACAATTAGTAATGCTGTAGTGATAATGTTAATATAGTTACTAAACCGGTGTTAACAGTGTTTTCCAATGTAAAACATTTATTAAGACTACGCGAATTATTAANCGTATTACTATCGATAGTGTAACACAACTTAAGATTGCAGATAAATGTGAAATGGTCATTATAAACAAAAAAAAATCGCGTGTTCTAACATATGACATACTGTAGGGCTGCGCCCATGTTATAGTTTTAAAGATAATTAATTGGTATTACATGTTATTGTTACAATTAGTAATGCTGTAGTGATAACGTTAATATAGTTACTAAACCGGTGTTAACAGTGTTTTCCAATGTAAAACATTTATTAAGACTACGCGAATTATTAAGACCAAACTACATTTTGAGTATCTTGGTTGCCAAAAAAATGGTGAAAAAAAGGGGGGGGGGTGTAATTATGTGACAATTTGTCAGTTTAAAAAAAAAATACAACAAAAAATGACGGACCGCATTTTGTATCACTGATTTTCGGAAGTGTGTCGAAATATCATGAATACCGTTTTACACAAAATATATTTTACAATGAATTGTGTATCTTCCCATGTCACAAACGAAGCATTTGATGTAATGAATTTATAATGCCGAATTATATATTTATAAAATTGACAAATAACAATTTTTCTAGAATGAGGCTTCAATCAACAAGGAAATTTGGAAAACATTTGTGTTAGTCATTGATTTTCCAAGGCTCCGACCATCATCAAGTTTATGTAAAGGTTCTTATTGTAGCCAGGCAACTTAAAAATTTAAAAACAATAACATTTTTGAAACGAAATATTAAGTTCAGTGCTGCTAGGTTTTCAGTGATTTTTTTTTTAGAAGCCGTGCTAGCCGTTACGGTGAATTACCACATACTCTTATCATGGCGAATGGCTTGAAAATTAACCGTAACTCACCCTCGTTTTATACGATAGCATCTCTCCAAAATGTAATCAATCACGGTTACTTCCAACTTTCCTGAAGCCCTGCTAAAGTCCTTTTTCCAGAATATTCGTCCGCCTCGTGAAAACTAAGCTTAAGCGAGTCTAGAAAATTACACCAAATGGTCAGCACACCACATTCCTGCCCACTCAGTGTAATAATATTTTGCATAAGAACTATTTCATACTGCACTCTAAATTCGAATCAGTGGAAAACTACTAATTGTTTCTGTGGAAAAATTTCATTGATTGAATTAGTGACGGCCAACTGTAGCGGCAAATTGAATATGGTTTTTATTGAATTTAGCCAATTAATTACGAGAAATAAACATGTGTACGATAGTTTCCTATTTAAATTGCGCAGTTTACCGTAATTTAAGAATGTAAAAAATTCCCCGCAAATGGCTCGGAATGAACTCGCACACCCTTTCGATTTAGCCTTTAGACAGTTACCTTACCATCGGAGCTACCAAGTCAAATTATTGTTAGAGAGAGGATAATAGTATGTCTTAGTTTTCGTCATCGAAAGCGTGTAGTTTTATATTGTATGCTCTTACTTTTCGTTTTTGGTTTTATTGGTGCCGTTTGGATTGTTAAAACGAATAGTACATATCAGTGGACTGTCTTCGCCACATTATATGCAGTAAACCTTCAAACAGAGCGCTGTGATGATAACATAACATCAGCGAAATGAAAGACGTAAAGACTGAATGTTCATACCTCATAAAATTGTATTTTGAAATACGAAACACATTTCAGAAAGTATTTTGTATTGATTTTATTAGTTTATGCGTTATTTCACGTGATACACGTAGTTAAGGGACGTTTTTACACGCTGTTTAACTGACCCATCAGTTAAAAAACAAATCACTGGAAACCAGTGAAAAAAAATGCCACTGAATCAATAAGTGAAAGGAAACAGGCATTTTTCACTGAGGTGACTGTTCAGTCTGTGATTGAAGCAGTGAAATTCTCACTGATTCAGATTTAGTGTGTACACATTACCAGCACGTCTATTTCATTCTTGTTTTTATTCATATTAATTACAAATTAAATAATTTAATTTATAGATAAAATATAAGCAAAAGTTCAATTTAACCAAAAATAAACTACTTTTATGTTGACACATGTATAAAAATATTGTGATACATAATACAATTAATAAACAACCAAGCACGTCATACATGGGGNGAAACAAGCAAGAACGTCATACATGGGGTGATTTTTCAAAGGTTTGATTCAAAAAGTCTTAAGAAACCGCAAATAGACTATAATAGTTGATTGGCTGAATTGAAGACAACATTTTTTCATTCGTAACGGAATATTCGGGGTCAGCGGATTAGTTCAGCTCTGCAAGCTTCNCTGAATTGAAGACAACATTTTTTCATTCGTAACGGAATATTCGGGGTCAGCGGATTAGTTCAGCTCTGCAAGCTTCAGTTATGAAATATGCTCATATGCAGCTCAAAACGAAAGCTTTCTATTCATTCAACACAGTTTGTCTTACATCGTTTTTANTATGAAATATGCTCATATGCAGCTCAAAACGAAAGCTTTCTATTCATTCAACACAGTTTGTCTTACATCGTTTTTTACAAAAGTATGTTTCGAACATCCTTCCAGCCTGGTTTGTATTCCACCACGTACCTCGGTGGCGTGCGTGCTNTTTTTACAAAAGTATGTTTCGAACATCCTTCCAGCCTGGTTTGTATTCCACCACGTACCTCGGTGGCGTGCGTGCTGAATCGCGAACGTCTAGTCATCACCTGAGCCGTGCTTCCAACCGAGCACGACGACAGTTCAAAGTTAGAATTGATGCAGTCGACGTGAGGTTAGTTACGTATTCGACCCGTTCCTTCCCCGACAAGATCAGCATACCTACGTGTGAATCGAGCATACTTGATTAGTTCGAATTTTCTTCATAAAAAAAAAAGTCGACAAAAATTCTTGCTTGCCACACGCACCTGGTGTTGCGCGATATTCCNTCGAATTTTCTTCATAAAAAAAAAAGTCGACAAAAATTCTTGCTTGCCACACGCACCTGGTGTTGCGCGATATTCTAACCTGCTCGTGTTCTGTCCAATTAGTAAGTTATGAGCAGTTTTCGTAATCGACTGTGTTAAGAACGCTGCCTGCCGGCTGGCAGCTGTTAAATTGAAATAGGAAATCCCTTGTTGAGGATATTTCGCCTCTGTGTGTTAATTATAAAGACGAGCGTTTCAGACAAAATGTATTCTTAACGAATTTTTTTAGAAGTAGTTCCCTACAGCGAAAACTTTTCCATAATTGTTTGCAATGAAATTTTTAAATTTGTTATTTACGAAACATTGCCTATCTATATTGAAAATATACGCTCGTAGGGATGTTCTTAAAAAACAATACATTTTATTTGAAACGCCTATCTTTAATTAACGCACCGAGACGAACTTTCCTTAACATGAGGATTCCTATTAAAATTTCGCAGTCGCCTGCCAGTAGGCAGTACCCTTAATCAATCCTTATCGGCAGTACTGTAGTCGTAGGTATACGCTGGTATACGCCGTATACGCTCTGTTTTGTTATTTTTATTACATAGCCTTGGGGAATCGATAGGCTATGTAATAAAATAATACACAGTCATATCTATCCGTTTTGTGGGTCATTCTAAGAACTTTCTATCGGAGCGAAACTTCATGATAACCGACACTAAACTACATATATGGTTGTGTTCACTTCGCTACGAGATGTACGAATCGCTAGTGTGCAAATTATACTCGAATTTATGGTTTGTTCCGTTCGAGACGCAGTGCGTAAAATGTAAGCAAGTCTGCGCTAGTGTAAGATATTAAATCACTTCCAGAAACCTTTTTGTGGTACTTGCAGATCTTTTGTTAAGGCATCGTTATGTCGGCTGTTTCGTCCCTTCCGCTCATTCCGAGAGTTAAGAGATTTGTGTTTCACAGTGAGCGACTGAACTACGAACTCGTATTTGTGTAACAATATTGATTTTAGCCAAATTTTTAAAGAATTAATATAGGCTACGATGAAATTGTGTTTTCTTAGTTCCCTTGTCTGTACTACAGTCTGTAGTCAATAGCCACTTGGGTGTCGGGGTATTTTCGGAATATTCTTTTTTAAAAATATAAAGAAGCTAGAAATACCAAGAAACCAATATGCAGTGGTGGAAAATTGTTAGTAAAATAAGTTAAGTGTCTATTTTTTTTTACCATTGTCACTAATTTGTCAGCTTTAAAAAAACAGGTTATATCAGTAATTTTTTTTGAGTTATTGGGAGTTCATCCCAGTTTGGAAACACATTTTAATATGACACAGCTTTTATCCATTGTAAGTAATTTTTTCTTCTTGCTTATGGTTTCATGTACTCAGTTATAAATTGAATAATTTTCATTGTTTACATAATACCCGAGAGTCTTATTTTTTCTTGTTTAAGCTTAACTGCATGTTACTGAATTTGTCTTGCAGATGTGGTTTTTCTCTGCACCAAATTGAGGTTAGCGAAATGTATCATTTCCACAGTGCAAAGTCAACCTAATTAAAAATGTAAATAGCTTCATTTTTAACGTACGCTATACTAGTGAAAAACTGTGACGTTCAGTTTAAATAAACAAGTGCTCAAATCTTAACTGATGCGCTGTTTTTAAGTTTTAATGTTTTTCTTCGGTACTCTCGAATTTCAATCTCAGGAGTGGTAAATTATGTAATCAAACAAACTAAAAGCCAATCATGTATAAAGTATTGTAATTGGGTACTCAAACCATATGCGTTTTTACTGCGTCACGTGTCAATATAACAGTTATTTTATACTTTTATTAAGTGTTTGTTTTATTTTGCAATTTCAAATAATGAAAGCAAATTTAATGAAAGTTTCACTATTTGGCAACTACAGGTTGGCAATACTCTTTATTATATGCTTGTTTCGTTTGTGTTTTCGAATTTTCTGCCATACTTGTGTACTGGTATTTAATGTACATTCTCTAAATTAATTATTTTTCTTTTGAGCAATATTTGTGCTATTAATGGTTAGTTTTGGTCAGTATTTATTTTTTAATAGCCAGTAATGTCAGTATTTTTGATTACTTTACTAGTTAACTACCCTGGAGTTACTTTTCATTATTTGTATATTTATTAAACACTAGCGAACCGGCCCGGCTTCGTCCGGGTACAATTGAGTTTTACAGCGATACACTAATAAATAAATCGGGAAAATACAATTCATTTATGTGAAAACATAAATAAAATTATACTATGTTGGCCTAGGTTTTTAACTGATTACGACAAACCGAAAGGAAGGAAATATTTTTTATCCGATAGCCAAGAAGTAGGGTATTGTTTTTGGAGTGTATCTGTGCAACTATCGCGTAGTTACCACATTTCTGCTTTCGATGTATGAAAATCAAAACGTGAGTTTCATCAAGCTGTAGTTTTAGAAATAAGTGTAACGAGGTACTACTTATTGCGCTTGCCTGAGGGATCTTAATTGAACACCAAAGTTAAGCAACGTTCCCAGCGGCACACATTTGGATGGGTGACCATTCAGTGGCATAACATCTGAGCGCTTCCAGGCTTCGGAGGACACGTTAAATATTCGGTCCCGGTTGTTATTGATTGATAGCAGTCGTTAAGCCATTTCAGAGGTCCTCGGGCGGCCTGATAAACTCTGACACCAGAGGGAAAAAATATTTCGGTCACGTTCCCAGCCGTTCCAGAATAACATTTTGTTGTTATTCCACAGGACCCGTACAATTTACCGGGATAAAATTATCCTATGTCCTATTCTAGGACCTAAGTACCTACATACAAAATTTCATCAAAATCCGTTTAGCTGTTATGGAACCGAGTGGTAACAAACATACACACGCACACACAGACTTTCGCATTTATAATATTAGTAGGATGTATTTATGCAAAAATTATGTGCTTTTTTTTTTTTACCAGGAAAGAGTGATTACTCGTAATGTTTAAATGTTTAACAGTATGTGGTACAAATATAAAATAACAAATTTTTTCGTGGCCAACGCTCTTTTAAGTCTTCCGCCTACCTGGAGACTTTTCCGCGTTGTTTGATGCCGAGAAGCGCGGGATCGATAAGGGCNTTACAAACATGCCGCAGCGCAGTTCAAGCTCAAGGTAGGCGGGGGCCTTAAGAGGGTAGTTAGTATCCACGTCATCTTGGAATTACTTATTTTCCTCCATAACTTAATTTTTGGAGTCGGTATTTAAAAAAACAAGATGCTGAAGGCATAGGGAACATCTTATCTCGAAATCCAACTTATTTTTCTTACATGATTAGTCCCGTTCTACAATGACGCGAATGCTGACAACGTTCGGATACACGTGAGAAAGCTGGGGAACTCCCAACTCTTCTGGTTCCGTGAGTCCACGCAGCCAATATGAATCGAGTATTTGGTTTGTTGATATTCGTTTTCGTGGCCATTGTGCCATACGACAACAAGTGCAAGGATTTGCCGTGGCTATTATCATTTTTGTTTTAATAAACACGCGCACGTGCTTTGGCAGTAGTATTTACGCAGTGTGTCGTGTTTAGCTTTGAATTTTTGTGTCCTGGTCATACATTTTCGTTACGAAGATTGGCAAGGAAAATCGAAGATGAAATGGATACTATAGTCTATTCGCGATTCCTTCGCACTTTTTTGAGTCTAACCTTTGAAAAATCACCCCATGTACGATGTGTTTGGTTATTTCCTAAATGTATTTTATCACGAGCTTTTTACACTACTGTTAACGTATACACCGAGTGAGCACGAATGCGGTGCGCAGCCCCATTGCTGTAATTTTCTCGACTTGGTTAAGCTTTGTCTGCACGCGGCGGAGGGATATCTTGGGAGCAGAACTTTAAGCAGGGCTTNCATTGCTGTAATTTTTCTCGACTTGGTTAAGCTTTGTCTGCACGCGGCGGAGGGATATCTTGGGAGCAGAACTTTAAGCAGGGCTTCAGAGATGTTGGAAGTAACCCAGAATGAACTATACCCGCTTGAAGCTGCTCAAGTGCCTTAAAAAAAAAAAAAACCCACTATCGCGTTATGTTTTTAGTAGAATTATTAGCATTTTAACTTGAACACTTTGTGCCAAATACATTTCAAAAAGTTATACGAGCACAATGTTTGATTTCAGCTGAAGTGTTTTTTGAAGATTTAGGAACGCCGTGAAGAAATTTCTTTGAAGTGTGGCATCTTGTTCGCCTGCGATTAGGGTTTAACTTATGGCTATTTTGGATTTTAATTTTATAGTTAAACTTAAAATACAATTATGGCCGAACCACTGGAAGAAATTTTATGAAATTTCATCTCGTTCTAAATACATTTACAAACTAATTTGAACTGTAGTCAAATATGATAGTAATGCAAAAAAAAAAATAATTTGAATGCCAATACGTATAAATTAGAAATTCATTTTAATTTTCCGTAGTTAATTTTTTGTGAATTATTTTTCCGTTTTCTATACGTTTATCAATATACTATTTTGATGTAATAAAACAGTATTATAAAATATCCTTAAAAATATCGAACACTTTAAGAGCACTGTGCGTTATTCCGGCTGTCATCAGAAGCCCTCGCCGCGGTGCCAGTCAGTCTACGACGCGATGAGAAGCGTGCTTGCTTTGTTGTCGTGGCCTTCGTGGGCGAGGCGTAACCCTCCTTGGTCTCCCCCCGACCAACAACGCTTCTTTTGACTGGGTTCGCGGGGAAGTGATTGCCGTGGGAAAACTTCCTTCGGGCCTCGCCGCCGGCCAAGGAGATCGTGATGACCCGCGAGTTGGAGGGGAGGAGTTGTGCATCAAAACGTCCATTCTACCCGGCAGTTTATAAATCGTCAGCCGTTTTGATTATTTTATTTCGTAACTTCGTAAAGAATGCGGAATAATTAAATGTGATGCCGAGTGAATTTTTTGTCTTTATATTTTACAGTGAGAATTTGCGTATTATCAACTTACGTTGGGAACACGTGGATCGAGCCGTTCGGTCATCATTTGCAAAGATAATTTTTACGTATGGTGGAAGAATACGTAATGTGAGAGATATGGAACGCAGCAGTACTTTCGGATGATTTCATTAGCAGCGAACTGTCTTTATCGCACGCAAAATGCTAGTAAATCTGTTGGACCACAGTTACGCATGGGTATAATTGGTCATTGAAGCACATCTTATGAAAGTGAGCAATTAGTAACTTCTTAACGGATGATCCTTAATAGTTGACGAGCCACTTAATTTGGTTCATGTACCGTACTGTGAGCTGACGAGCCGTTGAGTTGGTTTATAGGGCTTCGTGAAACTCTGGTGAATGAGAGTTCGTGCGCAATGTCTGTTACAAAAGCAGGTCACGAAATAAATTATCTTCATTTATCTATTTAATTTAGGTTGATTTGTTTAAACGTTATGTCGGTATATGCTTTCGGGTTATCTATTTTCGTTAAATGTAGGCCATTCATATACAGAGCATATGTTCATTAGTATTTTGCCAAACAAATAACTTTTCACGTCGCCGTAAGTTCCGCCAGACAGACGTAGAACAAAATTTTCAAGGGCAAGTCCATCTTCGGTTATTAAATTGGGAATTAATTTGTACTTAATTCCATTGCCTGTTGTGACTACAACCGAAGTACGAGTTTGAAAGGTTTGGTTGGTAATATTTTCTTCTAATTTTGTGCGGTTTATCTTAAAGTTATATTTTGTATTCTTTATGGGCACTAATAGATTATTCCGAATAATTCAGTCAGATCATAACATTATCTTCATAAACATTCCACCAGTAAACCAGGATTCTCGTACACAGCACCGCTATCATGTACTTATCGTTCATATAATCGTTTATATATAAACTATTAATAAAATGCAAAAAAAAAAAGTGTGACTTTTGCTGGCTAGCAGAGAGCTGTTATGCATTGCACCCGTTCATCCCCGACATCAAATGTATAGTAAGAAATTCATAACTAAATTGTACGCATATGGACAAAATCAACACAGCACAGCAGTGATCGTGGAGGCTGAACCGGTCGTAATTTGACTCAACTTAATACATTACATAACGTCCTTGGCATTATTCATTCCTAAACCAAAATTCTAACATAAAAGTGCACTATAACCAAGAACGTGCGTGTTATGTACGATAATTCTCGCGCGGCAGCTCAACAGTTGTCCTGTGTGCAACAGGATGCTAATAACTTGTTGAAGAACTTTAAAAAGTATTTTTTTTGTGTATGGCTGTAGAGAGCTTTTAACCCTGCGTTTCTCGGTATTTACGACACTAGAACTTTAATGCATTACTCTTCTGTGTAAATGCATCGTATATGATCAAGCATAGAACGTGAGGTTTCAACGCAACTGCAGTAGAACGAGTTGCTGCGAATTAACGCTTCTTGAGATAGTTATTACAGTTTCACACGTTGCTTTGTTTTTTACTTAAAATTGTATCCTATTTCGTTTTAATATCTCCAGGGTATGTAAAGGGGACTATTACAGTGCCTGGATAAATTTTTTTCCTTAACCCTGAAACACCCAGGTGGGTTGGGGGGTGTTGTGGTCAGACCATTCGCTTCCCAAGACGGGGAACCGGGTTCGATTCCCGGCGGGAGTCTACCCTCGGATTATCACACGTGGGAAACGAAACGGATGTTGCCGCTTGCCAGTGGGTTTTATCGTTGGATTCCAGTTACTTGCATCCGCGTATTCGCTGCAGCTCCATATCCACCTCGTTTCACCCTCATCGGCTCTCAAGCCCTCGTTACCATCGGCTCTCAAGCTCTCGTTACGGTTGTCGGACCCCAAAAAGTTATTTTATAATTGTACCAAACATTGTTTATATCGTAAGCATTGTATGTGATGACATTTTCCTAGAGTAAAAAAGATTCCACTTTATGTTATTTAAATAAGTTGGTGTCAGATTAAAAATTATTCTGTTTTTTTTTGCTGCCGTAATAACAAATACTAAGTTGTACAGATGACAAAATTTCAAAGTTAACTAATTCCATGGCCTACCACGTGACACACATGGAATCATCAAATGACAAGCCATATATATGGAAAAAAATGTTATATTTAACATTTTGCATATTTTTAACTTTTTTTAATGTATGAATAGTTATTTGGTGATTACTTATATCAAGCAGTAGCACTTAGTATTTGTTATTACGGCTGCAACAAAACAGAAGAATTTTGTAGTCAACTCAAATTATTAAAAAAATATTAAGTGTAAAATAATTTTATTCTAGGAAAATGTCACCACATACAATGCTTACTAGTTGAACAATGCTTGGTACAAATATAAAATTAATTTTTTTGGGGTGCGACACCCTTAAGAGCCAGCCAAATTGATCCTCTCTTCCCCTCCGATATTCACCCTTGCTGTATTCTTCCCTCTTCTTCTAAGCGTGATTTTGAGATATAAATGTGTTCAGGGCAACTTGAGGTTACTCATAAGGGGAAGGGGGAGAGAGTATAGGAAAATTTGGCGTGCCAAGGGGAAATTTAGTTAAAGAGTTACCATCGCTGGATAACGAAGGGGGAGAGGTGGGAGTTGGAGCATATATTGTGGTGGGGATGGTTGATTACGTCACGTAGTGTTGCGTGTTGAAGCAGAGATCTCTTATCAGCTGTCGTAGAGTTGTTCGACGGAGTTCAGCCACATGATACTGCTAGTAATCGACGGCTGCTGTGCTAGATACGGTCAGTTTACTATAATCACGAAACGGTATACGACCGTATAAACACAAGGCAGTGTATTAATAATGAATGTGTACTGTGGATGTAGTATCAGTTGCATGTGCTATTTACGTAATAATGAGTGGGATACTGCTTCCAGGTCTTCAACGAGCATAATGAATTTGGATGACAGAATCAATATCACAGCAACACTGCCAGTATGTCGGTTGTCTGTAGCTGCTGTACCGTGCTACAAGTTTCTAAAATAAATAAAAAAATATTGAAAGGCCGACCACAAAAATTTATTCTGATCTTTCAGGTACAGATTCGTGAGATGGAATGCAACTTAACACAATAATATTATTGAGCTTTGGAAATGCAATCTTCAACATCATACAGTAATCGATCAAACCTGGTTTCTTATACACTCACTAAACCAGCCTTTCAAAACAAATAAAACTAATTATTCACAACTCTGATAAAAATCAATCACGTAAATTACTCTGAACATCATTTATTAGCAGCTCAGTTAACATTTAATTATCGTAGCCATTTGACTGAGCTCTAACTCTGCACACCATAATTTCTAACAAATGTATCTAACAGCTTTCAGACAGGAAATCATTAAAAATAATATGAATGAAACGTCGATTGAAACTCATACAGATTAGCAAGTACGAGTCCTATTTATCGGATCTATAAAAGGTGCTGTTGAAAAATATTCATAATAAAAATTACGAATACGTTAACAAAAGGTTACACGAGTTAGCAGAAACGCGTCCTAATTTACCGGACCTATCAAAGGTGCTGCGCTGCATACATGCGCCAGAAAAAATACAGCCAACGCACTGAGGGAGATTAACACCTAAAACCGTTACACAAATTTAATTAAAATTATTAACCATAAACAATTCTTTGGTAACAATTCTCAATCGCGCACCAGATTATTAGCAATTACCATTTTACAATCACAAATAAATACCGGTATCAAATTACAATTAATGCGTTGCGGGTGGGCAGACAGCATTGAAAACCACGAAGGCAATGCGGTCAAATATGCCAACGCAAGTCAAACACCACTGGCTGAGACAAGCCGTAAAAGAAAAGCGTACGTAAATACAAGTTATCAAATATGACCAAATCTAAAGCAAGAACTACGCCGTCACTGCACCGCGTTAATTTAGCCGAACCATAATTTACCATGGGCATCCAAACACAATTTAGAAAACACGATGCGCGATGAAGTTACCAAGCCCGATAATCAAAACCACATAACATAAAATTTTCCATCACTGCCAGACCCACCCTGCAACATTCGCCGCACATCGCCTTAAAACACTTCATGTACCATAATTTTAATGCGATGAACTTTTAAGACCGCCGCGCCGAGACGATCTGGCAGGCTTGAATGCCGGAGGAGAAGAGATACATTTCATTTTCACATTAAAACAAACAGAAACCAAAGTAGGGGAAATCTGGCGAATGCGCACGCGCGTAGGGAGGGAAGCCATAGAGGTTCAAGAACGGGAGGAAGGGTAGGACACCGAGATCGGGAAACAGACGGAGATAGCAAAGCTTAACGACGGCGGGGAGCTCACTGTCATTTTTCATTCGATGAACTTTTTTGTTGCATTTGTTTAATGGAAGTGATTGGTTTTAAACATCGCCGTAGTTACGTCCTCTTGNCTCACTGTCATTTTTCATTCGATGAACTTTTTTGTTGCATTTGTTTAATGGAAGTGATTGGTTTTAAACATCGCCGCAGTTACGTCCTCTTGGCAGTGAATATAGGTTATTTACGTTCCGCTCAAACGTAAGTGTACGGCTAAGTAATACGAAACGCGTACCTATGTTGTATGTGTGAACTTGCCAACATAATGGAGTCATGGGTGGGTTCATAAATATACCACTCGTACGGACGCCTCTATTTAGGTTAAGCTCGTATCATTAGCAAACTGTCTTAGAAGTTTTATGCAGGGACCTCTAAGAACAACACACAACTTACTTCAAATGACAATAAAACATACTGCATATTTTGAATTTTTTTTTCTCGTTGGCCGAGTTTTTCCACATACCTTACCTGCTTTCCTTTTTTACTTGTACCCAATATGGCCATACATAAATTCGTCATAAACCGTGATGAAATACCATTTATTACTAGCAGTGCTGCCAGTACCACATATACCAAGCTCATATGACCCTGAAGTTCAAGATTCACGCCAACACATGCCATTCATACATGTTCGGCGAACACATGTTCTTCCAATTCATTTTATAACACTGGGGTTATTTTCCAATTGGCACTTTGTGTTATCAAAACTGTTACGTGGCCGGCCCAATTTAATGGACAAAATTGAGGACATTATTGTTATATGTAGTTTGCATTTTGTCAACTTCGAAGCTAAGAAATAACATAATTGAATGACCAAATCACCACCATATTTATTATGCGTCCTGTAAATCATCAGTGCTTAGTTGATTTCTTGGCAAGTCTCTGATTCGACAATCCCCTTCCACACTTTGTCTTAGAAAGACACCTAAATCTCTTCGCTGTAAAAAATTGAAAAACAGTAAATAAATTTTTTTTCTTCAAATCTACGCAAATTACACGCTTGCTTTAAACTATACGCATTTCGTGGAATTAAGCTATATTTAGCAACGCTGGAAAAAAACCACATGCGTACTGTCCACACACCAAAGCTGTTTCTTTCGGTTTTCGTTTCCCAACTAATGCCATATATAATATGGGTGNCCCCCCTTCTTATCTGCAGGATTTTGCTTCAGTCCATTCGGCGCCGTGCTGGGTGCTGCGTGATGCGTCATGGTCGATAAGGTCTGCGTGAGTCACCGTTGGCCTCAGATAGCCTCGCTCGCGCGACGGTGCTGGCCTCTGTTGGTGGTGCGAAGTGTTTCTCTTTCCCCCACGTTTGGAGTTTGACCGACCGTTATGTCCTTTAAACATTGCAAACAGCAAAGCACGCACAAGTTAGGGGAAAAAAAGAAAACTTCCTTTGTACCATTCCTTGTTGAGAAATTTGCATGCAAGCATTTAGGTAGGTATATTGATGTTAGCTATTTGAGTTGACAGGATTTGTATTGCTACCTGGGTCGCCTGAGGGGCGCATCAGAGTTCGCTAGGGATGGAGGTCTTAGTAAAAGCAAAACAACTAGTTCAATAATTATATTTATTCTCAATGCTACAAACAGTCAAACATCTGTTATCTACCAGTCTGAGCGTCCTATTAACTCGTATTGTTCTTATTGAGCGCAATATTTAATTACTATGTCCATTTCAATTAAAGTCTTCATCACTGTCTATTTCCATCGTCCCGAATGTCTTTTCACTCACGCATCCAGTCCATAGTGCTGCAGATACGTCCCATTCTTCACTGCACATGAGCTCGCGGACGCACTCTCGCAGATCGCTGCAGTCGTCCCTCGCCGCTCCGGAATCGCCCAGCTGTCGCTTAAGGTCGCACGAGCTGTCAAACTCTCGGTTCTTAATCACCCTCGCCCCAGAGGCCCGCATATGGTATTTATACTTGAGGTAGTTGCCGTCTAGAACGTTCTAGGCAATCCATGTTGTTCTGGGAAAGGTAATGGTGATGACGACATTCCTGCGTGATAAATGGAGAAATGTGAGCTTCTCAGGGTCAGCGAGGCGCAAGCTGCGATAAGTTTGTCTGCGTATGCGGCGGCGTCCTTTATGATAGGCCGCTCGCTTCGTCTAACATTACAAATTTGACCTCCAGCTCTCGGCGCCTTCCCACGCGAAGGAAACGAAATTTTTTTTTACCAACTACTCTAAAACTAAGTGTTATATGAGCCCGCGGTAAGGACGGGACTTAAGTGCGTCTCAGGGCTAAGCCCCATACACCTACAAGGAAGGGAGTATCATGCAAGGAGACATGCATCACGGCAAAGAGGGATTGGGCTGTCATGGCCAGATTGTGGCCATGACAACCTCCCTAAGCGTACTCATAGCTAAACTATAATTAGAAGGGAAAGGGAAACAATGGCATAGTCACCGTAAAAACCCTTTCGACAGGAAAGAATTTNAGCTAAACTATAATTAGAAGGGAAAGGGAAACAATGGCATAGTCACCGTAAAAACCCTTTCGACAGGAAAGAATTAAAAATGCTTCATGCATTATCATGTTTACAGAAAATGCTACAGTAGACAGAGGATAGGAATCATGCTTTTTATTATGAAGGGATGAAAGTGCTAGTAGAGAGGGGGCTGGTAACTATCTTNAGACAGAGGATAGGAATCATGCTTTTTATTATGAAGGGATGAAAGTGCTAGTAGAGAGGGGGCTGGTAACTATCTTTCGATGGGCGCTGGGTTTAACCAGAGTAACACTTGCGCATCACTCTGGTGGGGGGAGAGCGCAATTGGGCAGGTCCTCCCCGAATCCAGATCCCCAGTGGATCCTGCAAAGGAAACACCGGGCCGCAAAGATAATTATCGTGTCGGCTCGCTTTCTCGAAGACGCGGGTTCGATTTCCCGCCAGTCTATCTTGATTTTTGTTTTCCGTGGTTTTCCGGGATATCTCCAGGCAAATATTGTGATAATTTCAGTAATACAGCCTATGGCCGATTCATTCCCCGTTGCTGCTTGTCTCTTAAAATTGTCCCATGTCTAATAACCTCGCTGTTGGGATTTGAAGCCTTGCCGGCCTAGCAACAGTGATCTGTGAATGTTGCTTGCGATGGAGGGTGAGCAACTGAACAAAATTATAGTTTGTTTTCTTAACGCCGTATTTTAAGTACGGTCTTTTAAAAAGTAGGTAATAATACATAGATAATTCTGCAGAAGGAATTATGTTTATAGTTACAAACTGTGGGATGGTCCTTCGTTCCCGCCACCCCGGAAGCGGCACTACGGTTCATTACCTTCCACAATGTTCGTTGCTGAGATTGATTAGGCCTCGGCTAGCTCGTTAATCAGTTTGATAATGGATAAGTTCGGTTGAGATGTGCCAGTTTTTTTTTATTGGTTCCGTATCGGCTTGTATTTGCGAACCCACGCAACGTGATCGGGTTCGGGTTCCCCCTCTTGGTCGAAATTGTAATCAGGTAGTTGCTAGTGCCTGCAACCACGGTCTGCGATGAACCGCTCGCTCTTTGACGGTGTACGCGCCGCTGACGACTGTGTTGTCGAGATGTGCTTGACTTGGCGTTTTGAAACGGCCTTGTTTACATAACCTCAGTTGGTTCTCGGGCTGGCTTGCACCAGCAACTAGAAATTACTTCGGACACCAGCCGCTGCAGAGCTATGTCGCCAAGGTATGAGTTTAATGGTTACGTTAAAAACNCGTTTAATGGTTACGTTAAAAACACGCGTGTGTGTGTTTTTTTTTGTCATCCTTTGGTGTATGTCCGAAGTATTTTTTACATTTAATCCTACACCAGCAGTTCATAGTGTCTCTCACGCAAGTGCCTTCATCCCGCCAACAAATCAAACCACCTACGATATAGTCCATTTACAGTTACCTCCAACTTTTCTGAAGCCCTGCTGAAGTTCTAATTCCAGGATATTACTCCGCCTAATGCAAACAAAGCTTAACCGAGNAGTTTAATGGTTACGTTAAAAACACTCGTGCGTGTGTGTTTTTTTTTTTGTCATCCTTTGGTGTATGTCCGAAGTATTTTTTTACATTTAATCCTACACCAGCAGTTCATAGTGTCTCTCACGCAAGTGCCTTCATCCCGCCAACAAATCAAACCTCCTACGATATAGTCCATTTACAGTTACGTCCAACTTTTCTGAAGCCCTGCTGAAGTTCTAATTCCAGGATATTACTCCGCCTAATGCAAACAAAGCTTAACCGAGTCTAGAAAATTACAGTAAAGGGACAACACACCTCATTCGTGCTGCACACTCAAAGTAATAATATTTTGCATAATAACTATTTCTTACTTGGTATTACCGCACACCTATTTTATCACTGTTTTTATTAATATTAATTATGAATACATATTATAATTTAATAATACAGTAAGTAAAAAATTCAATTTCGTATAAAATAAGGTATTTTCACGTTAACACAAGTACAAAAAGTTTGTGATACAAGACATATTTAGGAAACAACCAACCACGTCATACATGGAATAATTTTTCAAAGGTTTGATTTAAAAAAGTGTGAAGTAACCGCGAATAAGTTATAACATTTGAGCGGCAAAGTCGCCCTACTCCAGGGTGGTGCGACTTCCCCTTCCATTTCCAATTTAAGTTAATGAGTGAAGTTGTGAGTGAGTTGTGTGTGTGAGGGGGAGAGAGAAAGTGTGTGAGGGAGAGAGAGAAAGTGTGTGTGAAAGTGAGTGAGTGTTGAAGAGGTTTGGGTGGCTCTTAACATCGAGATCTTGGGAGCCGATAAGGGTGAACATAGGTAAGTATGGAGCAGCGCTGGAATGAAAGGGCTAGGGAAACTGGGAATGCCCGAGAAAAACAGCCTACCAGCGGCATCGTCCGGTACGATTTCCACAAGTAGAAATCCGGGAGCGACCCCGCCGGTAATCGGACCCGGTTCGTTTAGCGGGGAGGCGAATATTCTAATCACTACACCACTGCGGCCCTTAACTGAAGTTAATGGTTTCGACATCTCCATCTCGGGAATGTTGCGTAAGTCCAGTAATATTAAATACGCACTTATTGCAGTAAAATTACATCTCACTAATTACTTGTATTTTGCTCCCCAGTTGTTTTTAAAACTCCCTCCATCTGCTGCAGGTGGCCGGGAGCAAAAAAGAACTGAGTGTGTTAGATGTGAAAACCTCACTGGCTGCCTGTATCACATATGCGGAAGTTGATGGTCTCTCCTGTATTTGTGCCTTTTTTTTGTGCAGACTGTTCGATATTTAACCAAAAATCTTCTAATGAAATTACTTTTGAAAGCAATGTCAGATTTTGAAAGTTGACAAGATGACTGTAAAAACGATACCAAACATGTACGAGTGCTATAATTATTACAAATTAAGTCCCCATATGCTATATATATATATATTGTGTGTATGTATGTATGTGTGTATATATATATATATAGTGTATATATGCCACGAAATAGGACCATTATCCAACCGCCGAAAGTTATTTTGACTAAGAACCGCTGAAGACATAAATACTTTATAAGCAGTCACTCGTTTCATGTTATTTCCTACACATATAGCTATTAATTCACGTGGATGCAAACTCTCATCACATACCCTCATTCTTAGTTTAAATTAATTCTTACCATTACATTATAGCTAAATGAGATTACCAGCCCAATTCCTTCTGCAAAATTGTATGCTGTAGTAACATACTGGGGTTGGTATGAAGGCTGCTAAAATGTTTTCAAGGTGTTCATAGGCAAAAGTAAAGAATAACTATTATGACGCGTAATTGGTGAATAAATGCTATCCGTGTATTTTCGTGAAAAATTCTTACTAAAGCCTTGATATTCATAAAGTATTGTTAAGTAGACTAGTAGCAATTATGTAGCAAAAAATTCCAGAACTTGGGAGTACCTAGTCATTCTATTTTTTTTTGTATACCGGACCGTAAATATTTTTAAGATTCACAAATTATATGTAAAATCCCTTAAAAATTGTAAAAGATCCGTAGGGGTATGTTTAGTAGTTTCTTGTAATATTTCCGCGCTGCATATTTTACAAAAGTATCGTTTTGCAAAAACCATAATAGCTTCTGTTGATAACGCCAGAAACTACGCTGTACTTTGGAACCCTTCAATTTTAATCTTTGTTTTTCATTCATAATATGTTACCTTCTATGTAAAGGGTAATATTTCGTGTTCATTGCCAAACCGTGAAATTCTTGGGGCTGAGTTTTATTTCACACTGCGGCGATACAGAGTTTGTTCAGGATAGTGTTTCTTCTGGTTTGTGGCTTCCACAGTGACACGAACACCGCTCGAGTTCCTAGTACCTGATCGCTTTTCATTGGGCAACTGATTCCCACAGGACAGGCTTTAGTTGGGTAACATGCACACACACTCGCTACGTATTTGCCACGGAAAAGGACATTGGGTATATACAAACTACTTATCTTTTAAGAGGATTCTTAAGGTCATGAACTGTCCTGGAAGGTGGCGATACAGAAGTTACATAGAATACAACGGAAGACATTTCATATGCAGCACCCTTCTTTTTGGATGTGTACCTGTGGGAAGATCTGCTATTGCTCAACCAATCGTTATAATCAAATTACAATGTAAAGAAATTGGTTTTGCTTTTCTGAAGATGGCCTTATTGTGACGGAACTGTTTATCTGGTTGTTAAATTTGACGGAAAATCTCTAATGACTTAATTACCCAAAATCAAACTTCTTTCCAAGCTTGCAAAGTTGTACGTCGACTGAAATGGCGAAACGTTACAGGTAGTTTGACGTCTTTGTAACTCTCGCTGACCGAGCAACACATCCAAAACCGACCAGGCACGCAGCGTAAACTATGCCTGCAATGAGTACATAATTAAGGGCTTTAGAAAAGTTTTTTTATCATCGACACTTGTTTTACTGTAAGAGTTCTGCTTAGTTAAAAGCAGGATTCTGTCGTAATTTTATTATTTGGTATAAAATTTTTTTAAAAATCTAAACAGCCTTACTTGGAAAATTAAGGTGTCTAAATACTCTCGGTAACATGAGCGCCACGACACAATTGATAAAATTGTGACCTTGTAAAACGTTTGCATCCAGCTATAGAAATGCTCGGGTTACACAGTCGGGGAGCTAAGAAATGATTTGGTCTGGGGGCCACAGCAGGACTGGCAAATTAAAGTCGAGTACAGGTTCTTCGCTTTAAAAGCGTATGTCGCAGTATGAAAGTTAAATTATTAAATTTGCATATCCACATCCGTCATCACCTTGCGGGGGCGCGGATATGCAAATTCTGGCTGACTGCATTACATTGTGAACTTATTAAATTCTGAAAACTGGTCATAATTACAGCTTTTCTTCAGGAGCGCTCGCAAGTCAGTCTAAAGCTTTGAGCCTCTACCATACACCTTAAAATTTGTCGTAAAATTATGATGTTCCAGAGAACAGGCCGGCTATAAAAATTGTGTGTGGGTACTTAAGCCTACGCGTATGCACAATGTTCCTGAACTGCAGGCAGAAATTTTTTGAAATGGTTCGTTATGGAAAATGAGGCAGAAAAGTGCAACTTACGATCTAACGCGATTATTAGGGGAGAGATGCACACTTGAAAAGTGGGAGATAAAATTAGTTGTTTGCAAAATGTCAAAAACTACGTGAAATAAAACAACGAATGCGTGAACAGTATAATCCTGATTTGATATTTGCCATGTGAACATTCGGCGGGTAATAACATCGCCCGTCGTTTTGTCGCATACCTGGCGTGCGACCTACGACACCTTCTCGAACGTTGCGTGTTTTCTCGAGAGCCGTTCGGTTGAGTGTTAGACCAAAACAACTTATTGCGTTCCTTTAATGTACATATGATTATTACGCCATAAAAATCGATTAACACTCACGAGTAACACTTTTGCTGAATAATAACATTCACCCATTGATTTCGAAGTGAGCTATGTTAACCCACCTCATGTTCACATATAGCAGATATCGAATCATGCTGAGGCCTGGAAAACTAGAACAGCCAATCAGAAACCGTTGTAATTTTCCGCGCGAGTAACATCGAAAAGTTGAGCTCACGCCGAAATTTCTGCTCGCTGAAAGAGAAGACTTCACCAATATTTCCCGAAGTCGGTTGGTTAACATATTTTATACCACTAATTTATTGGATGATCAACGTGCATTAGTATTATTGTATATAATATATTTATTATGAAATACGTGAATATAAACACTAATTTTAGTTGTAAAAATTAACCTATTTGTAGCACGAAAATGTAAAGTATTTTTGGATGTATAAAATTAAATAACGGCGTAGAAACACGACAGCGTCAAATGGCAATGTTTGCTGCCATTGGATTCTCTATCGTGATTTTGCTAACTATGTGGAAATTTGTATAATTTCCTGTAATACTAAAAACTGAAACGCATATTCATATGTGTAAATTTGCATCATTAAAAAATAAACTCATCAAAAGTGATATAAGATGTATTCCGTGCATTGTGTTACGACCAATGAGTGCTGGCACGTTGTGAAATCAAACTGCTGGCCGTTTAAGAGGGAATTAATATCAGTGTTTCTTTTCCAAGTTCTGTTTAGAAAGTAAAAGGCACGTAAAAATTTTAGGCACAAGGTATGTAAATATTTTCCCAGACTTAATGGACACCGTTCCATCTTTACCCCTTCTTTTTTCTCTAGCTGCAAGGGCAAAGAATAAATAAGCATGTATTTTAAGTTGGTGACAAATGATTGTAACAACATTCTAATAGTGGCGACTTCAAAAACGTTCAGGCAACCTGTCCTTTGGCCTGTCTATCCTTAAAGTGAAATATAAAACGTGTTGTCAGAAAATGTTGTTAAATGAAATACGTCTGAGAACTGTCTTGTTTCAGTGCATTGTATTGGCTGATTTTTAACTCGGCACATGTTATATAGGCTATTCACGGTAAAGTGAGCACTTTTGAAAGCCCTCTCATTTGCCATAATAGTTTTTATATATTTTTTATTTTAGCTTTAGACGTTAACTTCCGAGTGATGGGGTATTACACACTTGTGTTTATTACTTGCATAACGATATTTATATTAAAAAGTCGTCAAAAGATTAAAAATGGCTGAAAGGAAAATGTACCTAGGCCCTCAAAAAGGGCTCCCTATACCTAAGTTACGCTGGTTAACTGACAAGCATATGCGTTTTAATATTCACTAGCCGAAAAATTATATAGTAATTAAATCTCCATTACTTTATGTACCAAAATAACACAGTTCTACTATTCTGCGCTTATTAGTTTGAATACATTTTTGTTGAATAGGCTGTATTTGTGTTGCAGTAGTTTGATTAAATTTTGTAAAATTAATTCACACACATTTTTTTTGTAGGTTATGGCTGATTTGCCAGCTTTGGATCCGCCAGTCACTTTACCGTGCGCGGTTTTTTTTTGCGAAGGCTCTTGCAGATGTGGGATGTGGAAGTTGATGCGCTATTTTTAGGACAGCCGAGGCGGACGTTTTTCCTCTGTATCGCAGGACGAAGCAAATAGTTTGAGGTTTATTACTCGCACAAGCTTTTAAACGATGTTACCGTCAGCTGATTATGATGTTCTCGTAACCCGGTGCTCTCCAGAGTGCATCAAAACTGTGATTTGTGGTTTGAAAATACTGCGGCCAATTTAATATAACACAGTTGGGCAGCACGTAAGTTTGAGATTTTGCATTGCTTTTCCGCAGTAGTCTTTTTTTGTTATGTGATGGTGCTGTGATTGTGGTATGATTTTGCTGTTGTAATTTTAATTTCCTTAACATTCGCTAGTACAATAGTATCTAGTTCTACACAAAATACATGGCTAGTAACCACCATATTTTAATAATTTAATTTTGAGTTATATTTCTCGTCTCTTATGAATGCTTTTTTTTAATGTTATATCTAAGCACACGCACTGTGGATTATAACGTGACGTTCAAGCCCCGCCAGTGTCAAGAGTCTAAATAAATTAATATGCCTAATGCTATAAAAATACAAACAAAATCCAAAGTTCAGAAAATACACTGCGTGCAAGCCAAGATACTAGTTGGATCGCGTGGATCGCAATTTAGTATTAGCATAACAAAAAAAAAGCTAATGATATAGATCATTGCTCATAAAATTGGGTTTCACGTATGTATATATTGCATTGGGCAGTGTTTAAGGCTGTATCCAAATTCCCTTCAAGTATATACCTGTCCATACTTCGCCCCGCCTGTGACGTCATTAAGTATATACTAGCGCCATTCCAATACCTAGTATAGTACACACAGCGTCTGCACTTGTCAATTACATGAAGTTGCTTACTTGCTGGGTGAATTTGCGTACTTGCGGCGCACATGGGGGTATTTCGCCAATCTAGGCGGCCAAAAGTCCATTTCACAGAACTCAAAGCAGGTAGCAAAACACTGGTTTATGAGCAAGTTGAATAGACAGAGAACAGTTGGCAACCCTTCCCCGTCTCTCATCGGTCGCGCCCACGCCGTAACTTTAGTCGAAACTTGATCGTCACTGTGAGTGTACGTAACGTTCTCGCCAGTCTAAGCGTAACCGTCTCAGTTCAACAGTGAATATTTTTTGCTCAGTGTTTTTCTTCAAGAATACAGTCGTGGATTTAAAGGAGCAGGCAAGAACACATGCTATTTAAGTAGTTATTGTTTTATTTATTAAAATAAGAATTATATTTTAGCTGATCAAAAATGGGCTTCTGTTTTTTTTCAACCACATTTTTGTTTATTTTAAGGTTTTTTTTAGCATTTCAGGGTGCGTCCCGGTTATTATTTTTATTACAGTTGAAAGAAAAGGCCTTGTATAATAGAATAATTTTTAAATTAGTCACCGATACCCCAGATTCTCGTCGTAAGGGTCCCGTAAGGTGACCCGAAGATCGTTGTATGACAAAATGCAACAGCAAAACTTACCCAATCTTGACGAAAATTTTGAATTATTTGGAAACATACATTTTATCGTGCGAAGACTTCTCTGAAGATCAAATAAAGAACTTGAAGCAAATGTTTTCGTATATAAAATCTGAATTCAAGCGAAGGTGTAAGAAAGCAGAATAAACTGAAAAAAAAAAATATTCCTTAAAAATAATGATGAATGGCTGCAGAAAACATTTGAAATACCGACAGTTACAGCAGCGAAGATGGGGTCGACCAACAAAATAATTCGCAGAGTTGAGTGAAAGAAGTAAAATAAGAAACTCCGTACTGCTGCAGATGTGACACATCGATGCACGCTGCGCAGACAAAATTACAAACTTCTGGAAAGAGAGATGCTTCCAATATACTGAAACAAATAATTAGTTCTCCAAAGCGATCTACGAAGTTAAAAAAAAAGCGTATGAAAAGTTTCAACAGGGCGATGAGAAACAATTAACACCGTTACGCGCTCTATCAATGATTGTGGAAACTGATCTTTCTCGGCGGCAATTAAAAGTTATTTCCAAGTTATAGCTTGCTTCAAAAAGCGAAAAATGACTGCTATCCACATACATAGTCATACGAAGTGTCTGAAACATGCGCTGAAGTAAATTTACAAGATTTCCTAAACTATAGTGTCACAAGATTATTAACGTATTTGGAAGAGGTTTTATGTGAATTAAATCCAGAAGCGTAACACGTTTTAGAGCTGATTTGCAAGTGGGGTTGTGATGGGTCACAACAGGCGCAATTCAAACAAAAGATACAAAATGATGCTACTGATGCCAATATTTTCCAAAATAGCTTTGTGCCCCTGCAATTAGTTTGTGGTACAACAAAATAGTTAAATGGCAGAACCCAGCCCCATCTTCGCCACGATATTGTCGTCCTATTAGAATAAGATTTGTGAAAGAAACTGCGGATATTACTCAACAAGAAATCGAATACATAGAAAACGCCATAAATTCTTTACGTAACNCGGATATTTCTCAACAAGAAATCGAATACATAGAAAACGCCATAAATTCTTTACGTAACACCGAATTTACGCTGAAAGAACAATCATATTCTGTGAAACATATTATGGCACTCACAATGGTAGATGCGAAGGTGTGTAATGCCGCCACACAAACAACCTCAACAATGCGGTGCTACATTTTTGTCGCAACCTTGAAGGAATTTAATGATTTAATCATCAAAAAGGATGTTGATGTAGATGCACTAACATTTGGCTTGTCTATTTTGCACGCCAGGATTCGTTTGTTCGGAAGAATATTACACCTTTCATATAAACTCCCTGTGGAAAAAAATGGTAGTTAAGAACAGATGGTGACAAAGCCATTGTTAGCGAGAGGAAAAGAGAAATACAAAAGAAATTCAGACAAGAAACGGGTTTAATAGTGGATGTGCCTAAAGCTGGATTTGGCAACGCCAATAATGGCAATACCAGCAGAAGATTTTTCGCCAATCCGCAGCTAGCTGCAGAAATCACTGGTGTTGATTTTAATTTTATTTACCGATTTAGTCATTTTAGAAGTGATATCAAGTGGTCACAAAGTCCATTTACATACATTTGCAGAGTTTTGAAACAGCAAAACTTTTTGTACGTCTGTTGTATCCATGGCATCCTATGACGCCCACAAAACACGAAAATTCTTGTTCGCGGTGCAACTGTGACAGAAAAATCATTATTGCAGATTGGGTTGCTTTCAGAAGACGCCGCTGAGGCACGGAATAAGCATTTTAGGCTCTATCAACAAAACTTCGCAAGAAAATTTTCAAGAGATTTATGCAATCTAGATATAATAAACATACTATTGCTAAGCTCAGACCCACTCATAATCAGATTGAGACCAACACCCAAAAAGAAGTCGATGACTTTTTACAAAAGATTCACTGGAATTGTTGATTCCAGCGGAGCCTAACTCTGACAACGACGACACTGATTTAGCGAAGGCTTCAGAAGAAGAGGAGCTTGAACAGGATGATGAAGAACCGTGGCACTCATCATCGTAATTTTCCAATTACCTAATTTAAAGTTCAGTTTTTTCATATATATGTATATAATATATATATGTGTGTGTGTGTCCTAAACAACTTTATATAGAACAAGTCAATTGTTAAATATGTCAAGAGTAAAAAAAACTAAATACATAATTTTGGCCTCCTAGATTGGCGAAATGTACCCCTATGGGCGGCGGTCGCCATGTTTGTTTTCAAACGTTACGTACATAACTTATGATGGGAACTTTTTTTTTTTATTCTACTTATCCGCCGTCTTGATTGCTCTACGAAGCAACAAATGTGCAACATTTCTGCATTTATAATAACCGACCTGTTGCACATGACAAATGCAATTTTTTTTTGCAGCAATACCATATACATAAACGAAAGCAAAGACAACCAACACAGAACACAAATTGTTTATTTACAGCAGAAACCATAGAGTTGTTAGCTCAGAATGACAAAACACGTGTTTACTTTCTAGAAGTTCACGTTATTTACGCCAGGTTGTGCGACGAATCAAGTACAACCAGAAAAAACTCGTCCCAATAATCAAGGCAAGTACACACAACGGCAATCACAAATATGAATATACTTAACAACAAGTCTGTACTTACAATTGGGATACAGCCGTAGAACCAAACCGGAGAAATTTAAAAATACCAACCCGACCAAACGCGTATTGCGATGTATATAAGTAGCAGCGTTACATAATCCTGTGTAGGGACTTAACTGCTTCAAAGTGTTGTAATTTTGTATGCGGGACAATAAATTGCGTTATTCCAGCAGGAATTCGTACTTTTCGTTTTCCCGTTTCAATAATGTTTAGAATTTCGTTCGTTCGGTTGGCAACAATCAAAGCAGATGTTCTGGGTGTATCGAAGCGTGTCATGCGACCTCTCCCAGAGGTATCTTGAGCTCGCTTGATAGGGAATGAGTCACAGATTCAGAAGGTTTTTTTTTGGCAGTGTAAGAGTTCGCGGGATGAATACGAGGGGGAGGGGGGGCAGTGGTTCCTCTTTTTTTCCCTCTTGACTCCATTTTTGGCGCGCATTCTTGTCGTGAGCGGAGTGGATTCCGGACTGGCCAGAGAGAGCCCCGTGTGGTAACAGCGGGCCGGCTGCACGATGCGGGAGAGTTGTCGTGAGAGAGAGAGAGAGAGAGAGAGAGGGAGAGAGCATTCTTCTTCAACATATTTGTGCTTAGGCAAATTACCTCTGAAATCACAAACTCGCGTCTCTAGAGACGCGATATNGGGCGGAGCGGGAGCCGTGCAATGGGGGCGTAGTGAAACTGTACCACATGTCGGTACCGCGGTGCCTTCAGCCGTTAGATTATTGTTATTTCATTTGTTTACGGGTTTTTCGGTGCGACCAAACAGTCGAAAAATAGAGGCGCGCCACAAAAAAGAACTGATCAACGTACAAAAATAGTTATCCGTCAAGGTCGGGACGGTTACTCTGACGGATAAGTAAATAGACGGATCCACTGGGGATTGGGGGGGGGTCCAAATCGCCCCCCCCCTGAAACCACTGTGGTTAAGCCAGCGTGAATTGAAGTCAAAGAATGATGTCCTGCCCCCTCTCTACTAGTATTTTCTCTACCTATCAATAAAGAGCATGGTTTCCACCCATCTGTCTCCTGTAGCATTTTCTGATAATGCACGCATAAATTTTTAATTATTTCCTGTCGAAAGTGTTTTTACGTTGTCTATGCCGGTTTTTTCCCCTTTCTCTTCTTAGTATAGTAGTTTAGCTATAAGTACACTTACGGAGGTTATCTTGGCCGAATCGTGACCATGGCAGCCCAATCNTCTTAGTATAGTAGTTTAGCTATAAGTACACTTACGGAGGTTATCTTGGCCGAATCGTGACCATGGCAGCCCAATCCCTTGCCGCCGCGATGCATTTCTCCTTGCAAGATTCCCTTCCCTTGTAGGCGTATGGGGCTTAGCCCTGAGACGCAATTAACTCCTGTCCTCCATTTTAGAGTAGTTTAGAAAAGAATATACAGATAATAGAGTGAATGAAGAGATTTGGGCGGCTCTTAACAGCGAGGTCTTGAGATCCGATACGGATAAAATAGAAATACATAATCTTCCGCCCCCAATTTCCCATAACTACGAACCAAAGTCCTAGCCATATGTACAGTAATATGTAAAGTAAACATAGAGCCTTTAATTAGTGCGTTGAAATACACAAACAAACGACGGTGGAAGAAAATAAATTACGGTACGTACATATAGTAATTTTATTTTATTTATGTTTGTTCTCATACATAGTTTAATGAATATACTATAAATACTGCAAGTACAGTAAAAGTTGAATATTTATTTAATTTTTCCTCTGGGACTGACGGTTAAACGGGTGACGGATAATCTATGTTCTACTGTATGTAATGAGGAAAACAAACATAAAAATTTCCGAAACTACGTCAGACGAAACAAAATCTTGAATATTGTCGANCTGTATGTAATGAGGAAAACAAACATAAAAATTTCCGAAACTACGTCAGACGAAACAAAATCTTGAATATTGTCGATCTGATTGGGTATCTGCCATCTGTGAACATATGGCGGTTGACGTCACCTGCCATTCGGAAATTAAGGGGTACTTATTTATTTATTTCGACTTTATTTATACTGGCGAAGCTGAGGCTTCAATGCCATCTCTTCCACTTACACCCTTGTATATTAATCAAGAAAAGTGTTACCCGTGGGGTTTTTATNTACTGTATGTAATGAGGAAAACAAACAAAAATTTCCGAAACTACGTCAGACGAAACAAAATCTTGAATATTGTCGGTCTGATTGGGTATCTGCCATCTGTGAACATATGGCGGTTGACGTCACCTGCCATTCGGAAATTAAGGGGTACTTATTTATTTATTTCGACTTTATTTATACTGGCGAAGTTGAGGCTTCAATGCCATCTCTTCCACTTACACCCTTGTATATTAATCAAGAAAAGTGTTACCCGTGGGGTTTTTATNTGAGGCTTCAATGCCATCTCTTCCACTTACACCCTTGTATATTAATCAAGAAAAGTGTTACCCGTGGGGTTTTTATTGATTATTATGACGTAATAATGATGAGCGCATTAAAGAAATACAGAACGTTGCATTGGTGT
This sequence comes from Clitarchus hookeri, assembly GCA_002778355.1. Classification (NCBI taxonomy): domain Eukaryota; kingdom Metazoa; phylum Arthropoda; class Insecta; order Phasmatodea; family Phasmatidae; genus Clitarchus; species Clitarchus hookeri. The sequence continues at coordinate 387,574 of NQII01001294.1, forward strand.
AACTATGTCCGGCAAACTATTCTCGAGAAAACATGCAACTTTTGAGAGGGTACCGTAGCATGCCTTCGCCTCTTTTAATTTCTTAATGACGGACAGTGTTTTCACCCGCCAAATACTCACAGTTGGCAGAAATCAAATCAGGCTAACAGTATTCACGAATCGATTTTTTCTTCTCACGTCCTTCCTGACATTTTGCGTTAGTAAACCTACTTTTAATTCCCGATTTTCAGCGGCTTCCTCTCCCTTAGTAATCATGTCAAGTAGTAGTTACATAATGTCTGTTCACCTCCACCAGGATGCAGGACGCGGTGCCGGAACACCGCCGCCTCCATCTTGGATGACGTCACGCCGAAACCTCCCGCTCTGTCATACCTCGCCAATGCCGGCCATTTTCCTTTTTTTTCCTTCGGAATTTCCCTTTTTTCCTCAAAAACGCCGGTCACTCATTCCGAAAATAGCATGACTCCACAGTGTGGCTAGATGACCCCATTTTGGTGATGAGGGGTCAGNCGCCGGTCACTCATTCCGAAAATAGCATGACTCCACAGTGTGGCTAGATGACCCCATTTTGGTGATGAGGGGTCACCCTTACACATTCACACTCTTGTCATTCCATGCAGGCACCATCCATCTTGCCTGAAGAATGTTCGAGTTCATNGTCACCCTTACACATTCACACTCTTGTCATTCCATGCAGGCACCATCCATCTTGCCTGAAGAATGTTCGAGTTCATGGCTTCGTCATGCAACTTCATGCACAACCTTGTTACAAGCATAAATTCTATCTACAACCTATGCCGAGTACGCATATGCTAAGGACACCTATACAAATCTCTCAAGTATATGCTAATTGTACATATACTAATCGAACTTATGCTAATCGCGCACACGTCAATCACTCCGCCATCTTGCCTTCGTCCCCCGCCATCTTACATTCCCACCATCAAACTACCATTCGTGCCAGTTAGAGCATAGCATCAAGGTGGTAGGGCTAAGGATGCCTTAAGCCCTCTTATAAGCATAGTTGGCCACCATTTACAAACTGTTTAAGATACAAACACCAAAGTCATAACATAGGTATCACCCCCAACTACGAACATGCCCGCAAGATAAAGTACATCTTAAACCCTCTTATAAACATACTTGCCCAACACTTCATTCACTGCACCTATACTCGCCAAATCCATAACAAAGGAATCACCCATGGCGATGAACATGGTGGAGAAGACAATTACGACTGAAGACCCGTATAAGCATAGTAAACCACCATCACCCATCCACGAAAGCTACAGCCACAATGTCATAAGCACTACCCCGACGACGAGTAGCACAACAAGGTCAATTACACCTTAACCCATCTTGACCCTGCCTGCAGTCCTGTTCTTTGTCGGGGTGATGTCTGTGTTATGAATTTTGTGACTATAGCTTCGGTGGATGGGAAATGGCNTGCAGTCCTGTTCTTTGTCGGGGTGATGTCTGTGTTATGAATTTTGTGACTATAGCTTCGGTGGATGGGAAATGGCGGCCAACTATGCTTATAAGAGGGCTTAAGGTGTTATTGATTCAACCACCCTATACGTAATCAGGGTTGATGCTTATGTTATGATATTAGTGGCTATATCTTAAACGGATCGGAAATGGTGTCCGGATATGCTTATATGAAGGTTAAAGGCGTTCTTGGCCCTATCTCCTTGATGTTACGTTCTAACTAGTACAAATGGTAGTTTGATGGCGGGAATTCAAAATGGCGGACGTATAGCACACGCACATTGGCGATTTACACCTCAGTTGCAAGTGAGCAGTGGTCGGGGTAGGATGTGTACTTAATTACTCTCTCGGTACATGTACTTAGTCTCGGTTAATTTATTACACTCGGTATGTAATTCTCGGTACGTGTACTTATTAATTATTCAATTACTCATTGCGCAAGTGTTAATTATGCTTTAATTATACCTAATTACCCTCTACGGATGTCGAACCTAAGGAGCACCTCACCTCCACTCTTCATCCTAGTCAGTCGTGTTTCGGCAATCGATGGGTAAACGTGTGTAATTACTATCTCGGTAGATGTACTTACTCTAGGTACCCGTAATTGTCTATTACGCAACTATTCGTTAAACTATTGCTCTTTGCGCTTTAATTACTCCTAACTACAATCATTCCTAATTACGTGTTAATTGTCTTCGGCGGGTCTCGAACCANCTCTTTGCGCTTTAATTACTCCTAACTACAATCATTCCTAATTACGTGTTAATTGTCTTCGGCGGGTCTCGAACCAAGGAGAACAATTTCCTATGTTAAAAGGGTGCCTCCAATTAGTGTGCGCCTCTCCCGCGCCTGTTTACATGTTAATCAGATGGCACTACGTCTGCTGATGCTCTCTAGCATGCTAGTACGTACTCGTTACCCCTACTTATAAATATCGGCGAAGGAGTGAAGCTCCCCATCAGTCTCCCGACTGGCGTGTTGTAGTGTCGTGATGTCTCTAGAGCATGTTGTGTGTGGTGTTGCTTGCAAGTAGCTAGTTAAACTCGCGTGTAGTGTATGTCGGCGAGTCCCCACAACCCGAGTCGTTGCTCATCGACCGCCCGGCTTGTTCAGTCAGGGTCCTGCCTCGCTCTTATTCTCCTGTCGTTTCATCGTGTGGCGCTGGTAAAAAAAAAAGTTGCACGTAATTAGTACACTTTTCTGGCACCCCATGCACCAGGACTGTTGCCAGCCCTGGTCAAAACTACGATTAACCAGTGTAGTTGGCATGTGTAATTGACATATCCTTACACCCTCTATAAAGCCCATGTCACACCGTCAAATTTTTGCCTTCAACTATGTTTGACAACGGTATTTGAAGACGAAACACGGCCATCAAATTTTTCCTTCCAACAAATTCTATCAAATAATCTTGAATGTGTTTGAAAATGTGTCTCACTGTCAACTTTATTTTTTTTTCTGCGAGGATCTAATCTGAATTTTTATTTAACAATTATTTACAAAGTGAAACTATCCTGTCGTGTTTCAATGCAGTCCCATTACAGGATGAAATGTAACGAATGTTGTGATTTATTTTAACTTCTTTACTAAATTCAAATTTGATCTATCAGAAATGTTTCTGCACAATGAAATTTAAATCCCTTAGAGTCCTTAATATTATGTGCAATGTCCACTTAAAAAACAGCATTCACGCTCAGACAGCTTCTATAAAATTTCGTTTCCAGCAATTTTTCGTTATTCTACAGTTTCGTGACGTCCATTTTTGTCGTGCATGATTCTGATTGTCTGAGCCCGTCAAACATCAAAATAAATATTCAAATTTTTTTTATGGAAACTGAAGACATCCAACTTTTCCAGACAAATATGGTGACGTTTATGACGTCACAACGTCCGACTATGTTCGGCCAAACTTATTGGAGGCGGTTTGAGATATAAATGTGACAGTCGCGACAGGGGCTTTACGGCAGTTTTCGTCGATACAGTGCTGCGCTCTGGTGGTATCAGAAACGCGAACGGGCGAGTGTGTGTTGTTATCCACGTGCGCGGCGTGACGCGGCACGTCAGCCGGCCGGCCTCGGGAGGTCGGCGCCGGCGACTGACCTGGCGGCATTCCTTGGCCGAGGTCTTGGCGCTACGGGCCCCTTATGGCATGGGGAGGGGGGTTTCCCTCTCCCCCGCCGACATCCGCCATCGCGGGTGACGTAAAGGCGGATTTCGCAACGTTGCGCGATGGCGATGCTTCGCGACGCGCCCCGGTTTTTCTTTCCGGTTTTCGCAATATTTTCCGTTTCGTGCAACTTCAGTAAGTTTTCGATCGACAAGACTCTGTGACCAACCTACGCAGCATGTAAACAGTAAACGCTCCCATTGTTAGCTGTTGGTTGTTGCGGGAACCGTTTTATTATGTCTGAGATCTGTGGTAGGAAACAGTACTCGGCATTAAAAATTATAATTTAGAAATTATTGACAATTGCAGCATTTATTGTTTAAATTATGCTCTTAGAATAATGTACATTTTCTTCAGTTACATAGCAATGGCTTTAAACACACACAGAAATATTATGGCAGAGCGCGCGAACATTACTGTTATGTAAAACGTCCCCACCCGCCCAGTGAATGTCATTGCCTTTGAACTCTCTTCCATCTGTATGCCAGAATTCCTTGCTCGTGGTGTCGGGATGTTATATATACAGTTAATTATTTTCGTATTTGCGTATTTCATTAAATGTAGTTCGCCGTAGGTGCCTTTTTTAGAACAGTCTCATCAGTGAAATGAAATATCTACAACGTGTCTGCCGCTTTGTAAAAGGGTTTGTTGTGTGTTTTGGTCCACCGTTTTCCANAGTGAAATGAAATATCTACAACGTGTCTGCCGCTTTGTAAAAGGGTTTGTTGTGTGTTTTGGTCCACCGTTTTCCATGAAGCGCGAGCGACAAATTATTTACCTTGTGACGTTTACATTTGTTGGTTTCAAGAAACAACTCAAGTGTTTTGTTAATCGAACAAGTCAGAAAATAAATGATTTCTTCTCAGTGGCCGACAGAAGTGATTTTAGTTTAATGAAGTAATCATCCAAAGATCGCCACGTGTTAAGGAATNTAGGCCATGAAGCGCGAGCGACAAATTATTTACCTTGTGACGTTTACATTTGTTGGTTTCAAGAAACAACTCAAGTGTTTTGTTAATCGAACAAGTCAGAAAATAAATTATTTCTTCTCAGTGGCCGACAGAAGTGATTTTAGTTTAGTGAAGTAATCATCCAAAGATCGCCACGTGTTAAGGAATTTCGAAGTGAACAGTAAGTTAGCGTGTTTTGTAAATAATGTTTTTCGAAATTATTGTTGCAATATTTGAAATGTTTCTGGGCTTAAAAAAAAATTTTTTTACCCTAATTTATTTTATTGAAAATTTAGCGATTTTTACGTGTGAAACATTTGCTGAAAATGTTTACTTTGTGCATTTAGCACGTTGGTATTAACAGTGACGTATTTATCTCGATTTGTTCTTGCTTGAGGTTTTGAAATGTACGTAGCCTAAATAAACGCTCTTCTTTTGTATTTAATTATATAAAAATATCCAACAATATTTATGTGCTATAACTTCACTAANATTTTTTTTACCCTAATTTATTTTATTGAAAATTTAGCGATTTTTACGTGTGAAAAATTTGCTGAAAATGTTTACTTTGTGCATTTAGCACGTTGGTATTAACAGTGACGTATTTATCTCGATTTGTTCTTGCTTGAGGTTTTGAAATGTACGTGGCCTAAATAAACGCTCTTCTTTTGTATTTAATTATATAAAAATATCCAACAATATTTATGTGCTATAACTTCACTAAAAATGTTCAGTATTTCCAGCATCGGCATGAACGACACGTTTATCGCTTTTAGTCCTTTCGATGAAGTTACAACGTTCCAGTTAGTCATTTGAATGTAACTTCCGTACGAACAACATTTTTTACTTCATCACAACAATGCAAGTTCAAATTGCCACACTCATCACAAGAACCCAAAAAAAATCGTTCACGAAAGACGATAAACTAAGAGTTCCCCCATCCGACCCATAAAATAAACAGAACTATAACTAATACCTTTTATAACGTGGTCGTTAAAAAAATAAAACAGATGGGAATGGCAACCAGCTATAGTAAGTAGCCAAGCACTGGACTGAAGTTGTCAGTCTTTCAATGTTTGACATTGAATTCGGAGAGTTTCTTTACAAAGAAAGTTTTCTTCACCCTCAGAACAGCTGTGGTGGAATGATACATTGCGACCGCACTTCTTTTCGAGAACTGTCAAAAAATCTACTTGAAACCACGGTCTAAGAAGAGGTCGTCTTGACACTCGCTCTAAAAACTTGACCCTTTCGTCTCACCGATAGTTCTGCAAGCTGCCGCAGCGCCACTAGTAATTTGGTGAGAAAGATACCTTGTGTTATATGGCAACAACATACGACTTTTGCCAGGTACAACACGTCAGATTTGTCTTGTGTATTGACGAAATAAGTAACTTATAAACCTTGCAATCTAAATACAAGTTTTATATACATAGGACTATTTGTATATTATAAATTGCCTATTACAAAGGAGTGTCCCAGCCAAACTAAGTTGCTAGACGATACTGTGCTGTAAAAAAAGTGTCTTAAGTTTCTATTTTACTTTTTTTTACAAGGACATATAATTTTGCGTTGCTTCTGATGAATCATGAATGTTTTAATTAATTCGGCAGTGCAGTTTAATTCCCAATAATATAAATTGAACTAAAAAGGTCTTTATTTGATTTTGCTTGCTGCCTATTTCAAAGCAGCTCTTCATTTTTTATTCGTAAATATGTATTTTAACATGTTTTAAATTTGTCAAGAATTACACAGTCTACTAACTTCGAAATTAAAATAAAACCTAAAATATCAACTCTGGTTTTGCCATTTATCTAAATTGGAAATGAGATTAAAGCCTTGTATTCCCTCACATGTGACTTATCAAGAATTTTAAAATATGAGAGATAGCGTGCACATTTTTTAAAACGCTATGATAGTTAAATTAATTTTTTCTCAGTACGGGGGTTTGTTTTATTGTTCCATTTGAATACATATTAGTACAAAGTGTAAGTGGTCAGCAATTATTTTGTCACAATTAAAATACAATAGATATAGCACAATCGTTACCATTTTATATACATAATTAACAACCATCACATTATTTAATACATTTAACATAGAATTTTAATATATGCGATTTACATTATATTTAAGAGTTGTAAGAACGAATAATTGATATTCTCTGCAATACATATAGGTACTTTTTTTTTGGCAAACCAACTACGCCACTCCTTTTTTTTAAACATTTATTTTTCTTTGTGCCCAAAAATGTAATAAAAATTTTGTTGTACATACAAGCATACAAAACCTACTAATTATTAATGTGTTTTATATAACATGCTAATAACTGTCCAAAGTAAAAATATGCACTCTCATAATTTGTTTATAAATATTGCATAGGTTTTATGAAAATAATTATAAATATACTAAAACTACTGCACTTATACATTGCTTATATTCCACCAATGACAAGTGGGGCTGCGGCAGCTAGCGTAACTATCGGCTACAATAAGGAGCCATATTTCCTTGCTGGCGAGTATAGCGAGTGTCAAGATCTCCCCTTCTTAGACCGTGCTTGGAATGGAGAAAACGGCGATAGATTGTCACCACAGACCTTGCGGTCTGACAGTGCTGCCATCTGTTATCCCGCAAGGAAGTTCGCACTGAAATGCGGAAAATAAATTAAACTCAGTGAATTTTTTCGCCATTTAGTCATTAAAATAAATTATTTTCTTTCTTTAAAAAAAATATAATTTTGTAATGGTTATTTATAACATTGCTGATTCGTCATGCATCGGAAAACGTAAGTACTTTTGCTTTTTAACTTATGCTTTTGTGGACCGATCACTAGAGCCCCGAATATTTCGTGAATTCATTCTGTGGCGAGGTAGATTTCAAACGCTTGTTCTTTTCTCCTGCTGCTGTGGTTGGACATACACACGCCCCTTTTAACTGTGTACGAAGTCTCACTTGATCATAACATCCAGTAAGCAAACGATAGTGTCTCGAGTGTATTTAGAAAAAAGGGGGAGGGGGAGGATTACTGCTTGTTAAGGGGCCTCCCTAATAGAAAATTCTAAATTTTTCAAGGCCACCTCCGGCTTTAAGGAAGCGTTGCGACGGTGATGGATAACAGCATAAACAAGCTTCGTGCATGTTTTTTTTTTTACTGTGACTGTGGGGTTTTAATACAGCAATCTGTTCAGAAAAATGCTGTTTTACAGAAAAATAGATATTGTAAAACAGAGAGCTACTTCCGACGATTTTTGCTGACATCGATGGCACTTTTCAACAACCTGTTTCATTAACCAAAATTTATAAACTGGTAACAAAATATCAACTTTCATTTGTCCCGGGGTTTACGTTTAAATATTCCATAGTTTTTTTTAAAGAATAGACTAGACACAACTTCCTACGATGACACTCACATGACAATTAGGGAGGTCCGTTACCTGCGTATACGCTACCGTCGTACACTCGAAGCTCGCGGGCTCCCAGTTAACGGGGCAGCGAATTTATTAAATTCCTGACCATTTCATAATTTCGTTTGATTGACGCATAATTAAAGTGAAGAGGCTTATGACAGTGTAAATGTCACATACGTATGACGGGCGTGTACAACTCGAGGGGAAGAGATGGAGGCCGCGGTGGCTGAGTGGTTGGCCAGCTCGCCTCTCACCAAGGCGAACCGGGTTCAAACCCCGGTCGGGTCACTCCTGGATTTTCTCACGAGTGGGAATCCTGCAGGACGATGCCGTTAGTCTGTGGGTTTTCTCGGGGATCTCCCATTTCCCCCGCCCTTTCATTCCCGGCGCTTCTCCATACTCGCCTCGTTTCGCCGTCACCGGTTCTCAAGACCTCGTTCAGAGCCGCCCAAATCACTCAACCTGAGGGGAAGAGAGTGCTTTCGAAGTGCTCATATAACCGAGAACAGCTTACAGACCTACCAATACTGTGTCCTCCGGGATATTTATTTTAGCCTCAGGAAACGGGAAATCGCGTACCAACACGGGACAGTGGGCAACCGTATGTGGAGAGCCGAGGCCCTGCGCCAACGGATGCGGACTCGCCAAGGCCCTCGCGGGCAAGCTTACGCAGCACCTAGCTCAGCGTTCGGCGTCGTCTTCGCAGCCTTGCACGTGCACTGGGCCCAGTGGAATTCTACCCCGGTTGCAGAGCTTGCTGGGACAGAGATCACGGACTGCGGTCGTGTGATTCTTCCCCTCGGAGGAACTAAAGCCGCGTCCGAAACAACTACGAGAACACTGTTTAGGTTACTAAATCGACCACGTGACCAAGTTCTGGTCCCCAAGTATTCGGGGACTTAGGGTCGAACTTTACAGAGCAGAATAAGCGCGCTAAATCCTCGTATACCTCCGCGTCTGCTGTTTACTTATTTCACGCCTTCTATCATGCAATTTATGCGATTTGAAACCGATAACAAATGCAAACTTAACGATGAATTGCAACTGAGTAATATTCGTTTCTCATAATTTTGTATTGATGGATATTACGGCCTATTTGAAACAGTTTTTGTAACAAAATTCATTACTTAGTAAAATTTAGAATGATTTTTTAGATTGATTTATTTCTTAACGAGCGATGAAATACAACAGAGCCATTTTATTATTTCACGAGAGGAAGTACTTGCAAATCGTAGTTTCTCCCCCCTCCTCTTATCCCGGTTGATTAGGTAACAAACATCTAAACTTTACAACATTCAATGGTACAGTTTCTAATCCGAATACTAGGAGCTCTGCTCAGTGTCATAATTCGAACGTGGCTTAAGTAGAGGCGACACTGCCATGTGTTACGTCGAGTTTTAATTTTGAGTTATAAACTGTTAACATGTCACGCTTTTATTGTTAAGATTTGTCAGAGCACGTCATTACGATGAAAAGCTAAGAAATATTAATGCAATAATACTGGCTTCTCTTGTGCAAATTGAGGACCGCGGTGACTGAGCGGTTAGTCTGCTCGCCTCCCACCAAAGCGAACTTGATTCAATCCCCGGACGGGCTACTCCGGATTTTCGCAAGTGGGAATCGTGCCGGAAAATGCCGCTGGAATGTTTTTTTTTTTTTTTTTTTTTTTTTTTTCTTTCCTGCTCTTTGAACTTGTGTGACCGTTATTATCCGTTATTTTATTTCATGATTTCAGAGTCGTTACGAAAGTTTCGTTAACAGTGTTCGAGTATGTTTATTGTGCAACGAATAAGCTTACGTGTTTTATGTGAATTGCATATAGCTTTGCATTAAAAAAAAATACGAATTAAATAAATTTGTTAGTTCTTCGTTAACGAAATTTCTAACCCCAAACTAAGTGCGAAAATTTTCATCGCATCTAGCAAGTATTATTCTTAATTGTTTTCTTTCATTCCTTCCTTCCACAAACATTACAGTTGTTTTTCACTGTTTATGATAAATCAATAATTTTACGTTTTCCCCATTCAGCCCAGCTTAAGCATAACGATTTCATGCTGAAGGGAAAATACTCGAATGAGTGCATGCCGTTTTCGTACTATTTATTTTCTTTCATTCCAACGTTGTAAATAAAAGTGCTGTTAGTTATGATTTAGCAGAGTTCACACTGCGTGGATGGCAACAGATAATCTTGATGGCTCCGTATCCAGCCAGCAAATAAGACTTGAAAGTCTAACGTGAAGTACCAATTTTTCCTCCTTCCTTGCTCCTTGGTTGTCACCTAGACTTTGCTTTTACTGTTTTTTTTCCTACTGTTTATTAAGTGTAAAACGGGAATACATAATATCCGAAGTTGACGTAAAGTATTTTTTACATTAGGCTTTGAAGACTGGCGACTCCTCGATTGCTCAGGCTCTGTTGTATTTTTAAGGTCCTTTTAACAAACCAGTTTGAAAATAATCGATCTCGGTCAACGGTACGCAAAAAGGCCCTCAAAGCAGCAAGTGAAACAGGGCAGCAACTGTGAAACGATCACGTGAAGTCACGGAATTGTTGCATAGTTTGCTACATATTGTAAGTTAAATTAATTTTTCTAACCACTTCACGATAATGATTTGAGCAGAGACGATTGTGGGTGTTTCTTAGTTTAGAAATTATTAACATGAATAAATTATGTATTTTATTTTGGGTGTTGGCAGCGGGACTGTAGAAAATAGTGGCTCGATCGTAGAGGGAAAATAGAGTAGAGTGCGCGCCCGACGTGCACTGCAGCTACTGTGTCCTAACATTGGACTGTTTTTCTGCCAATAAGATTCTTAAAAAACGACGTGGGTAGAATTTGAGGGTAGAACACTGTGTATGTAAACAAGTGATTTCAGATATTTGTATACACTGCTTATTCCTCTGACCTATTTTTAGTGCAATTAAGTTCAAATAGGTAAGAGTATTTTATTTAGGCCATATAACAAGGCTTATCGTTTGAAAATTTAAGATGTAAATAAACACTTTCATCAGTGTTGACCATGTTACTTGGACAGTTTGTATCGGCGTGGGGTCCGTCAGTGTTGGGGTGCATGCGCAGAAGACGAAAATCGGTCTGTCTATGGACCGGACAGGGTCTGTGCAGTGTCTCTCCCCTGATGCTGCCCTCCTGCTGTTCCCGTGGGCCTGGGTAGCACAGTTGCTCCTTGTGCTCCTTGCCCCAGGAGCGTGGGAAAGAAGAAAGCCCCTGGCTGGCTTGCCTTTGCACTGGTCTCCTGAATTACGTCTTGTCTCGNACTGCCTCATTCTCGACGCAGCCCGGCTTTTGGGTTCAACTGTTGACAGCTGCTACCGCCGATAGCTGCTCGCTTTACGAGGGGATGGCAGTCAAGCAGGCTTTCAAGCAGTATGTACCTCTTTCCACGGTTCGTTAAACACTTTCCTAAGCAACCCTTTAAAAAAACGTGCATGCATAAGGTGTATCTTTAACCAGGATTTTTTTTTCGTTGGAAAGGAAAATATTATAAGCAGCGTAGAGTCGGTCGCCGACCTGATACTTGAACTCCTGTGCAGCGTGTTTGATAATTGCTTTTTTCTAACTAAACCACTTGATGTTTTTCAAATTACTTCACCTACGAAAAGAAAACTTACCGAGCACCCGGACGGAATGGTACGGTGTTGGTCTTTGCGACGTACAAATAAAATAAACGAAAGCATGGGCAGAAAATTTGACATGGGTGACCTGACATGCCATGTATTAATTCATTTTAATGTGTAATCAGCAAAAGTTTTTTCACAAATATCATAAATTGCTACACTGCCAAAGCGTGCCAAAATTTCCTTATTTTAAGCAAATTTTCGAAATTGCGAAAACCTTTCATAACGTTATTTTAAATATTTATTGAAGTAACCAATGTTATTTCAATGTGAATTATCTCATTTTGGTTAGCGAGATAGTTTTTGTTTGTACGCATAAAAAACCCTACTAAATTTGTGATTTTGACGTGCCATTATGTATGTAAAAAAAAAAATAGGTTGTTCGAAATTGCTTATTGGTGCGAAGAGTACTTGTAAGTATTGTCTAAAAGTTGAACGGTATTTCACATGGATATAAAATAATGAATTTTTGGCAACCAGCGTCTTTAAAGCTGCCGCGATTCTGTCTCCAACGTGAAAATAGCCCCAGCTACGCTACCGCCTTAATATTGACATTCAAGTGTGTGTTAATACATGCCATTTTAATTGTAATCTGTGTGATATGGAAATGTATGTTGACCATGAACTGATCGCTGAGAACGTATGCGTTAGGGCCTTCTTTAATGTTAGGGTATTAATGCCGTTAGTGGTTGTCGCCCGTAGGAGGTGCCTGACCCTTAAGGACCTATATTTTTGCATTTATATATGATTTGTTTATTCAGTGTTTTTTTCTTTTTTAGAGTGACACACTCTTGGCTGTTGCCTCCGCGGTTTATCCGCTACTATTTCCTGTCTGGATGCTTCCAGAGTCGTTGGGTCGCGGTCGCTGAGCGGTTAGACTGCCCGCCTCCCACCAAGGCGAACCGGGTTCAATCCCCGGCCGGTTCACTCCGCATTTTCGTAGGCGAGAATCGTGCCGGACGATGCCACTGGTCGGTGTGTTTTCTCGGGGATCTCCCGTTCTCCACGCTGCCCCATTCTAACCCCTCACTCTCAAAACTCCGATGTTAAGAGCCGCCCAAATCTCTTCAGTCTCTTCAGGTTTGCTACTACAGGGTTTTTATTTCCCGTGTTAGCGAAGTGCCTATCTGAGACTCCGTAAGCTTCGGACCCGTGCGGCATGCCAGCCAAGTTTAATTCTTCGCTAGCCATTTTCTAAGAGTGAAGATGAGAAGCATTTATTTTTATTTTATACTACGTCACCGTGATTTTGGTCGCACGCCATTTTAATCCTTAGTTGGCTGCAAGTTCATTTTGTGCAGCAAGAGAACGAACTGTCTATGCGTGAGTGGAATACTTTATTAGGATTCAGCACCTCGGTTGGTGGATTTTATTGTGTTGACAAGTTTGGTCACCAGTGATCCTCAAGGAGAGATTTTTTTGCTTCGAATCGCAGGAATTACTGCTAGAGCTTGTCGCTCTGAAAATTTGATCTTCCTTTCAATAAAAATCTAGTCATTATTTATATGCAGACTTATAATTCTAATGAACTCCTTATTTGACTACGTAATCGGTCAAATGTAAATTACTATCACGACTGATACTGAAAGGGGTTCAGAGCCCTTTTCCTCTTAAATACGCCCTTGCCTGCCCTTACTCAATCTGTTTTAAAATAATGATCAGTATTGTGCAGAGTAGTCCTGGCAGCGAAATTTCGCACATATTTGTGTTCACTATCTCTGTCCGTAATGGAAAGCGTACTGTGTCAGGTTCTGAACTACGCCAGTAGTTCGGTGTAAAATAATGAAACGCGTGTGTGCATATTAATTTCAGCACAGTTTTTCTTCCGGGCATATTAAAAAGTGTTACTGTATTTTATATAAAAAAATGAAAATGATGGTACATGTGGCATAGGAATCCAGGATGACTTAAAGCGAATTCATTGAGTTCATTTATTTAAGTATTCACTGAAAATACGGTTTCAGAACTCTTACTGGCGAAGTGAAATGCATTGAGCATCAGTGCATGGGGGGATTAAATTCACTGTCATGAAAATTCAGCCACTGAAATGATTACTTTTGTGGTAGTGTTCATTGAATGTGGCGTGGTAAAGAAATCATTCCTTGCCTAAATTTTGTGTGTTTTAGACTGCACTTTTGAGTTTCAAATTTAGGCGCCGCATATGCGAAATTTTTAACATATAGGCTAACGATAACGATCCTAGCAAACCTTTTTTTTAGTAATTTTACAGAGGCCTATATCACTTGTAAACTGTTAGTGCTTATTGTGTTTTCCTGTATCTAGATTTATATTTTATTATTAAATTTTGTAGGTTTTTATAACGTTGAGGACCAGAGAACTTACTTAACTTACAGCTTTTAATGTTTATCATTACTGTGACTTCAAGGAGGACCCAATACGTGGCAAAGTTTGCAGATTTTAGGAATGTAAGAGTGTGTTCAATTGTGCTTATGCAGGTATAGATCTGTCCCTATCGCCTGTAGTGATGTACCCTTCATGCGATTCGCTTCCCTTACATTTAGAAGAATTATCTCAGCATTATTTTACAGTATTGGGTTTTGTTATTTCCTGTGGAACAGTTTTCTTTGTTTTCCCTTCGAGCATTTTCATTTTAGGCCCATTGGCTCTCACCACCCATGAAAGAGTAATTTTCTTTCGTGAGATAGTGCCATGCTCAATTGTAACGATTACATTGTTCGGTGTAAAATTGCCCTCGAAGAAAAATGATAGGCAACACCTTGGCGTTAATGGGACGGTAGCACTCGGACACGCTAGCTGCCTCTTGGGGTAAGGGGCGTTTATAAAATCCTTAGCACAGTCGAGGGATGCTGCCTGGTTCTTGTTTCCGCCCATTCGTCATCCCTTATTACCTCAGCAATAAAATTTTTGTTAAAGAAAACTTAATAAATGTATTATTGTCGAGCATAATTACCTACGACATTTTTACCAGTGCTAAACACACTATTCTGAAGTTAATGAATTCGAAAAGAAAAAAAAAAGCTCATTGGGACGCCAGTCAAAAAACACCATTAATGGAAGCTGAAATGTAAAATTTGCGCCCTTCTTTTGTTTTAATGTTTTACATTTAACATTTTTAAGTCTTGCTGTTCATTGTTATGGTTTAATTTCTTAACTTCAGAAAATCCTAACTGTTGTCTATACAGTCGCAGCAGCCAGTGGGGTAATACAAAGGTTAAGACTTTTTTCTTTGTTCCGCGAAGTTCATTATTTGGGGGGGGNTAAAACAAGAAGTTACTGATATAACTAATAAGCCTACTTCCCTCAACATGGGTGTAATTAATTTTTTTTATATACATTCTTAAAAGCTAAGTTGGTATGTAGGACTTGACTTCTCTGTGAAAGCAAAAACATTATAAATGAAACCTGAAACGTATGCAACATTAATAAGAATGACAAATACACATGTGCCTTACCCGGGACTTGAACCCAGAAAACCTCATACAAGAAGCTAGCGTGCAATGCACTGCATTTATAGAGGTCGGATTCGGAGCATCAACTTCGGATTTAATATTTTTAATGTTTGGAATGATAGGGTTTACTAACCTAAAATATTTAGAGGGCCTTCATTTAGAAAATGAGTGACTGAGCCACTGAAAATATGTAAGTTTACATGGCCTACCATAGCGCTACTTGTGTGAAGGGTTTGGTGGAAATAGGCTGTTTGATCCCTGAGATATGCCATAAGAAACTTAATTTTTTTATTTGATGCTATCGTACAAAATAAGAGGTTTCATATACGATGCATATAATGTATAATGTCTATATACAAAATTTGGTTAAATTGTTTTGTGTGTGGCATGGGTTGACCCCGACATGAGACAAAAATGATATAACATTCTAAACCAAAATGTCTATAGTGCAGCCATTTTTAAAATAAGTACCGTACATGCTTAAGACGTATCACTTAGCAAATATACTTAAATACCACGTGTTTACCAAATTTTATGGAAATCGGTTATATTTTACCGATATGACATAATTTTGTTTATTGCTATGGCGCTATCTTCCAAGGTGGCCGACAAAAGTGGTTATATGTTGGTATTTATGATGCTTCTAACAGATACTATCCGTGTACAAAATTTGGTCGATATTGTTTAAATGGTATAGCATATATATACGAAATAAACCTAAAAATATGTGTATGGCCGCCATTGTTTAAGTAAGGACCTAATCAAGTTAAATCACTTTCGTGAAATTCGGTCCACGCGTTCAAATATTGAAAGGGGACGCACACACACACATACACACACATACACAGAGAGAGACACAGGAAAGAAAGTGATCTCATAAGCCTTTCTTTCCTTAAGAAAGTAGGCTAAAAAAGGGGATAGTTAAAGCCCCTTTGTGCGTGACCTGTCTTCGCCTATGGATCGCAGCGCCAACCAGCTGTTGGCCGCGTTACGTAATGGTAGAGCGTGGTTATTTCGAGTCGTCGGCGCCCGCTTTCCCTACGACACAGTGTTTTTCAGAGCGTGGTCTGCGAAATCAGCTTGAGAGGATACAAGACAAGAATTCATTTAGAAAAAAAATGTAACAAAAGAGATTATTAACATGCATTGTGTTGTAGGAAGCCATTGCGATTGTGGTCTCATTTGCGAAGCGATTTCCTCTCCAGTTGAAGCTTATTGTGTTCGACAATCTGTTCTCTGTTTATTCTTCTTGGAAATTCTAATCTGTATTGTTTTTGAAGGGTGGTAATTAAAACTTTTAAAAGTGGTTTTAGAGACTTAAAAAGCTAGGAGTGTTGCGGATGACCGAACGAAAAGTTCTTCATGTCTCTGTTATAAACGATCGATGTTCTCGTTAATTAGTAGAACACTATTTTCTTTCGTTACAAGCCGTGAAATTTTATTCTTTCCATGTACAGCAGTATATATTCTTGGGTCTTCGTGTTAGACCTCCAATTTTTTTTCCTTCTCATTGAAGCCTTCGGGACATTTGGTGGGGGAAAACAAATAACTTGCTTTATGGGCGGTAATATTCGCCAGGTACGGCAGTGTTGCTCACGATGGCGGCCAGAGTCCGCCCGCTGCACACAGCCGTCATAAAGTAAATCTTTGAGGTCGATATCTCGAAGATCGTGGTTCGTTTCAGGGTTGTTGCTAGCAATGGCCGGCCGTCACTTTGGATTCGTCAGGCCCCACGCTGGGTGTGTGGCTAACGCTGTCTTGTCATGTTCACATTTGTTTCTTCAGCTTCATTCCGTCGTCGTTCCTCCCAGTCCACCTCATCCAATCCTCTCGTGGGGTAAAAAGGTCGTCAACCTCAGGACTCATTAGGGACCTGTATTAGAATCTCGGCCCGGTCATCCTGATTACGGTCTAAGGTTTTTTCCCCCCGAAATCACTTCAGACTAATGTATGGGGTGGTTCCTTACTACAGGTCATCGCCGTCCGCCATGGCTTTCCATGGGAGAACCACCTAAGTGACACTTAAAAATCGCTGGAATAAATTAATTAGAAATGTATGGCATATAAAACACAAAACGTATGCTATTAGACAAATTTTGGACACCGAATAAAGATATGGGTTTCAAAATTCGAATACCGACCTGTGCATTCGATCATTTCTAACAAACTTTGTACGTGATATTCTGACTAATTATGTTCTTATACGCACCCGATGTAAATATTTAAGCAACATCCGTCGTTTAAGCATGTCGTAGGGCCTCCAGTTCGAGACCCGAAACCATACTAATATTGATTTTATATTGGACTCAGCAACGGGAAGAATTTATAACGAGGGTGAAATGACGAGTTTTAGGATAATAGTGACCACGCTGTCGACGACACTACGGAGTCTGAATTTATATTCAGCTAATTTTGACGCGGGCAGTTGGCAAGTTACTTATTCCACTCGGCGAAGACAGAGTCCGTCATGAACGTGTGTGTAGCTGCGTGATGGTCGCTGAGTCACGCGTCGAAGTCTCCGAGTGGGGGAAGGCTGTTTGGCGCTCGGAGATCTCTCCCGAATCCCCCCCCCCCGACCCCCACTAGCACGACTGACGTTTTTTTTCTTTTTAATTTCTTTCTGACCTACCCTATTGCTAAGTATTAAGTGTACGTCCAACAAGGTAGAGACGGGAGTGTAGGCGTGTCTCAGGGCTAGGCCCAATACGCGTACAGGAGAGGGAATTTCATGCAAGGAGGCGTGCATCGCGGCAGAGAGGGATTAAGGCAGCCATGGCCGCAATTGGGG
Organism: Clitarchus hookeri; assembly: GCA_002778355.1. Classification (NCBI taxonomy): domain Eukaryota; kingdom Metazoa; phylum Arthropoda; class Insecta; order Phasmatodea; family Phasmatidae; genus Clitarchus; species Clitarchus hookeri. Next base: position 405,441 of record NQII01001294.1, read on the forward strand.
CCATGAACTGCATCCCTAAGTGTACCTATAGCTGGGGTTAAAGCCAAGAAGGAGGGAGGGGCAAAACCGGCGTAGGCACCGTAAAAACCCTCCCGACAGGAAATAAGTTCAAAACTTACTCATGCATTACTGAAAATGCTATAGGAAACAATAGGTGTAGATTCCATGCTTTTTAATGTAGAGTTGAAAATCTAGAAGAAAAAGGGGCGGGGCTGTGGGCGCAAGCGCCCTTGAGGTTCAACTGCTGTCAATATTATTGCGCAGGCGAAACCAGCACAATAATATTGACAGCAGCTATTGAATGCCGGGCTTCCCTGCTCCTCGTCGGCAAACTCGGCAGCTCAGTCATGGCACCTACTCCACCTTCGCTTTCCCGCGCTGACACTAGAATCTCCACGCCGTGGGTGAAGGCGGATAGCCACCCCCTCCTCCATCCTCCAGCCTGTTGGTCCGCGGGCTGGTATCCGATTATTCCCAGCCACTCCAGGGCCTGGGGAATCCCCTATCCGCCACCTGGGGACGCGACGTGTTGCGGAATAGTCACCGCACCCGAGCTGAATGCAGTACC